>BTPG01000001.1:137071594-137104769 GCA_036245525.1 Semisulcospira habei
ACATGAAAGATGGTGAAAAACAGATTCCTAAACTTGGTCAGCTACGTGATGTTACTGTACCTACTCCACCTGTAAATAATTCGCCCTACAACTTAATACATGTGGGAAATAAGTGGGTGGTTTCACCTGTACCTGTTCCACCACCCACAATTGACTGGGACATAAAGTTGGAATTTATTAGTCCTTATGTATATACTGATGACGAAGGTGCCTTAGTGTTTAGGAAGGTTGTTAACTCGGGGCCACTTATTGTAAGTCTTGTTCCAAGCTTTGCCCCAGACAACAATAGCAGAGAAAAACTGAAAGTTGAAAATTATGAGAAACGGAGATATCTTCTTACAACTAGAAAGGGTAGATCAGATACTTCTGTTGTGTTTATGCCAGCAAGCTTAGTCATGGCTAGAGAAGTGACAATAGTATTTGAAATTATCATGAAATCTGTTGCTACTGCTAAAGAGGCTCAAATTGCACAAGGAATTAAACTTACATGGGATGAAACAGTAACAGAATCATCAAAGGTCTTTATTGCTATTACAAAAAATAATGATGTTATTAATGTTTCGAGCAGTATTCCAGCTGTCAAGGTGGTGGTTGACAAAACAACTTTTGTTCGTCTAACTTACATAAACCTTGAACACATTGATCTTGTTGCATTTTATTATGCCAGCAAATTATATACTTTTGAAGAGTTGCAAAATGTAATTGCTGATTAAATAAAAAAAATATTTGTCAATAAAAAAAATGGTAAACTTCTATCCGCAACTACCAACGCTTGATCCGACTGAAACAAATGTGACGACTAAAACAACACTTGCGCCTGATCCACATATGCCAATTGCTTCAGATAAAACATTACAGGCAGATGCATTCAGATTAAATAATATTACAGAATCTTTGAAATATTTGGAGAGTGAGGAGGCGAAATACTCACGGTGCAAAAGACGGTATAAGACCGTTTTCAATTCTGTTCAAAACACTTCTATGGCTATTGGTGCAGTTTCAGCTTCATGTTCTGTAGGGGGTATTGTTCTGTTCGCCACAGGAATTGGGAGTTTGGCTGGAATAGCAGTTGAGGCTGTTAGCGTTGCTACATGCCTGGCTTGCTTTGGTTTGGAGGCCTTGAACAAGAGGTTTCACACAAAATTACAGAAACATGAAGCATTGAGTACGCTGGCTGGTGCAAAGCTGAGCAGTATGAAACTTATTATCAGTAAGGCATTGAACGATAATTTTATTGATGACGAGGAATTTAAGAGAGTCCAGGATGATTTAAATAATTACAAGAAACAGAAATCTGAAATACAGAATAAAATGCGTAGTCAATCTCCCGTCAATGTTGAAGAACTGAAGGCCAGTTTTTTAGCAGAGGGAAAAAGGATAGGGGTACAGGAAACCACAGAAAAACTACACAATCTTTTAAACAAATAAAAATCAGATTTGGTAATCAATCAATATTTTTGTCATATGCTTCGCAGAGAGATGACATGTCATTTACACCACTTGTGCCTGATTATTTAACCCCATCAGCACCACCACCTGAGTATTACTGAGAAAAAAAAGTTTTTTTATTGTCCTTGTATCTTGATAAATCTGTCTCAGTGTCTTGGGACTTGAGTCAAGTTGTTGTAAGAACTTAGGGTAAGTACTTGTAAGAACTTAGGGTAAGTACTTGTAAGAACTTATGGTAAGTAATTAATAAGTTCTTATGGCAACACACTTAAAGGTTACCTCTGCAGGTTCCTAAAAGTTAGTTGCAACTTGTTAATAAGTATTAAGTTTCACTTGGCATCACTTGATCAGGTAAATGATTAGGTGTTGACAGAGACAATAGTTATAGAGAGAGAACAATAGAGACCCGAAAGATAATCAGATCAATAGAGCCGCATCAGTCATGCTTGTCAGTTTTTAAAAATCAAAGGGTTGATTCAGAATTAACGGGGGTAAAATTGGGGCCAAAAATATGATATTAAAAAATGATGTAAATTAATGACTGATGCGGCTCTATTGAATTCATTGTCTATCGGGACTCTATTGTTCTCTCTCTCGTCTACCAAAAGTTTAGAACGGAACTGGGTCCCAAGTTTGTAAGTTGAAGAGAGAGCGCATTTCAACTGCGGAGTAGATTGCAACCCTCATCGAAGAGAGAAAACTCCGTTACGATATCTACGTCACTTGGATGGGTTAGCTCTCTTGCATTGACTTCGGGACCGCTGCACGAGGGGCCAGACGGAGCTCTGTGCCGGTCTGTTATTTTGGACCTTACGGCTTTCATCCGCAAGGTCCAAAATCACAGACCGGCACATGAGCTTAATATATGCTGGAGTTCTATTAGTGTTGGGGTTGTCGTGAAAAGGTTGTTCGATGACTCCACAGTGTAACTGTAGTTTGAGATGTTACAAACGAATTGATTCACATGGTAGATGCTTGTGCCGCGTGATGGCGCGCACTCTTAGTCACTCGCACGTACGCACGTACAAACACACGCACATACACAACACACACACGCACGCACGCACGCACGTACACACACACACATACACACATACCACGTACACACGCACACAGACATACACAACACATACACACACACATACACACACACACACACATACCACGTACTCACGCACACACAGACATACACAACACATAAACACACACACACACCACACATACACACTGACAACACGGGCAACACACACACACAACATACACACACGCGCGCACACACGCACACGCACACACACATAGTGATACACACACACACACACACACACCATGCACACACACGCACACACACACACCACATACACACACTCACCTGACACGCGCGCAACTTTGTTTGATTGTCTGCCAATGTAACATGAAAAACTTGCTTACAAAAAGGAACAGCGACTGAATATATATTGTGTGCTTCCATCTACTGACTTTGTCAAATATGTACGAACCTGTTTTTATCTCGGGCATTTGGCGTCTAGTATTACATAATCTTATGTCTGAGTATTGCATAAAATAACATTGTGCATTGCTAGGCCCTGCCTCAGGTCTGCTAGGCAGCACGAGAGGGGAAAGGCTTCCAATGCGCAAAAGGCCATTGGGCCGACGTCGGCCGTCGTTGGCCCGCGCACAGCCGTGCGCGGGCCAACAGCGGCCCACATCGGCCTGAGGGCATGTGCGCACTGGGTTTTAGTGCCCGCTCATAAACTTGCCCGTTTTAAACGACTCGCAAAATCCTGATCAATGCTGGAGAGCCCACTGCTTCAAGAGCTTGTCTCGTGTGTTTTCTGTCCCATCGACTTTTAGAAATTATGGTCTAGTTTCAATCAGTACCCACGCCGAACATCAAAGGGATTTTATTTTTGTTGAATACAGGCTTATATGTGATTATGTAACGAGATTACAATTGAAAAGTTACACGTTCGTTTTTTTCACGAGAAAACATGGCTGACTTTTGTTTTTGCAAGTTTGCGGTGCGTAACTTCTGAGTGAATACATTTACCGCTCAACTTCTTAATGAATACAGTTACCCCTCAACTTCTTAATGAATACAGTTACCCCTCAACTTCTTAATGAATACAGTTACACATCAACGTCTTAATGAATACAGTTACCCCTCCCTCAACTTCTTAATGAATACAGTTACCCCTCAACTTCTTAATGAATACAGTTACCCCTCAACTTCTTAATGAATACAGTTACCCCTCAACTTCTTAATGAATACAGTTATCCCTCAACTTCTTAATGAAACAGTTACACATCAACGTCTTAATGAATACAGTTACCCCTCAACTTCTTAATGAATACAGTTACCCCTCAACTTCTTAATGAATACAGTTACACATCAACGTCTTAATGAATACAGTTACCCCTCCCTCAACTTCTTAATGAATACAGTTACCCCTCAACTTCTTAATGAATACAGTTACCCCTCAACTTCTTAATGAATACAGTTACCCCTCAACTTCTTAATGAATACAGTTATCCCTCAACTTCTTAATGAAACAGTTACACATCAACGTCTTAATGAATACAGTTACACATCAACGTCTTAATGAATACAGTTACCCCTCAACTTCTTAATGAATACAGTTACCCCTCCCTCAACTTCCTAATGAATACAGTTACCCCTCAACTTCTTAATGAATACAGTTACCCCTCCCTCATCTTCTTAATGAATACAGTTACCCCTCAACTTCTTAATGAATACAGTTACCCCTCAACTTCTTAATGAATACAGTTACACATCAACGTCTTAATGAATACAGTTACCCCTCAACTTCTTAATGAATACAGTTACCCCTCCCTCAACTTCTTAATGAATATAGTTACCCCTCAACTTCTTAATGAATACAGTTACCCCTCCCTCAACTTCTTAATGAATACAGTTACCCCTCCCTCAACTTCTTAATGAATACAGTTACCCCTCAACTTCTTAATGAATACAGTTACCCCTCAACTTCTTAATGAATACAGTTACACATCAACGTCTTAATGAATACAGTTACCCCTCAACTTCTTAATGAATACAGTTACCCCTCAACGTCTTAATACCCCTCAACTTCTTAATGAATACAGTTACCCCTCCCTCAACTTCTTAATGAATACAGTTACCCCTCCCTCAACGTCTTATTGAATACATTTACCCCTCCCTCAACTTCTTAATGAAACAGTTACCCCTCCCTCAATGTCTTATTGAATACATTTACCCCTACCTCAACTTCTTAATGAATACAGTTACCCCTCAACGTCTTATTGAATACATTTACCGCTCCCTCAACTTCTTAATGAATACAGTTACCCCTCAACTTCTTAATGAATACAGTTACCCCTCCCTCAACTTCTTAATGAATACAGTTACCCCTCAACGTCTTATTGAATACATTTACCCCTCCCTCAACTTCTTAATGAATACAGCCTCGTTACCCCTCAACGTCTTATTGAATACATTTACCCCTCTCTCAACTTCTTAATGAATACAGCCTCGTTACCCCTCAACGTCTTATTGAATACATTTACCCCTCCCTCAACTTCTTAATGAATACAGTTACCCCTCAACGTCTTATTGAATACATTTACCCCTCCTTCAACTTCTTAATGAATACAGTTACCCCTCAGTCAGGTTGTGGTGGCGGAAGTGATGTGGTGATGTCACTGACACCAAAGCGGGAGATGGACCAGGATAGTTCAAGGGCAGCGCCAGATTACCGTGACGACCGAAGGCTTAACTCCATTTAGACGTGCCGACTCCGGGTACGCGGCTTATGCCGCGTATCCGGAGGCGGCACGTCTCGAAAGAGTTAACGTTTGGGCCCGTTCAGTGCTAACTGCCTCTCAGTCGGACCGGCCTTGTTGGAATCATTAATCAGATTGAGGTTTAACCATACCATCAGCCGGCCCCAGTTTCAACATCCGACGATCTCGTTTTGGTGTAGAGCATAGATATAAATTTCTGCAGCAAGGAGGCATAGATCTATGCCTCTTGTAGGTGGAGTGTTTTTCTGGTTTAAAGTTCTACGAGTTAAGGTGGACTGGAACTTGGTTGCGGATCGCTCCAAGATTAAGTATAGTGTTCAATTGCTCCTTTTTCAATTCTCGTGTGGTGGCTGCGCTGACGTCGCTATGGAGTTTAGATAAGATTAGTCCTAACATCTAAACACCAAGCATTTGCCTGTCCTGCCAGCGGCACAGACCCTTATGAGCCTTCTGTACGAGGTACATGCTTTGCCGGAGAATATTGGAGTATGTGTGCACATTTTGTAATGACGATGATGATCGATAATAGTGATGACGTTGATACTGGTTGCAATTCTGCGCATGGGGCTCTGTGCCTCTATGCTGGTCTCAGTGACAGTTCTGAACATGTATGTATGTGTCTTTTGCTGGCCCTACTGATTTACGTTTGTGTGCATCTGTTGAAGTAGATCTTTGGCCGGGCTTCGAGTGCATGATCAGTATACACTGATGTACTACTTCTGTGGCTTTGTCAGTTCGAGCTTGGCAGTGCCTACGCGTGCCCTTTTGAAAGTCTGCAAGAAACATAGACTCTCATGTTGCTTGCTCACAGCAGGCTTCCCCATTTACCTCCTCAAATGTTAGAACTGTTCTTGTAAGTTGCCGTGTGGGTGTCGGTACTCTTGTTCAAATAAACCAGACTGGCATGAAATCTGATAAACAACAGCTTGTACGGTCAAGTTTCTTGGATTTTACATTTTGTTTTCAGTTGTGCTGTCTGTTAATTGACGCTGTCTTCTGCGGTTCATGCAGCTGCGAGATGTCATAATTTGACGTCAAACATGATGGGAAGTTATTACGTCTTACCGGTGTGACGTTAGATTATAAGGTATGGAGGTTCAAGGTTAAATCACAGGCAAACGCACGCATTGTTTTGAATTACGTTATATTATTAGCACAAACTTTATTTGCGAAATCCACCCCTTCAGCTGCGAGCAACTTTGGTATCGTTTCTATTGCGGGCGGCCATTTCTCTCGACTATTCAGTGTTGCCTGGATAGTCAACTCTTCTGAAAGCGCACAACCACCCCACCCCTCCCCCTCCATCTCCTCGTTCTCAGCATCACCCCCGTAGCTCCCCGCCGCTCTAATACCACCCCGTATACACGGGCATTACCGTTGCCCTATTCTGTTCATTACTTACAGTTTTCGCGAATTAATCGTGAGACTGAACCCGAAGCTTAGTCGTGCAAATCTACGTGAGTTATTAGTTCGAAGGCGGTCTGTTATCAGCGCTAGAAATTGACTGGCCGTGTACAAAGTCTGTGTTTCAGAGTGGAAACTGGTCCCGCCCCCTGTGTGTGCTGGTCTGTGATTTTAGAGCTTACCGCTTAAAGCCGCGAGGTCATAACTCACAGATGAGCACACTCATTTACCGCGGATTTGTCCGTTTGCAAGAGGCTGCAAGAGGATCTGTCATGAGCCCCCGCTTGCCTAGTCTGCTTTTGTGTTCCTTCGACGTGTTTACTTTTTGCGATACACGACAGTGGTGAGACTTTGACTTTGAGTGAAGTTTGCATAGTACCCATCAAGGGATTTAGTGATTTTCAATGACGATTTGGCGTATTATTTTACGTATAGGATACACATTCGGTCATCATTCGTTCGTAGACATTGGGACGGCATTGTAAACTTGCGTTACATAGTCCACGCTTAGTTTGATCTTGTTCTTTCCACTGTGAGTGTCAGGGCGTCTTTTGAGCTATACGTATAATTGAAAGAGGTGTTAAATTTCAATGATTCATCAATGCCAACTTAGCCTGTAACCTGTGCTAGCGCAAGTTTGTGATTTGAAGTGGTATAAAGTCTAGGAGTGGTACACAAATTACTACAAGTTGTGCAAAGACTAGTGGAGAAGATTGACACACTGACTTTCTCAAATTCATCTTCCCTGGAGAAAAGGACCACAACGTGTAGTTCCTTAATTGGTGACTTCCACTTCGCAGTTGAGGTTTTTCGACGTTTTCAGTCACAGTGGTTTTTTTTTTGTTGGTTTTTTTTGTCTCCAAAGGATTTGTGCGTTTTACCGACATCTGAGTTTTCATACGGGAAGCGGAAGGTAAGTAGTTTTATATTTGTTTCAAGAAGAACTTTGTGGTGCGGTGACTTCGTGACCAAACTATAAGGCACAATCGACTTTAACCTATTGGCTGTCGGTAGCTGTTTTTGTCGCGATGATTCCTTCAGGAATCATCGCGACAAAAACCGCTACCGACAGCCAAAGGGTTAATATTATATTTGATTCCGTTCTTGGGCCCGTATCTAACACTTCAGTCACTGTGAAAACATTATGGGGTCCCCGGAATGGTTTGGTTCATTGGTCAGGGTTAGTTGAAGGAACATTATTACGTAAGCAAGAAACACGCCACGCTATCCGTGTGTCAATCAAACATATGCTTTGTATGTTATTTTGTTAGTTGTCATAAAATTAAATGTGAGATCTAAGATAAGGCTTCGTTGCATTAGTATCATACTTACTTACGCCTGTCACCCCTCCCAGGGTATAGGCCGTCGACGAGAGACCTCCAGCGACTCCTGTCCTGTGGCATTAGTATCTGACCTTGCACAATGGCTTTTAGGATTTCTCAGAATCAGTTGATCAATATTAATAATAATAATAATGATTATTTATATAGCGCTTAATCTTACTCAAAAGCTCTAAGCGCTTTACAATCTGTAGTGTACACAAGACTAAAAATACAATGACATATATGCACATAAGAAACAAAACACAATGCCCGAACACACCACTTTTACAATAAACTAAACAACAATACATACATAATAATTTATATTCTAATTAACATTCAGTCTAAACAAGGAGATTGCAGAACTATAGCTAAGGCATCAAACACTGGCAGTTATTCAAAGTAAAGCTTGTAGACATCGTCAACACCGCTCGTTCTAAGGCTGAGGCCACAAGCAGAAGTGAAGCTTTGAGGGAGAAAACTCACAGTGCTGCAGAGGACCGGCCGGTCCTGTGTATCACGTATCATCCTCACAACATCCCCATCAAAAACATTCTCCTCAGGAACTTCCACATCATTCAGAATGACACAGTATTGAAAGACATATTTCCTGAGCCTCCGCTGGTCGCTTACAAACGTGACACTAACCTAAGCGATCATCTTGTTCACAGTTCACTTCGCGCATCTAACACCTTACCACCTGGCACACACCCTTGTCAGCAACCACACTGCAAAGCATGTCCGTACATCAACACATCCCCCGTCATCACCGGACCCCTGTCATCTTTTCATGTCCACCGATCATTCACATGCCAGTCATCGGATATTGTCTATGTCATCTCATGTTCTCACTGCCCAAAGATGTTGTATGTGGGGGAGACATACCGTACACTCCCTGAACGCTGCGAGGAGCATGTTCGTTCGATCCGCCTCGGATACAACAACCAGGTTGGACGTCATTTCAACGAACCGCCTCATAGCCTCACACATTTCAGCATACGCATCCTTTGGCAAAATACATCCCACTTCATCCGCCGCAAAATGACAGAATCCTTTTTCGCGGACAGGCTTGGCACTTACCATCCGCGCGGCTTGAACATTCGCCCCTAGGGATGTATGCTCGGCCTGATGGGTAGTTGGTGCCAGGCTTGACCTCACTGTTGATACTGGATGCTACCTTTGAGTGTGTGTGTATGTGTGTGTGTGTGTGTGTGTGTGTGTGTGTGTGTGTGTGTGTGTGTGTGTGTGTGTGTGTGTGTGTGTGTGTGTGTGTGTGTGTGTGTGTGTGTGTGTGTGTGTGCATGTGCGTGAGCTGCAGTAGGCACGAGTGCATGCGAATGTATGCAGTGACGTGTATGTATATAGACGTAAGTTTTGTGCTACGTGTTTTGTGCATGTGTATTTGCGTCATTATGTGTGTGTGTGTGAGTGTGTGTGTGTGGTTTTTTTTTTTTTTTTTTTTTTTTTTTTTTTTTTTTTTTTTTTTTTTTTTTACGTCATTCTAAATTCTCTCTATACAGGATGACGTCTTTTCTTTCTGGTGTTCTTTTCTGTTCTACGTTTGTTTCCATGTCACCTGAGGAAGGATCTTTGATCCGAAACGTTGTTATTTGTTTCTATTTTAAAGGGTTTTCTACCACTATCTTCTGTTTTTCTTTTCTTGTAGAGGTGAGTTTTCAACGACCTCTTGAAGTCAGAGACAGACTCACTGTTTCTGACCTCAAGAGGCAAGTGTATTCCATAACACTGGAGCTTGATAAACAAAAGTGCGCTGACTAAATGTTTTAGTTTGGACAGAAGGTACACACAACTTCCGTTTATCAGAATAGGAGCGGAGAGGGTGCATACACATGCAGCAAAGAGGACAAGTATTCTGGGCTGGTGCCAGAAAGGCAGTTAAAACAGATTGACATAACTTTGTATTGAATACGTGAGGACACAGGTAGCCAGTGAAAGGACTTCAAGATGGGTGTGACATGCTCAGTCTTACGGACTCTCACAACAAGCCGGGCTGCATTGTTCTGAATCTTTTGGAGGCGATCAATGAGATACTGAGAGCAGCCACAAATCAAAGAGTTACAATAATCTAGCTTGGACAGTACAAATGCACAAACTAGTGTTTTAGTGGCTTCCACGGTCAGCAGATGACGGACTGAACTAATGCGACGAAGTTCCAGATAAGCTGATCTACACAC
Organism: Semisulcospira habei; assembly: GCA_036245525.1. Lineage (NCBI taxonomy): Eukaryota > Metazoa > Mollusca > Gastropoda > Semisulcospiridae > Semisulcospira > Semisulcospira habei. Next base: position 137,081,766 of record BTPG01000001.1, read on the forward strand.
TGCACTGTTTTATTATATTTATCTTTTCTCTCCTTGTTCTTCTTCTCTGTCTGTCTGTCTGTCCGTCTCTCTCTCTCTCTCTCTCTCTCTCTCTCTCTCTCTCTCTCTCTCTCTCTCTCTCTCTCTCTCTCTCTCTCTCTCTCTCTCTCTCTCTCTCCCTCCCTCCCTCCCTCTCTCCCTCCCTCCCTCCATCTCTCGCGCGCGCGTTAGTGTGTGTGTGTGTGTGTGTGCGTGTGCGTGTGCGTGTGTGTGTGAGGGGGGGGGGGTCGAAAGGGGTGTGGTGCAAAGTAGGTTCCCAGGCTGTCAAATATTTCTCTTTTTTTCAGGTTTCTCCTTTTCTTTCTCAAGTTCTTCAATTTCTATTTCTCCCTGTGAGCTGTCAGTCTTTCTGTCCACCCTCTTCCAGAGTACGAGGATTTCGTTACCGAATAAATCAAATCCTTAAAGCGCTTTCGGCTTTGCACGTAATCTTCAAGTCCCGCAACAGCCGACACTCGCCCGCGTTTTCATTAAAACCGACTTATTTTCCAAGCGACTGATACTCAGACCCCAGTTCAGTTTGGTGCAGTTCCCTTTAACTCGTGTTCTCTTGAGACACTGCGAAAAGAGATATGTCTGTTACGATAGTTTAAGGGTAGTGCCAGATTAGCTTGGCGCCTAAAGGCGCCAAGCTAATCTGGCACGACCCTTGAATTTCATTTACACTATACCGTTTCTAGGCGAAAAACTAATCTTTCACTACCCTTGCACTGTCTAGAGCAATCCTTCTCCTAATGTGGTGCACGTATGCAGGATGATTTCCAAATCTGCATTGGCAGTTCAACCTGGAATAAAGATTATTGGCAATGTGAGCGGATTGAGAGGATTTTGTTGTGCTTCTCTTTGGTCCTGGAAACCAAGCTCAGGGGCATTAATTCGGGTTGTATATCTTTGTCTTCAGAAGTGACTTATGTCGCCTCACATGAGAGTGGTGACCCACTCATGTGTTTCTTTTCATTTCAATTTCAGTGAGCTTTGGAGTTCTCTCTCTCTCTCTCTCTCTCTCTCTCTCTCTCTCTCTCTCTCTCTCTCTCTCTCTCTCTCTCTCTCTCTCTCTCTCTCTCTCTCTCTCTCTCTCTCTCTCTCTCCGTTCAAATCAGTCTCTCAAGCACTTCTCGAGCAGTCGTATCATTCGTTGTGAAATATACTGCCTGTACCCGATTATGTATGCTCCCATTACAACTCTGTGTGTGATGGGTGTGTGTGTGTGTGTGTGTGTGTGTGTGTGTGTGTGTGTGTGTGTGTGTCAGTTTAGGTGTGTGAGATTGTCATGGGACTTCTTCCCTAACTAGCATGTTTGTCAGTTTCTTTACATTACTATATACTAGTTTTTTTTGTATTTGTCTCGTAGTTTGTAGCACGGCAGGTTGAAAATGGCTATGTCTGGACGATGTCAATGCTCCACCGTGATAATAAAGCTCATTGAATCATTGATCATGATCTCTCTCTCAGTGCCCCCCCGCCCCCCCCCCCCCCCCCCGCCCGGCTACCTTTGAATTATCATGGCCGATCAATCTCTTCTGTAGTGCATCGGGACTAGATGGTCGATCCATCTCCTAATGTAGTGCATGGGGACTAAATGGTTAAAACTCCGTGACTGTACTGACGACACAGCTGGGCGGATAACGCAGGTAAATAGGCGTCTATTCCGGCAGACATTTTACTTCTAGTTGCCCCATTCCGGTATCGAGCCATGTGAAACCATGTTTACACTGGCGAGGTCACGCTTCAGTTCACTGAATGTCACGGATCACTGAACTTGATCGATTTCCTTGTGTATTTATTTCTTATTGCTAAGTGATATACAACGGGGCCTGTATTTAGCGACCACCCGTGTGAGAGGCCACATGTCGTTAATGACCATCATTACTTGTTTGGCGGAAAGCGTCACCAGTCATTTAAAGAATCATCGTTTAGGTGGATTTAACCACCTAAACGATGGTCTTTAACCCTTTTAGCCCCAGGGTCCCATTTTCCAAATGTTGGAGGTGTTGCCTAACGACTGTGTACCAGTTGTAGGCGATGGGTCGACCATGATAATTCAAGGGTCGTGCCAGATTAGCTTGGCGCCAAGCTAATCTGGCACGACCCTTGAATTATCATAGTCAATCAATCTCCTTCTGCAGGGACTCGGGGCTAAATGGGTTAATGACAGACGACACTTTCCTCTAAGAAGAGCGTCTGTCTTTTTGGACCACTTTTTCTTGTGCCCCCCCCCCCCCCCCCCCCAAAAAAAAAAAAAAAAAATCAGTTGCTTAAAACAGGTTGTACTGTACTTTCATTTTTTTAGTGGAACACCCAGAGACCTCCTCCGGCTTAGTGGCAGAGCTATAAATGATATCAGCAAGAGGAGAAGATTGACATGGTTCCCCGCAGTTTGCAGGGGGCCATGAGGATCTGTGAATCTTGCAAGTGTGTGTTGGTTTCACGTCAAGCAAAAAAAAAATTATTTTTAGGTTGAGGAACACAGCTGTAAATGAGACCAGCACAAGAACATTATGAGACCCTGCAACCTTCGGCGGTCTATGAGGATGAGTGCCTTTTGCAGATGGGCAGTGCTGGTTAATATACGAGATGACTGACCTTGTGCTTTTGAATGTTCTTAGCTTATTTAGTTTATTTTGATTATCTGTGAGGCCTAATTTGTTAATAACATTATTTGCTAAGAAAGGTCCGTACGTATATTTTGTCACATCTATGCTACTCTGGCACTACCCTTCAACTGTCATGGCCTATATTTCTCCTACTTTGGTATCAGAAGAAAAAGAAACTTAAATCTTCCCCTGCCAATGGACATACATTTTCTTTTTGAAATCTGTGTTCACTGAACGCCCAAAAGCCGCAACTGTCCAAAGAACATGGGCACATAGTGGTCTTAGCAAGAGGCATAGATCCTCATGAGCCCCCGCAGTCGCGGGGGCTCATGAGGATCTATGCCTCTTGCAGTTAGATCGCGTTCACTTTAAAACGTTTAGAATAGGGCTTAACCTCTTCCGTCCAACACGATGGCGAGTTCAGATTTGGAAAGCCGAAATAATTCCGAAGAAAGCTGTGTTCGAACCTGTTACCTTTTGGACGAGAGCCGAACGCTGTACCCCCTGAACTACCCAGCTTTGCGTATCATAAGGGTGAATCTGCTAGGGGTGGCATTCTGAAGAAGAAAAAAAAAAAAGATTCAATTTATTTAAATGTCTATATTTGTTTGTACTTCAGATAGCTACCCCAGGAGCAAGACGTCTGCGGGCACACGACGGTCGTGCGCGGGACCACTGCGCGTGTCGTGGGCCCGCGGACCTCTGCTTGCTGGGTAGGCATCGTCTTACGCTGCCGCTATCGCCGTGTGTTGTCATGGTCACTACTAACACCTTCAGTCGTGTATCGCCGAGCACTCTTAAATTACTTAAAACTAAGCACAAGAAAAGTATATGGTTTGCCATTGCGATGTGAAGAAGATAGTCCAAGCAAGTATGTAATACGTGCATTAATATTTTACTTCAGATAGCAATGGCCAACCGTTGTTTCATGGTGTACTTGTGACCATGCTACGCACTGTCACAGCTTATTCCGCGTTGCAATGGCCAACCACACGAGTGCATCACCGCTGTCGTCGTAAGTCGTTAACTCATTCAACCCCACGCACGTATTTCCCAATTTTTGGAGGCGTCATTTAACGACTATGCACCTGTTGCAGGAGATGGATCGATTATGATAATTCAAGGGTAGTGCCGGATTAGCTTGGCGCTGCCCTTGAATTATCATGGTCGATCCATCTCCTGCTGTAGTGCGTCAGGGCTGAATGGGTTAATATATACTTCAGATTGCAATGGCCAACCGTTACTTCATGGTGTTCTTGTGACCATGCTTAGTTCCGCGTTGCAATGGCCAACCACACTCGTGTATCACCGCTGTCGTCGTAAGTCGTTAACTCATTCAACCCCACGTACGTATTTCCCAAATTTTGGAGGCGTCATCTAACGACTATGCACCTGTTGCAGGAGATGGATCGACCATGATAATTCAAGGGTAGTGCCAGATTAGGTTGGCGCCGACAGGCACCAAGCTAATCTGGCCGCACTGCCCTTGAATTATCATGGTCGGTGCATCTCCTGCTGCAGTGCGTCAGGGCTGAATGGGTTAATATTTACTTCAGATAGCAATAGTCCACCGTTGTTTCATGGTGTACTTGTGACCATGCTATGTACAGCTTATTCCGCGTTGCAATGGCCAACCACACTCGTGTATCACCGCTATCGTCGCACAGTCGTCCAAAGTACCGAGTAAATACTTCATTCTTCCTAAGGGCCCAATCACACCAGCAGTGAGAGGTGCCAAGTTCCCAATACGCCCGCCCAATGGCTTATGGCCGTGCAAATATGATATACCGTATATGGGGGGAGGTATGAGCGAGAAAGTACGGCAGTGTAAAATAACCCCTTCAGTGCTAGTGGCCACAAGTTTGCCCTATGAACTTAAAAGACAGTGAGTCAATTTTTGGTGAAAAAGCGAAATTTTCGTTGTTCTTGGGGTAGTTAGTTATTTAACGCCGAGCAGGCGACTAAGGCCATCTCACGGCGGGTTCTTGGGGTAAAATGCAGTTGTGGGATCCCAACCTCGGCGTCGACCCAACCACGGCCAGAGTGACATATACTGCTCAAAAATAGTAAGGTACATTAACTGTTCAGCTTGAATTACTAACAGTTCTCACAATGGGTATAATAACGGTTATATCAGTGATTAGCCATCCCTACAATTTCACAACAATGGTGTGACATATAGTGCTCACAAAAAGTAAGGGACGTCATAATTTCAACTTAAATTACTAAAATGTCGGGAAAACACCTTACATCTTCAAACCGCAGTCACCTTTTTGGTCTGATCAATGTTTAAACTTTTTGGGACATTTTAACAATTCAAGCTAAAAGTAAAAAATCCTTTACTTTCTGTGAGCACGATTTGTCACACCAATGTTGTGAAATTGTAGGCCAGCGGGATGGCTAACCACTGATATAACCGCGATTATACCGATTCTTATGACTTTCAGTCATTCAAACTGAAAAGTTAATATACCTTACTATTTGTGAGCAGTATATGTCACTTTGGCCGAGGTTGGGTCGACACCGAGGCTGGGACCCAACAGCAGCAAGTCTGTTTTTGTGAAAAGCGAGATTTTCATTATGAAACAATGACAACGTCGCTTTTCGCAAAAGTTTGCCTTCGCTCCCATTCATACACGAAATGTGGATTTAAGCTATGTAAGGCAAGAGACATAGATTCTCATCCGCCATAGACTCTTACGCGGGTCTCTGTCTCTTGCAGTAGGGTAGCGTTAGATTCTTACGCGGGTCTCTGTCTCTTGCAGTAGGGTAGCGTTAGATTCTTACGCGGGTCTCTGTCTTTTGCAGTAGGGTAGCGTTAGATTCTTACGCGGGTCTCTGTCTCTTGCAGTAGGGTAGCGTTAGATTCTTACGCGGGTCTCTGTCTCTTGCAGTAGGGTAGCGTTAGATTCTTACGCGGGTCTCTGTCTCTTGCAGTAGGGTAGCGTTAGATTCTTACGCGGGTCTCTGTCTCTTGCAGTAGGGTAGCGTTAGATTCTTACGCGGGTCTCTGTCTCTTGCAGTAGGGTAGCGTTAGATTCTTACGCGGGTCTCTGTCTCTTGCAGTAGGGTAGCGTTAGATTCTTACGCGGGTCTCTGTCTCTTCCAGTAGGGTAGCGTTAGATTCTTACGCGGGTCTCTGTCTCTTGCAGTAGGGTAGCGTTAGATTCTTACGCGGGTCTCTGTCTCTTGCAGTAGGGTAGCGTTAGATTCTTACGCGGGTCTCTGTCTCTTGCAGTAGGGTAGCGTTAGATTCTTACGCGGGTCTCTGTCTCTTGCAGTAGGGTAGCGTCAGATTCTTACGCGGGTCTCTGTCTCTTGCAGTAGGGTAGCGTTAGATTCTTACGCGGGTCTCTGTCTCTTCCAGTAGGGTAGCGTTAGATTCTTACGCGGGTCTCTGTCTCTTGCAGTAGGGTAGCGTTAGATTCTTACGCGGGTCTCTGTCTCTTGCAGTAGGGTAGCGTTAGATTCTTACGCGGGTCTCTGTCTCTTCCAGTAGGGTAGCGTTAGATTCTTACGCGGGTCTCTGTCTCTTGCAGTAGGGTAGCGTTAGATTCTTACGCGGGTCTCTGTCTCTTGCAGTAGGGTAGCGTTAGATTCTTACGCGGGTCTCTGTCTCTTGCAGTAGGGTAGCGTTAGATTCTTACGTGGGTCTCTGTCTCTTCCAGTAGGGTAGCGTTAGATTCTTACGTGGGTCTCTGTCTCTTGCAGTAGGGTAGCGTTTAGTTTTTTCTCTCGGCAGCCGAAAGAGGTTAAAAGGTGGCCAGCTAACCGTTGCTTTTTAAAATACACCCCTGATCGTGGCACTAACGGACGAAGCGCTCAGGTTGCTGGAAAGGCGCCAGGTTAGTCAGGCACACACTGCGGGCATTCATCGTTGATTTCTGGCATGAAACTAATCAAATGTCTTTGTCGATCTATCCACCCGCGGATGACGCTTCAACTCGTTTAGCCCCGACGCCCTACAACACGAGATGGATTGACCGTGATAATTCAAGGGTAGTGCCAGATTGGCTTGGCGCCTGAAGGCGCCAAGCCAATCTGGCACTACCCTTGAATTATCATGGTCAATCCGTCTCCTGCCCCTGGTACATGGTCGTTAGGTGACACCTCCGAACGTTGAGAAAGTTCGGCCGTGGGGCTAAATGAGTTAAATCAAAAGAGTGAAAGGGGGGGGGGGGAAGACGGAGGGAACAACCTGAGATTGACCTTTTAGTGTGTTCATACGCTACCAGCGAGCTTTATTGAATGCGTCTGGCGTTAATCTGGTCAAGCGTTCAAGGTCGATTGCGCTCTTGCGCCATTTCGACTTAACCCTTGGGTTCCCCACCCGGGTCTGCCCTGGGGGACTTGGGTGGGGTAACTACTTTTTAGTTCCCAGGGTCACCCTGGTCAGCCCCCCAGGGTGGGTTTTCTTCTGTATTCTGGGGCATGTGTTTCTGTCTACCCTTGGTCCATTCACCTGTATTTTCCTTTTTTTAACTCTCCCTACTGTCTGCGCTGCCTGTAGCTCTTGATATTGGATGTGTGTTGCTAAATGGTCTTGGCTTTATTTAGGCCCCATGTCGTAGGTTTATTTAACGTGTTGGACCGGCTGGCGACATACATTCAATGTTCTGTTTAGTTTTTTTCACACGCAGTGCAGGCACGTCCTGAGAAAGCCTTGTTGCTGTCGGGACGTTAATCAATGTAGAATCAATCAATCTTAACTCTTGGGCTGTCGGTAGCGGTTTTGTCGCCCTGATTCCTGTCGGAATGATCTCGACAAAAACCGCAAGGGGCTAACCTATTCCCACGATACCTAGCGAGGTAAAATAATGGCTCCGGGCATTTGCAAGAAATTCTGCATTTTGCTTTGCTAGGGATCAAAGGGAGAAAACTGGACTTACGGTACAAGATTGCGTCATTTAGAGAACATCGCAACGAACAAAGAAACACAGCTTAGAAAATACAACCACGACACAAATAGAGCGCCTAGAGCTTTTTATCGAAAGTATAGGCGCCTTAAAAATATACATTATTATTATTATTATTAATATTATAAACTGTGTTGTATTTGTCTTTTCCAAGCGTGTTTCTTTCTTCGTATGACAGTCACCATTTGGGTCTGGATTGCGTCGACTAGTCCTCCGGCCGTTGTTGGCGCTAAAAGCGAAAGAGTGAAAAAATGAAAGCAGTGGATAACAGGGGAAAGGGGGTTGGGGGAAGGGGGTGTGTGTAGGGGTAGAGGGTAATAACGTCGATTTGACCTTTAGTGTGTCAGTTCACGGGCTTGTATTATTGGTGTCTGTAGGCTGTGAACATACGGGGCACCAGCCCTCAATAAGGCTCGCGCTTTCAAAGGTAACGGACGAAACCCGAGACAGTGTCGCCAGTCGGAACTAAACACTGTTGGCCGGGTTTGACTGGAAGAGTTTGGAGACGAACGCTGCTTGAATACGCGTGAGTCATAACATTAACCCCCTTGTGCTTGTAGCCACCTGGCCGCAGACCGCGTTTCTGAAATCTTCGCGAATTGAACGGCGTCAACCGACTCCAGCATGGATACAGAGTGGTCTCACCAAGAGGCATAGATCCTCATGAGCCCCCGCATTCGCGGGGGCTGATGAGGATCCATGTATCTTGCAGCTTTGACTGTGCTCAGTTTTTTTCTCAGCAGTCAAAGGGGTTAAACAGAATAGCTTTTTTCCATAAAAATCCGGTGCCTGTGTGATTCGTCAGTTTATGTGAAGTAGAAATCGTACTTCTGTGGCAGTTCATGCAGTAGATGCAACTGTTATAGGTTTGCTGTTTGGCCGTTCAACCACTGGAACAGGGTACTAATATTTTCATTGTCCTTCGATTATTGGCGCCGAGTGCCGTGTTGTGTGTAGCACTGTTCAGGGACACATGGCTTTTGAATGGAGCCAGTCAGCGTGAGTAATACGCAGAGCGAATGGGCCTTGCATGAGTGCTGGTGAAGCTTAGAGGCTGTACTTTTGTACCGTTGTCACCTTCGAGTAAGACAAAGAGGAACAGTTTCGTTTCAGGACTGAATCTTCATGAAGAAGTTAGCAGCGCGTTGTGCGTAAGTTTGGTGCAGAAAAGGTATGCGGCCTTTCAGTCAAAGGACGAGATGAAGGCACGTGGCTGAGTTAGTCAAGCTTTTGAGTAACACGCCAGTTCTCAAGCGCGGCGTAATGCCAATGAAATAGGACATAATATAAAATTATAGGCGAAGCTAGACCGTTTCTCACTGAGTTTCAAACGTGCTGGTCCGGGTCTGAGAAAAAGCCAGAGAAAGATTTGTCTTGTAGTAACTAAGCGGCAGATTTTGCGTGTGATTTATCTCTGTGCGTTAGTCTGTGATTTCGGACCTTACGGCTGAAGCCGTAAGGTCCCAAATCACAGGCCAGCGACACAAATGAGCCCATTTTCAATTCTGATTTCGCGATGGCAGAAACAAGATTGTGTGTGTGATTGAAAGAGGAGAAGTGTCTGGAGTTTTTGATGAACGAGTCTCGTGCGTGCCCGTGTTAGTTGAATCCCGGTACTACAAGTACCTTTTATGGGACGTAATGACAATGTGTGTGAAGAGTTATTGCCCGTCTATGGCTGAACCGGCCGCCGATGCCTCACGTCCCCCTGAGGACTTTGTTCAGATTTATTTCAGTTCATTTCAGTTCTGCCCCTTAATGAGGAAATAGGACCAATAGGCGTTGAATTCTTATGCGCCCCTGTTGCTGCAGAAGCTCATGTACATCTGTGCCTATTGCACGTGGATGGGTTTTGCGGATGGGCTGCATAGTGTCTGAAGACTGTGATAAATCTTCATTTTGACCAGTTAACCGTCGGCAGCGCTTTTTCGTGTCGAGGTGATTCCTGCAGGCATCACCTCGATAAAAAAATAAAAAAAAAATAATAAAAAACAATGCGCTGCGGACGGACAACGGGTTAAGGAAATCTTCATCGAGGGCTGTCAGTACTGAGAGGAGACAAAGTAAGTCATCATTAGGGTTTAAAAGTGTTAAGCCGGTTTTGGCAGTTTATTTGTGATGCACTCGTAGTTTGGTCAGCAAGGCAGGTCCACGTGACTCGGCGTTGCCTTAACCCATTCAGTCCTGACGCCCTACAGCAGGAGATGGACCGACCATGATAATTCAAGGGTAGTGCCAGATTAGCTTGGCGCCTGTAGGCGCAAAGCTAATCTGGCACTACCTTTGAATTATCATGGTCAATCCATCTCCTGCTGTAGGGCTTCGGGGCTGAATGAGTTAAGGCAACGCTGTATCACATGACCTGTTCGTAGTGCCAGGTTAGCTCGGCGCCTGATGGCACCAAGTTAACCTCGCACCAGCCTTGAATTATCATGGTCGATCCATCTCCTGCTCTAGTGCGTAGGGACTAAATGGGTTAATTAGGCCTCAGGTTTTTGTTTTTGTTTTTGTCTGAAGTGTTTCACGCGTTTACTGACTCACGTGATTGTCAACCCTAGTAATCGCCGGCGTGTGTCACCGCGGGGGATCTGTTCAATTTGGCAAATTACAGCTGCCTTTTGGACTAAACTTGTTTGCTTTCGTAGATATTACAACAATTAACATGCAGTGCAACTGTACCTCTGCCCTGTGGCGGCTGTTCGCCAAACAAAAATTTACTTTCACACCGTAGACAAGGATCCGGCGTTAATTTGTTTTGCTACAAACTTCGATTTTTAAAGTGTCTAGAGACATTATGGAACAAACCCGCATACTCTTTTGATAACGGGTCCACTCTGCAAGGCAAAAGACATAAGTGGGTTTTTTTCGTGTAAATCGGGATTTTTATTGTAATGCAATGAAAAATCCCGCTCATCACAGAAATGGACTTACTGCCTTGTGCCTTCAACCTATTAGCTTCGAAGCACTACAGCTGTAGTTTGTCATGTCGGAATGAGTTAACCCTTTCGTGCATGCAGCCTGCTGTAAACAGTACCGGTGGCCGGCTGCAAGTCACCAGAGGCGAGCTGGGTGGCTCGGTGGTAGAGCGTTCGACTCAGGTCCGAAATGTCCCGGTTCGAAATTTGTTCAGACTCTATTCAGTGCCAGGTCTTTGAAATCACGTTCGTGGTGGACAATGATTGATTGATTGTACATTGCTTAACGTCCCGACAGCAACAAGACTTTTCCGGGCTCAGGACGTGCCTGCACTGCTTGTGAAAAAAACAACCAAACAGAATATTGAATGTATGTCGCCAGCCGGTCTAATACGCTAAATAAACCTACGACATGGGGCCTAAATAAAGCTAAGACCATTTAGCAACACACATCCAATATCAAGAGCTACAGGCAGCGCAGACGGTAGGGAGAGTTTAAAAAAGGAAAATACAGGTGAATGGACCAAGGGTAGACAGAAACACATGCCCCAGATTAGAGGGGAGAACCCACCCTGTGGGGCTGACCAGGGTGACCCTGGGAACTAAAAAGTAGTTAACCCCACCCAAGTCCCCCAGGGCAGACCCGGGTGGGGGCTGTGGTCGACAAAAGACGTTAAGCCCTAAACGTTTTTTGCAAGTACAAGAGGATTAAAATATGTACCAGCTGCAGGAGATGGATCGACCATGATAATTCAAGGGTACTGCCAAATCTTTTTACTTGCAAAAAAATCGTTTAGGGCTTAACGTCTTTTATCCACCACGAAGGTGATTTCAAAGACTTGGCAGCGAATAGAGTCTGAACAAATTTCGAACCCAGCTGGATTCGAACCCGGGACATTTAGGATCAGAGTCGAACGCTCTACCACCGAGCCACCCAGCTCCCCTCTGGTGACTTGTAGCCGGCCACCGGTACTGTTTACAGTAGGCTGCATGCACGAAAGGGTTAACTCATTCCGACATTACAAACGACAGCTGTGGATGGCAGGACCAGTATAGCTCAGTGGTGGCACCAGATCCCCTCCTGGCCGAAGCACGCTCAGTTGGGATCGTGCACTCGTGTCTTGTTCCTTGGCTGGTGACGAGTGCCGCTCTCGAGCTGAGCCGGGGCTACATGATAAATACATTTATGGCGAGCTCGGCGCTGTTGACTAAACCGTTCCGCTCAAGATTGATGACGGGTGCTTCGCCTGCTGACTCGCCACAGGCATGGGGTTGCTGTGATTCCGTAGAGTGCGAGCCGTTTAACTTTTTTCACACACACCCCCCCCCCCACCCCCGCCCCCCGCCCCCCACCCCCACCCTTTTTTTTTCTTTTTTTTTTTTACTTTCTAAAGCCAATGGTTTATTTTATTGGAAGGCAGATTGTTTGCGATGAATGTGTATTTTGGAATACTGTGCAGGTTTATGCTTGGAAACGCACGCTATGGACAGGTATTGCAGATGGACCTTTTGTGCCATTTTAGAATGTTTTGAATGGTTTAACCCTCTTATCCCCAAAGCCCCATTTCCCAAATGTTGATGTCACCTGACAACTAGGTGCCAGTTGCAGGAGATGGATAGACCGTGATAATTAAGGGTAGTGCCAGATTAGCTTAGCGCCCGAAGGCGCCAAGCTAATCTGGCACTACCCTTGAATTATCGAAGGTAGGTCTTGGGGTTAAATGGATTAAATTTTATTGTCATGTGCTATTTTTGATTTTTAAAAAAAAAAGAGTTCTGCGCGATTGTATATATATATGGTAAACTTCCGATATAAATAATCGCCAAGGTACTCCATTTTTCTTGTTGTTCTATCCCAAAGTTTGTTATATTATATAAGCGAAACAATGTATGTAGAAAAGTGCTGTCGGTGCCCCTGTCATATATGCCTTTGTTATACCCAAAGTAGACTGTATTGAGAATAGGGTTGCACTGTGTTATGTTAGAATGGCTGACGGTTTAGAATCTTAGACATCTTTTAAAAACTTGCAGTTGCTTGCACGTTGAAACTTTGTTCGATACCAGAACTGTCAGCGTTTCAACCCTTTAAGCCCGGAGGTCCCATTTCTCAAATTTTGGAGGTGTTGCCTGATGACTGTGTACCAGTTGCAGGAGATGGATTGACCTTGATAATTTAATGGTAGTGCCAGATTAGCTTGGCGCCTGAAAGGCGCCAAGCTAATCTGGCACTACCCTTGAATTATCACGGTCAATCCATCTCCTGCTGTAGGGATTCGGGGCTAAATGGGTTAAACTTCATTGTCACTGCATATCGCGTGTCGTCCCTCCAGGCAAGGCGCCTTTCATTTACTATTTTTGAGTTGTCATACTCATAATCCATTCCTCTCTCACAGCTTGATCTGCGAGTTCAAAAACAAAAACAGCGTTGTTACCGCTAAAACAGTCCACACATTAACCGAACTTGATGACTATTTGCGATTGAGTAAAACACAGACGTAAAAGAGGCTGCAAGAGGCATAGGTCCTCATGAGCCCCCGCAACGCGGGCGCTCATGAGGATCTATGTCTCTTGCAGACAGCGTAAACTTCAAATCTTGACTGTGAAGCTACGCGCCTGGCGTTGCCAAGTTTCGGATTGGGGATCTCTCGCGTGAAACTGGTTTCGGCGCACGAGTTGGCAAAGTTTACGGAGACCGATGCAATTTATTTTACAGACGCCACAAAAAAAGCAAAACAAAAAAAAAAAATTGTTTTTTTAATCCAGAGCGAAGGATTTTGTTTTCGATTGGCCCCAAGCGAAGTTAACTCGAAACGTGACTCGATAATTCACGGATTTGAAACAAAGGCTTTAAAGAGTCGCGCGCACTTTGATCAGAAGATTGGACACTTTGTCGGGACCTTCTTTTGCAGTGTTCCGTGTTGAAAAGTCTGCTTGGAGAATACTTAACCACCAGTGTTGATGTGTTCGTCTGTACTCATATGAAGCAGGACAGTGCTCGTAGTGGGATTCCCTTAGTTTCTGGTGGGTATTAAGAGAGTTTCAGATTGTCTGTACAGTCCTAGCTGTTTTGAGCAACAACCTGTTTGGCAAGAAAAGATGGTCTTATATGACCGATGCTCTCTCAAGAGAAGTTTGCACAGGTGTCATTAAAGACCATCATTTAGGTGGCTACAGCCACAGTCACAGCTATAGCCACAGTCACAGCTACAGCCACAGTCACAGCTACAGCCACAGTCACAGCTACAGCCACAGTCACAGCTACAGCCACCTAAATAATGGTCGTTAATGGCAGGTGATCTCTCATTATAGGTTGTCGCTCAGTATAGGTTCTGCCGTTTTAGGTGTGAATGAGGTACATTAGAACAGTTCATTTGGCCTAGACATCGTAGATAGTGTTTTGTCGCAAAACGAGCGGCTGTTTTCGTTTGTAAGAGAACAGCTATGATATTACACACGCTTTTTTCTTAGGAGACAAATAGCCTGTAGATATAATCTTCGTCTTCTTTGTGACCGTGGGAAACTTTACGAAGAAGAACGATGCGGCAGCAGTTCTATAGATTCTTCAGAGCATTAAAGAGCTGTGCAGCTGGACTTGCGCTAAACCTCGGATGTCTCCTTCAAAGTGAAGATGTAAATTGCGCCTGTACCTTCCAGTAAGAGACATTGATTCTCATGAGCCCCTGCGACTGCAGGGCGCATGAGAATCTATGCCTCTTGCATTTGGAGCAATCTGTTTTATGATCACGTCCTATGAAGGAAAAGACGCTGGAAGAGGTTCGATTGAGTGCGGCTGACGCAAGCTTGTTTACAAACTCAGAAAAACGAGTCAGCACAAGACTTGAAGCGGAGAAGGCAAGGACAAAACGAGTGCACTCATGTGTGAGATCTTTAAAAAAATTTAACGATCATATTTGTCTCGCTCACAAAAGGAAGCCACTACAGGATTTGACTCTGAAAGGACGTCTACTGTGCTTGTGCAATGATCATTGAATGATCGGTAAGCGATTTCGTCTTGATCTTGTGTAAGGGTTACAGAAGCAAGTCAGCACTACTGTTCTCTCTGAAAGAACATACCTGCAATGTTTGCGCAGTGATCAGTGATCTGTGAAAGAGTGTGACTGAAGTATTTGCAGCATGTACAGAAATGCGTCGGTACAGTTATTGTCTCTGAAAGAAAGGCAACTGTACACCACAGAGCTGTTTTTTAGGCCGAACTTTACCACGACTGGTTCATAACGTTTCTATTTTGTTCAAAGACGGCCAGTAAAGCCGATGTGCCATCTGTATGCCGGTACAGTTCTTCTCATTGTAAACTTTTCTATTTTATATATGATAAAAAATAACTTTCTAGTGCGTCGGCTTTGCTAGCCTTTTTTAGTCAGTGTTTCCAAGTGACAAGATGTAAAAATCAGTCACAATTTAAACGAAGGGTGACGTAATAGGTGATGTAAAAGCTATAAATGTTACAAGTCGCTATGATGTCATTATCTTTTTTTTTGTAATTGTGTTCGCCGGGGGGGGGGGGGGGGGGGGGGGGGGAGAGAGAGAAAGTCATCAGAACTTGGGATCTAATGTGATTTACAATAGATTTAAAAATTTCACCCCACGACGTCCCCCATTGACACGATAAAATCTTTGTAACCCAGTACGCAAACACTTTCGGTTCGAATTCGGCCGCAGGTGGCCCGCGCACAGAAGTGCGCGGGCCACCTGCCGCCGAATTCGGACCGAGGAGTGTTTGTTTGATAGTCTCCCCCCCCCCCCCCTTTCAGCCATTTGACAAGACCATGGGCCGCACCCTTACTTCACGAGATCGATACTGATCCAATCTCTTGCCGCTCCAAAATCAGACGGCGGGTCGTGGCCCCGTGTAATCGATGTCACTGGAAAGCCAGGTACACCGTTTGACAAGATAGCAAGCCCCCCTCTACCCCTCTCACTCCTTCCGCACCCCCCCCCCCCCCCAGTCCCCTTTGCCCGGTTGTGGGGACACCCACATAATAATATCTATTCCTGTGGCGGCTTTCTCACCTGTAACAATAGATCTTTACCGTCAAAACCAGCCTTGATCCATGTAATCGAGATGTTAAGAAATCCATGTTCAGCGTTTGACGAGACGTAAAGCCCTTCTCCCCTCCCCTGTCTGAAGTCCATGTTATTTCCAGTCTCTTTGCAGTACAAGATGAAAGACTGAAAAAAAAATTTGTGTCTTACAATTTATTCTTTGGTTGGGTTAGCCCTTTCAGTCCCAAGGTCCCATTTGTCAAATTTTGGAGGTGTTGCCTAAAGACTATGTACCAGTTGCAGGAGATGGCTTGACCATCTCCTGCTGTAGGGAACCGGGGCTAAAAGGGTGAAGAACAATATGTACAGTCAAACCCGTTTTCAGTGACCACCCTTGTTGCAAGAAAAAGAGCGGTCTTATAAGACACATCGACAGGTGGTCTCTCAAGAGAAGTCCTGAAGAACAAAAAAGTGTTACCTGTCATTAAAGACTTTCATTCAGGTGGCAATCGCCACCTGAATGAAGGTCTTTAATGACAGGCGATTTACACAAGGATGGGTATACCAGGTTCTACTTCACTTGTGTCAAGCTGGCTACAGCCACCTAAATGGTCTTTAATGACAGGTGATCCCACGTAAGGGTGGTCGCCCGAAACAGGTTCAGCTTTATACCCGAGGACAAGATACCGTGTCACTCGAATCCCGCGATTATTACTGAGACCACTTGAGATCACAGCACAGGTCGTGATACCGGTACATGTGTGTCGGATCGATAGTTCAGGAAAGCCGAGTACACCTGCATTATCTCCCACCCCCACGCCCACCCACCCACACACACACACACACACACACACACACACACACACACACACACACACACACACACACACACACACGCACCGCCAATCTCTTGATCTCATGGATCATACCTGTCCTCTCTCTTTCTGTCTCTCTCACAGCTTTTGAGAACTTTTCTTTCCCTCGGATCTAGAAGTTAACAGGACTTTCACCCTTCCTGTCACAAACTTGTGACTTAAATTCAGGTAGCCTGTCAGTCAGTTACTGTGGCGTGCTTGTCCTTTCTACGCGTCTTTCTTTCTTTGAGGGGTATCTCTTTGCATTTTATACGCTTGGCCGTCACCTTTTTGTTACCCCACCCGGGTCTGCCTTGGGGGACTTGTGTGGGGTTAGGTATTTTTTAGTTCCCAGGGTCACCCTGGTCAACCCCACAGGGTGGGTTTTTCTCTCTATTCTGGGGCATGTGTTTCTGTCTACCCTTTGTCCATTCACCTGTATTTGCCTTTTTAAAACTCTCCCTACTGTCTGCACTGCCTGTAGCTCTTGATATTGGATGTGTGTTGCTAAATGGTCTTAGCTTTATTTAGGCCCCATGTTGTAGGTTTATTTAACGTATTTGACCGGCTGGCGACATACATTCAATTTTCTGTTTAGTTTTTTTTTTCACAAGCAGTGCAGACACGTCCTGAGAAAGCCTTGTTGCTGTCGGGACGTTAAGCAATGTACAATCAATCAAAACCTTTTTGTTCTGAGGTCAGTTGCAGTTCTCGATGAGAAAACGACTCCGGCTTCTACTCGGCGCCAGAGACCTGTAACTTTTATTGAGGCTAGTGATCAGTCAGTTTCATCGGCATCTATCTGCCTCAACGAGAGAAGGTCCCCAGGATGTTCAGCCTATAACTAGACGCCACCCTGACCATTGATCTACCCATCGTGCATAATAACGGGCCCGCCCGGAATGTCGGGGAGGTACCGCGCTTGTGTCACTGATCACAAACAAACGGTTCGTGATCCTAACCCGGTTTTGAGAGTGCCGGCCTTCGGCTGGGTGCGGGTCTGTGAGTTCGGACCTCAGTCATTGTGTGCAGGTCTGTGATTTTGGACCTTACGGCCCTGAGGGCCGTAAGGCCCAAAATCACAGACCAGCACACAGAGTTCGAAAGTCAGAGACCAGAACACGGTCGTGAACCTAGAGTTCGTTTGCTGACTGACGTGAAAATGAGCGGACGGACTAATGGGGGTGTATTTCACACAGCTGATAAGTGTACCGACGTCACACGACTAATGGGGGTGTATTAGAGAGAGAACAATAGAGTCCCGATAGACAATGAATTCAATAGAGCCGCATCAGTCATTAATTTACATCATTTTTTAATATCATATTTTTGGCCCCAATTTTACCCCCGTTAATTCTGAATCAACCCTTTGATTTTTAAAAACTGACAAGCATGACTGATGCGGCTCTATTGATCTGATTATCTATCGGGACTCTATTGTTCTCTCTCTATAACTATTGTCTCTGTCAACACCTAATCATTTACCTGATCAAGTGATGCCAAGTGAAACTTAATACTTATTAACAAGTTGCAACTAACTTTTAGGAACCTGCAGAGGTAACCTTTAAGTGTGTTGCCATAAGAACTTATTAATTACTTACCCTAAGTTCTTACAAGTACTTACCCTAAGTTCTTACAAGTACTTACCCTAAGTTCTTACAACAACTTGACTCAAGTCCCAAGACACTGAGACAGATTTATCAAGATACAAGGACAATAAAAAAACTTTTTTTTTCTCAGTAATACTCAGGTGGTGGTGCTGATGGGGTTAAATAATCAGGCACAAGTGGTGTAAATGACGTGTCATCTCTCTGCGAAGCATATGACAAAAATATTGATTGATTACCAAATCTGATTTTTATTTGTTTAAAAGATTGTGTAGTTTTTCTGTGGTTTCCTGTACCCCTATCCTTTTTCCCTCTGCTAAAAAACTGGCCTTCAGTTCTTCAACATTGACGGGAGATTGACTACGCATTTTATTCTGTATTTCAGATTTCTGTTTCTTGTAATTATTTAAATCATCCTGGACTCGCTTAAATTCTTCGTCATCAATAAAATTATCGTTCAATGCCTTACTGATAATAAGTTTCATACTGCTCAGCTTTGCACCAGCCAGCGTACTCAATGCTTCATGTTTCTGTAATTTTGTGTGAAACCTCTTGTTCAAGGCCTCCAAACCAAAGCAAGCCAGGCATGTAGCAACGCTAACAGCCTCAACTGCTATTCCAGCCAAACTCCCAATTCCTGTGGCGAACAGAACAATACCCCCTACAGAACATGAAGCTGAAACTGCACCAATAGCCATAGAAGTGTTTTGAACAGAATTGAAAACGGTCTTATACCGTCTTTTGCACCGTGAGTATTTCGCCTCCTCACTCTCCAAATATTTCAAAGCTTCTGTAATATTATTTAATCTGAATGCATCTGCCTGTAATGTTTTATCTGAAGCAATTGGCATATGTGTATCAGGCGCAAGCGTTGTTTTAGTCGTCACATTTGTTTCAGTCGGATCAAGCGTTGGTAGTTGCGGATAGAAGTTTACCATTTTTTTTATTGACAAATATTTTTTTTTATTTAATCAGCAATTACATTTTGCAACTCTTCAAAAGTATATAATTTGCTGGCATAATAAAATGCAACAAGATCAATGTGTTCAAGGTTTATGTAAGTTAGACGAACAAAAGTTGTTTTGTCAACCACCACCTTGACAGCTGGAACACTGCTCGAAACATTAATAACATCATTATTTTTTGTAATAGCAATAAAGACCTTTGATGATTCTGTTACTGTTTCATCCCATGTAAGTTTAATTCCTTGTGCAATTTGAGCCTCTTTAGCAGTAGCAACAGATTTCATGATAATTTCAAATACTATTGTCACTTCTCTAGCCATGACTAAGCTTGCTGGCATAAACACAACAGAAGTATCTGATCTACCCTTTCTAGTTGTAAGAAGATATCTCCGTTTCTCATAATTTTCAACTTTCAGTTTTTCTCTGCTATTGTTGTCTGGGGCAAAGCTTGGAACAAGACTTACAATAAGCGGCCCCGAGTTAACAACCTTCCTAAACACTAAGGCACCTTCGTCATCAGTGTATACATAAGGACTAATAAATTCCAACTTTATGTCCCAGTCAATTGTGGGTGGTGGAACAGGTACAGGTGAAACCACCCACTTATTTCCCACATGTATTAAGTTGTAGGGCGAATTATTTACAGGTGGAGTAGGTACAGTAACATCACGTAGCTGACCAAGTTTAGGAATCTGTTTTTCACCATCTTTCATGTCAACAATTACTTTCCTCTTGTACATGCCATAGGAATCAAGTTCAAAACCATATATTTCTCCAATTTCTCCCTCCTTCTCAAAATCCTGTACATCTGCCAAATCTTTCAATTCTGTTACTGGACATGCAACTGGTATGATTCTCAACTTTGGACCACCACTCATTTTTTATAAACAAAAATAAAATTATTTAATTTCCAACACAACACTAAAATCATGCATAAGAACTGGTTTGTCATCCTGATTAGTTACAGATATACTCAGTGACTCAAAGAAACTAGAACCTAATTTCTTAAACTGCAAATTAGGAAATCTAACAACTACACTTTCACAATACGGAGCAGTTCCAGTAGGTAAGCATCTCAACAAAGTTGAAGGCTTTCCATTGTGAACATTCTCAGATGTGTTCAGTTCTTTCAAATAAACATTTAGTACAGTATGTACTGACAAATGAACAGGATATTTTCCAGTTAATTTTCCATCAATCATCTCTATTTTCCAAAGCCTTGTTTTAGCTTCAGTTTCATTTATTAAACCAAGTAATAATAGAAGATCATCTGAAAATGTTATCCTACGCTCAGAAGAAAATTCTAATGTAACAAGTAAGTTAGCTGGATTTAAAGTTGCTTTAATTTTTATTTTACTTTGAAACCAGTTAGCTAATGTACAAAAGTCATAATACCCAGATGTTATTTTATGGTTTTCAATAGGAGAGGAATCATCACTAACAGATACATAATAATTTATATCATCTTTTATATTAAACCATTTTACAGTGTAAAACATTTCATGGATAGCTACAGCCTTGCTACCAGCACGATTATCAATCCCATTAGTTAACCACACTGGTTTGCTTGTGTCAAGATTTGTTAAGGTAATAAACATTTTTATTATCTCATATAAAAAAGGATGGAATTTAAATCACCAACCATTACCACAACAAACGCATTTCAATTTAATATGGATGCCAAATATAATGTTGCACCTACTTATGAACAGAAAATAATTCAACTAAATCAGCTTGACATAGCTGTGTCTGACGCAAGCGTACAAGATTTATTTCAAGTGAAAGTACCGAATCCATTTGACCATTACCTAAACCCTCCAATAACAGATGACTCAACTGCAAGAAAGTGGTCTTCAAGCCCACTACAGATGTTTCAAAACCAACTCAACTTTGCAATACTATGTTCAACTACAGGCTGTGGTGTTTCATTTACAGACCACTTGAATCACTCGAACAAACTGATTAGATCTGTGTATCGTTTTCATGTTTATTACCAGCTTAGACGTATACTGTCAGAACTTCATACACCACTGCCCACTGAATCCAGTTTCAACAGGTATAACAACCCCATGGATATGAAAGCATTTGAACGCATCTGTAATGAATTTAACATTAACCCTGGCACTAAGTATGACTTCACACAAAAACTTGATGATCACAAAGGCATGGGTACACTTTATTACGCTATGAGTCACAGACAATACCCTCAAGATTATTACCCTGGGTACACTTCATTCTCATCAAAATCTGAAGTCTGGTTAGGATCAATAGAGCAGAAACAGTCTAATGCCTGGACCACATTTATTTTAGATAAATCTGACGGGTTTACTCAAGCAGGAGTCGAGCGCGTCAATGAGTCTATCAGAACATATGTCTGGTGTATACTAGGTGCACAATCACTAACAAAATCAAACATTTTGAATGGAAGTGGAAAGTTTGAAGCACAAAAAACAGTTTCTCGCAAACCTGGAAGATTCAATTAACTCAACAGTCGATCTCCCATCTAGCATACAGCGCTACCAAAACGTACTCAGATATGCCAGATCGAAAGTTGACTTTGTAGTTGGCACTGGGTTATACATGTTACCATCTGATCTTCAACTCCAAATGGGTACAATAACAAATTATAATAATGAAATAGTTGTTGCAGGTGTTGGTCAAAAACTCGGTCTCAATCAATCTGTAAACTTAGGAGCAACAACCACACACGTACAGCCCTTAAAATCATTACAGACGGTAACACCCCCGGTCCCGGCCCCAGCCCCCACACCGACACTCATACAACCAGTACAGTCAACCCCCGACACACATGAGTCGGAAAGAACTGCATTGGTAATAGGCCTCACTGGATTAGGAGTATTACTTCTTTATCTGTTTCATTAAATAACCCACCATCAACCCTCCTACTGTAACCAAAAAGACCCACACATGTTCTGCCATAAACCCTACTGCCTTTGCCGCTGTACTAATCAACCAGCTGACAACAGTACCAATTATGCCAGGCAAAGCGTCCACTGCTTTCAGAGCCAATTTCTTAAGCAAGTCTGATATGTGAGACAACTGTTTCTTTACCCACGTCTGTAAATCTTTTGGGTCTGTGGGAGTCGGGGGGCCCGGGGTTGGGGCTGGACCACCACCACCACCACTGCCGGAGACAGCCAACACAACTGTACTGATAATAAACCCAAGAGCTGTAATTAAACTAGCAATTGTGATACCCTGTTCTCTGAAAAGTGTTTTTAGTCTCTCAGCCAGAGTAGTGTCTTCGTGAAGTATTTTCTGAATAGTTTCTCTAATTCTGTTGACCTGTGATTTTAGTTTTTGTCTTCCAATACTAATTGTTTCTAACCGTCCTGATCTTTCTATCTGCAAATCATTTAATCTGTGTTGTATTCTTTCTTTCATTTCTGTGTCAAGATTCCCATTGTCTGCTGTAGCCAGTTTCTCTTTTTCACGTTCAATGTGTTTATCAAGCTCACCTAGTTTGGCAAGATTATTAACCATCTCACCTCTTATTGTCTGCAGTGATTTATCCAATCCCATAATCTCCCTCATTGACAAAGGCGGGTCATCTATTGTTTTAATAGCGTCATTTAATTGCCCTTCAGTAAATGAGGTTTCTTGTATCACTGTGTTTGCTATTTCTGGTAGGCTTGTTACAGGTGCCATTTCAATCTCTTGCCCTGTTGGCAACTTTGTTTGCGTGTCATGAAGCACACTAGCCAGTCTTGGCGTGACAGGAGACCCTCCAATTCCAAGTTGACGCAAGGCACCAACACCACCTTCATTTTTTATTGTACTTAAAGCCCTAAACCTACTAGGGTCTTTTTTGTTAGTCAATAGTACTTTTCCTTTGTCAACAGTATTTAAATATAAATGACCCTTGCCATCAAGTTCAAACTGATTAGGGTCTACGTTGTCTGGGCGGCCACCAACATGATCATAAAATGAGTTCACTTTGGTTTCTAAAAGTTCATGACGTAAACTGTAAATATTTCTTGTACCAGTCATATCTGCCATATCTGTTGTATTACCAAAATCATACGTGTCATCCATTTCAAAATCTTCATGATTAAATCCTCCCGCTGCCATTGTTTTATTAATTTATTA
>BTPG01000001.1:137115532-137120532 GCA_036245525.1 Semisulcospira habei
GCTCTGTCATACCGGTTAGTAGTTGGCTGTATGTGTGCCTATTTTGTTTGTGTCTGTGTTAGTGTATATATATGTGTTTGTGTATATGTATATGTGTGTATATGTATGTGTGTGTGAGTGTGTGTGTGTGTGTGTTTATGTGTTTGTGTGTGTGTACGTGTATGTTTATTTATGTGTTTGTGTGTGTGTGTGTATGTGTGTGTGTGTGTATGTGTGTATGTGTATGTGTGTGTGTGTCAATGTGTCAGTACTGTTTTAATAAAACGGTGGAGTGTCGACCTTGTACTAACTGTGTACAAACACGGCAGTCACCGTTTCAGAAATTGTACTGCAGTAAAATAATATTAGATAAGACCCGCCAACATACTCGCTAGGAGAGAGCTAACAAAAAAAAGTAGACTAATAGTTGCAAACACGGGTTATGCCTGGAGTCCGAGACTCTTGAGGATCTGACCTGTGTCCACTTATAAAAATCTAGGCTCGTGAGGATCTTAGACTCAGTTTAAAAAGGCAAGCTAGTCAGAAATGAAAAATGTTAATAATTGTAGGCCCTTTAAATTTTTTTTTTTTCAGAACAAGTCTATTCATAACATACCTGAATTGAGGTGGGGGTCTTTCAGAACCGGTCAAGCTTAGACATGAGGTGTCGGACTTTTACCATTATTTGGTTCCAGACCTCGACGACTTGACCCATGACCTCGACGACTTGACCCATGACCTTGACCCATGCCCTTGGCGACCTTGACCAATGACCTTGACCCATGCCCTTGGCGACCTTGACCAATGACCTTGACCCATGACCTTGGTGGCCTTGATCCATGACCTTGACCCATGACCTTGGTGACCTTGATGACCTTGGCACGTGACCTTGACCCATGACCTTGACCCATGACCTTGGTGACCTTGACCAATGACCTTGACCCATGACCTTGACGACCTTGACCCATGACCTTGACTCATGACCTTGACCCATGATCTTGGTGACCTTGACCCATGACTTGGTGACCTTGACCCATAACCTTGACCTTGGTGAGAGATAGATAATACTCATCACTTTTTAAAAATCAAAGGGTTGATTCAGAATTAACGGGGGTAAAATTGGGGCCAAAAATATGATATTAAAAAATGATGTAAATTAATGACTGATGCGGCTCTATTGAATTCATTGTCTATCGGGACTCTATTGTTCTCTCTCTGTATTTCACACAGCTGATAAGTGTACTGACGTCACACGCAAGGACAAGTGTGTTTAAAAACGGTACCTGGCTTGCTCGTGACGGATCCAACACTGACTTACTGTGAATTAGGATTTGACTTGCACGGCAGTAACAGTCGACACCAGTACTTTGCAGGCCGTGCGTTAAAAACGCATTTGCTTCAACGTTTGTATACTGAGGAGCAAAAGATTTCTTTTGCTAAAGTGTGTCCAATGAGTCCCAAAAATGTCGCGTTTCTTTTGCTCCTGACTAAAGTGTTTGCGATGATTCCAAAGATGTCGTATTTCTTTTGCACCTCAGTATAATTATGAAAAGAACTTTGAAACTCACCACAAACTGCCAGTGACAACGACTGAAATGTGCGGAACTAATTTAAGATGGAGACTGTACCGTTAAGTCAACATAGTCCATCACAAGTTAAATTGTGCGACGGATCTTGAGTGTATCCTGCGAGACGGTGCTGTCAGTGTCAGGAAACGGAGCTGACAATGTTTATGATGTCATCTTAAGTACAGGTGATGTCACACTATGCAGTGAGAATATTTACTTGAGAGTTCTTAAGAGTACTTAAGAGTGCAGTGACAAACCCCCTCGAAGACTGCTCCCATCAAAACTGTCAAACTGCGCAGGTTTTGTGAACCGAGCAATCTGCATACCATTGTGTTCCGGTCTGTGATTGTGGAGCTGACGGCTTCGAGCCGTAAGGTGCAGAATCATAGACCGGCACGTGAATCTAGAACTAAGTCGAGGACGGGCGAGAGAGAAGGGGACGAGAGCTGTTCAAACGAACCTGTGTTCAAAGCGTTTAACCTTTTCAGCCCTGAGGCAGTACAGGAAGAGAATGATGGACCGGGTGGTTCAAGGGTGGTGCCAGAATAGCTTGGCGCCTGCAGGCGCCAAGCTATTCTGGCACCACCCTTGAACTTTGATGGTGGTTTAATCGCCCAGTTGTTCTGGTATATCACCCTTGATGGTCTAGGCGCCAAGCTTTTCTGGAACCACCCTTAAACTTAAATGGTTTAGTCGCAAAGCTTTTCGAGGTATACCACCCTTCATGGTCTAGGCGCGAAGCTGTTCTGGTACCACCCTTTAATTGTCTAGGCGCCAGGTTTTCTGGCATACCACCCTTGATAGTCTAGGCGTCAAGCTCCTCTGGTGTACCGCGTTGATGTTCTAGGCGCCAAGCTATTCTGGTACCACCCTTGATGGTTTAGGCGCCAAGCGATTCTGGCACAACCCTTTAATGGTCTAGGCGCCAGGTTTCTGGCATATCACCCTTGATGGTCTAGGCGCCAATTTAAGTTATTTGGGGGGTGCTATTCTGTCACCACCCTTTAATGGTCTAGGCGCCAAGATTTCTGGTATACTACCCTGGATGGTCTGGGCGCCAAGCTATTCTGGTTTACCACTCTTGATGGTCCAGGCGCCAAGCTATTCTCGTATACCACCCTTGAACTATCATGGTCGAGCTGTCTTCCAGAGAACAACTCCACTAGTTGCGAATTTCACCGCTATGGCTCAATGCCTTAACCCTTTGGTTCTCGGTAGCGGATTTTGTCGCGATGATTCCTGAGGAATCATCGCGACAAAACCGCTACCGACAGGCAAAGGGTGGAGCTCTTTCTGTTGACTGATACCATTAAAAGTAAAATGAAAGAGGCCCGTGAAACCTTAAGAACGATCGCTTGTTTAAACGCTTGGATTGAGACTGGGCGCTTTGTCTGTCGTACAATTTGAAATTCTAATGAGGCGGAAAGACTTCAGCTCATTTGAGTCTTATTTTCAACCATTGTCTAATTTTCACCAACTTGTAATCATGAGATATCTGACAGTTAGACCCAGTTAGTTATACACAACTTGACATTTTTTTTTCGGGGGGGGGGGGGGGGGGGGGGAGGGGGGGAGGGGGGGGGAGTTTTTTAATGAGAAGATTTGTTGCGGGTATTTCTACTGCCTGGCTGTACTTTTTCTTCAATTTAGAATTAATCGGTGAAATTAGACTTACGTTAAAGGAATCTGCAGCAGAATTGTTTAACTTCATGAGTCTCTGTGACTCAGTGGGCGACTCATTTCAACCCTTTCAGCCCCAAGGTCCCATTTCTCAAATTTTGGAGGTGTTGCCTAACGACTCTGTACCAGTTGCAGGAGATGGCTTGAGCATGATAATTCAAGGGTAGTGCCAGATTAGCTTGGGGCCTGAAGGCGCCAAGCTAATCTGGCACTACCCTTGAATTATCATGCTCAAGCCATCTCCTGCTGCAGGGATCCGGGGCGAAAGGGGTTAAGACTGTTTAGAGTCCTTTAGCGACAGACAGGCATTGACGTTTTCTCACTAGCACCATTGTCCTGCTTTTTTTTCTCTGGGCGGGTTTAACCCCTTTGGCTGTCGGTGGCGGTTTTTGCCGCCATGATTCCTGCAGGAATCATCGCGACTAAAACCGCCATTGAGCCGCAGAGTTAAAGTGGCACGTGACTGGAAGTTTCAGCACGAATATCAAATGAATTGCGCACGTGGCATGTAAACGTGTCAACAGGAGTTAAAGTTAAACCCGTAGGTTGTGTGTTCATTTTCGACACGGTATATGAGCAATTTTACTTTTGACGCGGTTTGCCACTCGAGTCCAGTCGTCTGGCACACCTCTGAGCCCAGTTCGCATACAGGTAATGTTTCAGCGAGAAAGAATCGTGCAGAAAATTTGCTGTTCGCTTTAACCGTTACTTCCCGGTCTGTTACCGGTTTTTTAAAGGCGAATACCGGTTAACGAAACCGGTTGGAGTTTAGAAATACCGGTTGTGGAGGCAGGGATACCGAAAACAGGTGAAGAATTCCAGGATTTACAGAGCCCCAGCGCGAACGCTTGTCATGTTTTCCCATAGCATCTAGGCCTTTCACCCGTTCCGCGCCACTCCCACACACTGGCCAAGGCAGTCTGAACGCCACCCAACTGCAAGAGGGATAGATTCTCATGAGCAGTCGCGGGGGCTCATGAGGATCTATGCCTCTTGCTTACACCACTTTGAATCCATATGCCTGGGAAGTACACGGTTTTTAGGCGTTAAATTAACGGCGAAGATTGCAGAAACAGTCTGCCTCAGCTGGCACTGAGCGGGTTAATCAACGGTTTGCCATTTTTCTCAATAGCTTGTGAACTGTTCTGCGCGGGGATTTTATATATTTCTGCGCGAGCACAATACAATACACGGTCTATATCACCGTGAAAGCGATCCGCCTGTGTTTATATTGTGCTGCCTTTCAATGCTGACTACTGAACCACAACTTTTTCATTGACTGCGAGCGCCCTCTGTCAGACGCTGTCGCTCTGCAAGAGGCATAGATTCTCATGAGCCCATGCGGATGCAGGGGCTCATGAGAATCAATGCCTCTTGGTTAGGCTTATGTCATGTCTGCTCTTTTTATTGGCTGATACCAGCCTTGTTCAGCTTGGTGAGTCTCTCTGGGTTATTTCTACAGGTCTGATCACGAGCTGTTTATAAAATTCTGCTCTTTGTGGAAGCAATATTCAAAGAGTAAAATACTCTGGGTTTGGACGGTTCTTGGTTTGTGGAGTCCGCTGTCTTGAGACAGCTGTGCTTGTGTGACGCATTCGGTGGTGCCTCGAGTGACTGTCAGTGTTTGCGTCTGTTACGTAATCCATTGAATTACGCGTGCGATGACGCTTCAGAATGACGGTAAAAGCCCGCACGCCTCGCCGGTTGTCTGTGATTGTGTCGGACGCAAACTTTATGATAACGATTAGGAACATTGCAGAAAAAAAGTCGCTA
>BTPG01000001.1:137125532-137468043 GCA_036245525.1 Semisulcospira habei
ATGTGCACGGAACGGGTACGATAGACGAGAGGTGAACAGTCTGGAGTGTAGCTGATACAGTAATGCGTATGCTGCACATGGAGAAACTTTAACTCATTCAGCCCGGCGCACGTATTTACCACATTTTGGCGGCGTCATTTAATGACTATGCACCCCTTGCAGGAGATGGATCGACCATGATAATTCAAGGGCAGTGCCAGATTCGCTTGGCGCCGACAGGCGCCAAGCGAATCTGGCACTACCCTTGAATTATCATGGTCGACCTATCTCCTGCTGTAGGGCGTCAGGGCTGAACGGGTTAAGAGAAGAAATTTGAAAGAATTTCTCCTGTGGCGCCTGTATCATTGTGAAAAGCGAGATTTTCATTCTTCTACAATGAAAACCTCGCTTTTATCAAAAATGGAGTTTTGCCGCCACAGAGCAGAATATATAATAGAAGCATTCAGTCGTTTTCGGAACTCAGTGTAGAGGCGTATGTGGAAGCAGGACAAAACCATCAAATCAAATATTAATCGATATTAAACCCGTCAGCCTCCACTCGAGTTGTAGGTCAGTTGAGGAATCGCAGAGAATCATTGCTGCTGAATTCTGCAAAACAAGACAGACGCGTCTTAATTATGTGCAAGAGACATAGATTTGCATGACCCTCTGCAGTTTGCAGGGGGTCGTGAGGATCTGTGTCTCTTGCTGGAAGGAACCAGCCAATTTTTATTTATTTTTCACTCTTCAGGCGGATGTGACTGACTTTCAGCCTTGGGCATAGACGTGCCAGTTTCACGTGCAAAGCCATGCTTTGGAGTATGACCTGACGAAAAAGAAGTGACTTAGACTCGCCCCTTTCACTTCCAAAGACAAACCATGTAAACCTAATTGACGGAAAGAGAGTGACTCAGGCTCCGTGCTAAGCCGAGCGATGGAGCCCGACCTGACGGAGAAGAAGCCAGTGCACAAGCAGTCCATCGTGTTACAGAGATCCCTGGACCTCGCCTCCCGCCCTTTCACGGCACGAGGACGCCGGCCCATGACTGTGGCCCATCTCTACCTGTCCCCCGTGTCCTTCTGCAGGACCAGGCCACGGACGTTGTCTTTACAGAGACCACAGTCAGCTGTGTGTGTAGACGGGAAGAGTTTCACGCAAGTGTGTGACGATGGGAATGTAAATTCCAGTATGACAGACCAACAAGGTAACAGAGGTGTTCAAGAAAGTGATGATGAACGATTAGCTAGAAGTCAGTCACGTGACGCTTGTCGCGATGACAGCAGACGGTCGAGGTCTCAGTTTCGTGGTGGGTATGGTGTGGACATTATCAGTGGAGTCAGTGCGCAGGTTACAAATCCAGTTCGTGAGAGCTGTGGCGTTGACGGTAAACTACACGACAAAATTAACATCACCAACAGTTCACAAAATAAGCGTGGTGATGCTTCTTCTTTTTACCGAGAAAGATCGAACTCCGAGTCTACTTTTTCAGTGACACACATTGCCAATCCGCGTCTGGCACGAGTCAGTAGAAATCGCATTTCTCAAACAGGGGATTTCACGTCGAGACAAAGTCAGGATCTAGTTCGTTCATCAAAAGACAGAAACATTGCTCAGACCGGAGACTTGAAGTCAGACCCTAGTCTAGATGACGTGCGTCCCAGCCAAACAGAAACTGCGCGTCCAAGGGAGAGAACTGCGGTGCGTCCCAGAGAGCGAGATTACGGGCCTTTACACACCTTTCAGAGGAAGAAGGACCTCTACACAGATGGTGGAGACTCCGGTTCGGATGGTCTGCACATTTTGGGAAGCGGAGTACGACGAAACTCGGAACCTGTGCGTCGCAGAAAAGATTTTTAACACAGTCATTTATACCCTAAGGCACCACAGCGGGATGGATCGACCACGATAGTTCAAGGGTAGTGCCAGAATAACTTGGCGCCTGGAGGCGCCAAGTTATTCTAGCACTACCCTTGAACTCTCATACCCCGACACCTTGTGATGTTTTGTTGATTATTGCAGCGCTTTCAATGTCATATCTTCTTGCCATAAATGTTGCATTTGTCGCCCCTCATATTGTATTAAATTTTGTTTGATTTTTTTTAAAATTATATATATATATATTTAAAGTGATCTGCTCCCTGGCGGGCTTTGATTGCTAAAATGTGCCGCCTGAACGTCTTATCAATGTTGTATTGCCTGAAATAACATTTGTCCACCCTTCCTTCCGCAATCCTTGTGAATACACAAAGAAGTACCCAACGGAGAAAGAAACACGCTTAGAAAAGACGGGTACAACACAAGGTTAAATAAATTGTGTTGTACCCGTCTTTTCTAAGCGTGTTTCTTTCTCCGTTGGGTACTTCTTTGCATATTACACGCTTGGCAGTCACCTTTTTGGTCTGGAATGTGAATACACGTAGTAGAGGTTCTCTACTACCCGTTGTGTTTTGTTTACCGGAAGTCAGTACTCTCCTGCGCACTAAGGAGAAGATAAGTCTTTCATTTGACGACGTTGGACCTTGATATGTTAACCCTTTTGTCCAGCATTATTGTAAGACGTACTAAACATTTATAAAGAAGATATTGCGAACTATTAACCCTTCATTGCCTGGACTGGAGCAGCAGTTTCGTAACGGACAGGAGAACGTATCCCCCCCCCCCCTCCCCCCACCCCACCCCGAAAAAAACACCATTTTATTAGTGGTTTCGGGGTCAGGGGCGGTGTCTGACTAGATTGGCATCAGAGTTCATCTGTTAACCCTTTTAGCTCCACGAGTGCATTTCCCAAATTTTGAAGGTGTTACTTAACGAATGTGCACCAGTGGCAGGAGGTGGTTTGACCATGATAATTCAAGGGTAGTGCCAGGTTAGCTTGGCGCCTTCAGGCGCCAAGCTAACCTGGCACTACCCTTGAATTATCATGGTCAATCAATCTCTTTCTGTAGGGTGTTGGGCTAAAAGGGTTAATACAAAAATCTTTCATCACACGTTACTTTCACTTTCATCATCAGACCCAAATCCCACGCACCTCATAGAAATACAGCATGCAAGAGTTATAGATCCTCATGAGCCTCCGCCTTCGCTAGCTTTCATGATCATTTATGTCTCTTGCTTTTTGGTGTTGCATGCGTAGCCTATTTAGCCCCGGCCACTACAGCAGATGAATCGACTATGATAATTCAAAGATAGTGCCAGATTAGCTTGGCGCCTGAAGGCTAATCTGGCACCACCCTTGAATTATCATGTTCTCCTGGCATGTAGTCATTAGGTATAACCTCCAAAATTCGGCCCCCACCCGGGTCTGCCCTGGGGGACTTGGGTGGGGTTAACTACTTTTTAGTTCCCAGGGTCACCCTGGTCAGCCCCACAGGGTGGGTTTTCTCCTCTATTCTGGGGAATGTGTTTCTGTCTACCCTTGGTCCATTCACCTGGATTTGCCTTTTTAAAACTCTCCCTACTGTCTGCGCTGCCTGTAGCTCTTGGTATTGGATGTGTGTTGCTAAATGGTCTTAGCTTTATTTAGGCCCCATGTCGTAGGTTTATTTAACGAATTGGACCGGCTGGCGACATACATTCAATATTCTGTTTAGTTTTTTTTTTCACAAGCAGTGCAGGCACGTCCTGAGAAAGTCTTGTTGCTGTTAAGCAATGTACAATCAATCAATCAATCAATCCAAAATTCGGGAAATGTGACTTTTAATGTGGCGGGAAATGCGGTTTAAAAATGTTAGGGTGCGTGAGGGCATCAGTGGAGGGAAAGGATTTCTGTCAAACACTATTTCCAAAATGCATTTATGTTGTAGACACACGCCGGTCGAATGTGCACACGATGACAGATCGTCGAATTAAAGTTATACTTCATAATTACATCTGTTTCACTCAGCCTTTTCCCGACGCAGATGGGCATGCATCGACCACGATAGTTCAAGTTCTGATTAGTTTGGCACTACCCTTGAACTATCATGGTTGCTCATACTCGTGAAAACTGATCGCTTTTTTTTTTTTAAAGACAACGCCTATGTTCAACTTTGCATTACCGCTGGGGGTGTTGTGTTTCTGTTGTATTGAATAAATTGTCGGTTGTTTACTTTAATTCTAAAACTTTCGGAATCGTTGTTAAGATATTTAAACACCTGCATTTAATAAAGATAACTGTGTTAGTTAAGGTGTCATTGTTTATTCGCAGATGTGTGTGTGTGTGTGTGTGCGTGCGTGTGTGTGGATGTGTGCGTGTGCGTGCGTTCGTGCCAGTGGCTGTTAAAAGAGGGTTGGGTCGAGTGAATGCGCTTCTCTCTCTCTCTCTCTCTCTCTCTCTCTCTCTCTCTCTCTCTCTCTCTCTCTCTCTCTCTCTCTCTCTCTCTCTCTCTCTCTCCTCTCATATGTGTTCGTTTGTGTGCACACGTGATTGCACTGCACTTGAAAGCCAGTGCAAATCATACAGACATAATGAGGCTATTTACACACCATTTAATTAACACGATAATAATACGCATTTCAACACAGTTTCTGACGAGCGCACAAACCTATTGACCCAACAGCACACCTGTCCAATCAAGTCATTTCAATGCACTGACGCGCCTCTATCCAATAAAATCATTTCGATCAGTTTAATCAGCTCGTCTATCCAATCCAATCATTTCAGTCAAAGTGCGCCTGTCCAATCCAATCAGTTTTATCAAAGTGCGTCTGTTCTATCTAATCAATTCACTCAACTGTTCTGAAGTTCAGAGACCACCCAAACACCATTTACACACCCGTTCACAGCGAGAAATACAGGAACATCGCCCCAGCAAACACAGTCGGAGCACAGATCCTCATGAGCCCACACTGCACCTGTTCACACCTGTGACGAAATCCACCTTTTTTCCAAGAGGCATAGATCCTCATGAGCCCCCGCATTGCGGGGGTTCATGAGGATCTATGCCTCTTGCAGACACAGCTTCAATATTCTCGTGTTGATCATATTGTGAAAGAACCGCCCTGGTGACAAAGACGTTTTGTCCAGAACATTTATAGAGGGCTGCTCCAAGCCGTAATTGGTTAATGGTCCGCAATATCTCCTGTGTGAATTCTCTTAGTACGTCTTACAACAGTAGAGGGCTAACTTATGCACACAAGAGGGCTAACTTATACACACAAGAGGGCTAACTTATACACACAAGAGGGCTAACTTATACAGTCTGAAAGACGTCAATTGAAAGACTGAAGTTTCTGCTCTTCTTCTCAGTTCTTCTTTGACTCACAAGGGGCGGATACACACTTCCACTGCGTGTGTCTGCTTACATTGTAAAAAGAAGGGTGGAGAAGTCTTAGTTTAGGCAAGACAACATTGGTAACGTGATATCTGAGAAATTTTAGCAATCCAAGTCCGCCGTGAAGCCGAACGTGTTCGTTTTTAAGATGGCCGGCGTCGGACTTTTCTCCTCTAGTAACCATTAATTAATTCGGGCGGACCGTCGGGGGTTCTTTCTCCGGGTACTCCGGTTCTTTTCTTCCCCCACGAATTTTAGTATTAATTTCAGTCCACTTAATCAAATTTCAAAAATATAAAAAACCATTAAAAAATTTTCAGAATTTCAGTAGCTCGCTTGAGCTTGCCCTTATCACTACGTGAATGTTCGGTGTTTATTCACGTGAGCGTGCTTGTTGGGTTCAGTTCGCAGCTATGTCCTGCGCATTAAGTTATATTGTAAATATGAGAAATGCGCCATATAAATACTTTGTATTATTATTATTATTATTATTATTATTATTATTATTATTATGTCTTTCATTCCCAGTAAGCAGAGGTCATCGGGCCCACGACGGCCGCAGTGGGCCTCGAAGACGTTTTGTTACTGGGGGTGGGTGGGGAGTGGTTGTTTACCTCATTTACTGAATTTCCATGTCCCAAGCTCAATCCGAGGAGGAGTCATTTACATGAGAGTTCCTCGGATTGAGGAGGGTACATTAAGGTTCAGTGGGCAAGTGTGTAAGCCATTTAGTGCTGAAAAAAAAAAGAAGATTTTTGCAACAAGCAAAAAAAAAATCAGGATTGCTCGTTTCACAATAGTTTGAATGAGAGATGTCATGGCAGAGACCAGGCGTATTGAACACCGCACAATGGAATGATATATTTATTATAACATCTTAGAACTGAACCTTTCTCAATGCCTTGAATAAAATGTAAGTGCTGAAATGTAAGGACACAGTGACTGTTTGTGTTCAGCTTTTATGCGAGGGTTTCGTGGAGTGGCGTGCCTCGATGACTGTTTATGGTGTACGCTGCACAATAGCTTGAAGAAAATATTGACCTAGGGGGACATTCATTTTGAAGGCAGTAAGGACAGTTAGGTTGAATTGATTCAAAGTCTGTAAAATAGGGGACATTAGCTCATTGTGCCGGAGGTACGAAATACCCACATTTTGGTGTTATCCTCTGAGGACTGCATTACAATTCAGAAGACAGATCGACCATGATAGTTCAAGGGTGGTGGCAGAATAGCTTGGCGCCTATGGGCGCCAAGCTATTCTGCCACCACCCTTGAACTATCATGGTCAAGCCGTGCCTTGCTGTGGTGTGTCGCGGGCAGAATGAATTGAGTGAGGACATTGTGGTTGGAATGGAGGCAGAAACGATGTATATTGACGACAGCGACAGTTTGCATTGAATGGCGTGGATCATAAAATAACATTACACTCTCGCACGCACGCACGCACGCACGTACACACACACACACACACACACACACACACACACACACACACACACCATCGCACTCTCTCTCTCTCTCTCTCTCTCTCTCTCTCTCTCTCTCTCTCTCTCTCTCTCTCTCTCGCCATGAGATGGCCTTAGTCGCCTGCTCGGCGTTAAACGCAAATAACTAACTCACTCTATCTCTCTCTTACCACCACTCTCTCTCTCTCTCTCTCTCTCTCTCTCTCTCTCTCTCTCTCTCTCTCTCTCTCTCTCTCTCTCTCTCTCTCTCTCTCTCTCTCTCTCTCTCTCTCTCTCTCTCTCTCTCTCTCTCTCTCTCTCTCTCTAACACACGCAGATTGAATACAAAATATCGCAATATTACATTTCTGATCAAAATCGGACGCGTTCGCGTGTCCTTGCCTTTGCTTTATTGATGTTTTCTGCACGCTATAATGTAATCAAGATTTCGTTTTAACAGACGTGTGACTGGTGTTTCAACCCTTGGGGATGTGCACAGAGGAACATTAACTGTAATTTTGGTATCGTCGCAGGGGACACTTTGACAGGTTAAACCCATTTAACCCCGAGGCCGCAAATTTAGAGGTGTCCTTAACAACTATGCACCAGTTCCAGGAGACGGATCGACTGCGATAATTCAAGTGTAGTGCCAGATTAGCATGGCGCCTGACGTTTTTTTGTTGCTGTGTGTGTGTGTGTGTGTGTGTGTGTGTGTGTGTGTGTGCGTGCGTGCGTGCGTGTGTGTGTGTGTGTGTGTGTGTGTGTTTGTGTGTGTGTGTGTGTGTGTTTGTGTGTATGTGTGTGTGTGTGTGTGTGTGTGCGTTTGCTGTTGTTGTTGCCAGCTTTTTTTATATTTCCGGTGATCGAATTCTCATGTCGATGCATGTTCTGTTGGTGATCTTTCTTGTCGTTGTCAGTTGTTGTTGCTGTTGAAGTTGCCGCTGTTGGTGTTGTAGATGTTGGTTTAAGCATGTTTATTAAATGCAAATGTTTAGATATATTTAAACACTCCCGTATATATTTTTTTTAATTCACTAATGAGGCATAATAATACAATGACACAAAATTCTTCCTGGCTTTACTTCGCGAACGAAGATTCTATAGGGCTTGCCCACGTCGTCTGCAGGCATGTTCGTGGCTGCGGAGGCCAATCCGGGACAGGCAGGTTCGACCGCAGTGGCTGCAGGGGAAGGTCTTGTCAGGGTTCTGAGTTACGACAACTCTGTCTTTTCTCCTGAGCCGCTTGTCCTTAAGGTTACCTCTGCGAGAGTCCTTCAGGCGCCAAGCTAATCTGGCACTACCCTTGAAATATCATGGTCAAGCCATCTCCTGCAGCTGGTACATAGTCGTTAGGCAACACCTCCAAAATTAACGATGAGGAAAATGAAAAGAAAAGGGGAGACTGCCAGTGCTAATATTTTAGGAAGGTTACAAAGTAAAGTAGATTATAGCACTGTCAGGGGAGAGAAATGTGCATGATCGACCAGTGATCATAGATCTACTGTGGCTAACGATGAGGAAAAACCTGCAAAATAATACAGAATAGATGACATATTCAGAGAAACAGAGCCTTTGGAATTGGCCCCATATACTTCCTGTCTTTGCTCCTACACCAGAGGAAGACTTAGGGGTTTGCAGCCGGAGACTTCAGCCGGAGACGGCAAATATACTCCCCTTTTGGCTGTCGGCAGCAGTTGTTTTTTTTTTATTATTTTAATCGCGGTGATTCCTGCAGGAATCATCGCGACAAAACCGCTACCGACAGCCGAACGCGTATCACGGTGATTGGGCCACTTCAAGTGCGGGCCCTTTCGTTTGACATAGGCATTCGATACGTGGGTGTGTCTGTGTCACGTAACAACTATGCACCAGTTCCAGGAGACGGATCGACTGCGATAATTCAAGGGTCCAGCCGTAAGGTCCAAAAGCACAGACCAGTACAGACTGTAACAACAACAGCAACAAAAAACGCATTTGATGCTTATGACCGGTAATAGTTCCTTGAGTTTAAAAAAATAATTACGGGTCAATTGGTGCTACTCTTATTTAACCCTTTTCATCCTGATACATCCATGGCTTAAAATAAGTTTGACTGCAATAATTCAAGGGTGGTGCCAGAATAGCGTGGCGCCTGAGGCGCCAAGCTATTCTGGCACCACCCTTGAACTAAAACAGTTGAGCTAGCTCCTAATCTATAATGTAGTCTCTATAGGACAATAAGCAAACATGTAAAAAAATCAGCCTCGGGATGTAATGGGTTAAGGAATAAGTGGGGAGTGGGTGTGTGCAGCGCTGGGAGTGACAAGAAGAAATGAAATGGGTTAATTAGGTGTGAGAACAATTAACACCTTCTGCCCCAGGACCGAAATCCCCAAATTTTGAAGGTGCCCTCTGAAGGACTGTATTACAATTCTAGAAATGAAATGAAATGAAACTTTATTTCTCAACGAAGGAAGTAATTATCACATGTGCCAGTTTTCGTACTTGCCGTTGCTACTCTACAAACACAGGGTAATAATTGTAATACTAACAGAGCCAAACTACACAAATTGCTACTCTACAAACACAGGGTAATAATTGTAATACTAACAGTGCCAAACTACACAAAGAAAAATTTAGGAGACACTAGACATTAAAAGAGACATTAAATAAAATTCATTCATTCATTCGGGCATACAAAAACAAACAAACCAAAAAAACGTTACACCCAACTAGAGACAGATCGAGCATAATAGTTCAAGGGAGGTGCCAGAATAGCTTGTCGCCTGTGGGCGCCAAGCTATTCTGGCACCACCCTTGAACTATCATGCACGATCCGGCCATGTCTTGGTGTGGCGTGTCCGGGCTGAAGGAGTCAAAACAGGTATGTTGGCCGTTAGAATCACGCAGTAGACACGCCAGGGGCGGAGCGGTTTATTTCCGAGGGTGGAGCAGGGGGTTCCAGCTTTTTGTGTGGAACACATAACCTCAGAAGACGCCCAGAGGCCAAACCATGCTTTCTACCATGCTTTTCTGAAAAGTTAAAAAGTGTGTGTGTGTGTGTGTGTGTGTGTGTGTGTGTGTGTGTGTGTGTGTGTGTGTGTGTGTGTGTGTGTGTGTGTGTGTGTGCGGAGGGGGGGTGGGTGTCCAAAATAGTGACTTTTTATTGCACTTTAAGGCATATTTGGGCTGGAGGGGGAACCCCCCCTCCTCCTCTCAGATTTGCCCCTGCACAAGCACACATACGCTCGCACGCACACACGTACGCACACACACGCACACACAACACACAATACAGGAGAATAGGTTGAGAAAAGGAAAGGTGAAATGTGACAACGTACTCGTCACCCCAAGGACCTTTCACTCACCAGATAACGAGAGGGTTTTGTGTGTTTTTGTTTTTTAACTAGAAATAACGATCCTATTGCAAGTTAAAGCCTACCTTTCCACAGCGCTCTCGCGTGCCGTGGTAACGCGTCTTAGCACCCCAGTCGATTTTTATTTTCAGTCCCAATAATCATTCAGGCACCCAATAAAACAGGATCAATCTGATCGGGGTGTTTCAGTTCTCAAGACCTCTCCTATTGCCCACCCACCGCCCCACCCCCACCCTCCACTGTAACCTGTACTCACTAGGCAAATATACCCCCACCACCACCCCCACCCCAACCCTTAAAAAGATTAATTCCTCGGGCATCAGTTAC
Source organism: Semisulcospira habei (assembly GCA_036245525.1). NCBI lineage: Eukaryota > Metazoa > Mollusca > Gastropoda > Semisulcospiridae > Semisulcospira > Semisulcospira habei. The sequence goes on from BTPG01000001.1 coordinate 137,135,893, forward strand.
AGAATGTCTTCAGTCACGTTTTACTTTTCGTGTTAACAGCCGTTAACCCGTCGCTGCTGAGGAAAAAAACTGAACACGATCAAACTGCAAGAGGCATAGATCCTCATGAGCCCCCGCGACAGCGGGGGCTCATAAGGATCTATGCCTCTTGCTGACGCCAATTTGTGTCCGTGTTTTTTTTTGGATGGCTGGGGCTCTTGGGCGTGTAATTAGCACAGATTTTAGAAATCCACTGGCAAGAAAGTGAAGGGGTTAAACACTTACCCCAAAATAAATACATGACGCAATAAACAAGGGAGGTAATCAAGACACAGCCTTTTCATTACAGGACCACCACCACCACCACCACCACCTCTCCCTTCCACACGCATACATCACCCGATTCCTTTTGATTTTTTGCTGACCGTTTGATCTCTCTCATTTTAGTCGGCTGCTCAAAATCTGCCCGCCAGAAAAATTGTATTAAAACCAGAGGTAGTATCCTTAGTAACAAAGCCACAGGCATTAGATGATCGTTGCGCAAATGATCACTTCAAGTGAATGGGTAGTAGGAAATGGCCTGACTGGCCTTTGGAATAGAAGTGTCTGATTTCGCAACGATCATCCTATGCCTGTGTGTTATGTCCAACAGCCCGTGTTTTAGAGGTGGTCGTGATTTCGCAGCGACCATCCCATGCCTGTGACATAAGCTGTTCATTACTTCACCGGCTCCATATCTTTCTTTCTCTCTCTCTCTCTCTCCCCCAAGAAACAATTAAACAAATAAATCAGAGTTATTTCTGTTACCTCTGAAACCCACAGAGACTTGAAAAATGCAGAGGTTATGCCCTAGGCACACAATTCCTCTTCGACCGCAATAAGAAAACCTCATAAAATTCCCCCCCCCCCCCCCCCCCCCCACAAAAAAAAAAAAAAAAAAAAAAAGTGAGTATGTATATAATATGAATTTTTTATATCTCCTAGCAAGAGACATAGATTCTCATGAGCCCCCGCAATTGCGGGGGCTCATGAGAATCTATGTTCTCTTGCAGAGGGCTGGACAAGGCTCAGAGGTTCATGAGAATCTCTGATTCTTTCAGATGGAAGGGTGTTGCTCAGCTACCGATTTCAAGTGTTGCGCGAGGGCCCCATAAATCAAACGCGTTTCCCTCTCTGTGTTTGATCGTCCGTGCGAATTTGGAAACTATCGATAAGCTGGCCACGCCTTCCCCCTTCTGGGGCGTCAGACGGCAAAGGCGCTCGTCTACACGTCTGTGTAGATCGCTGAGCGACATTAGTTGAAAGCGGCTCAGTGAAGTTTCGTTTGGCTTTGCGGCAGTGCAGCTGTCAAGGGAGAGTGTTAGATCGTTCTGTGGCGTGCAGGTATGCGGCCTGGATCCGTGCATGTGGGAATTTGAGCAATTAGTTCGTGATATGCACGAGTAGAAATGCTCCCACAGGTTGTAGGTTTGTATGCTAGAATATGTGCATAAGCTGGCATTCAAATCATTGTGTGCGCGTGCACGCACGCACGCGTGCGGGTTGGCTTAGAAACAAACGCGTACACAACACGCGTGCGAAGATAAACATACACACACGCACAGAGTCACATACACATACGCACTCACACACGCAAACATAAACGCGCAAACACATACACCAACACGCAACTACACACACACACACACACACACACACACACACACACACACACACACACACACACACACACACGCGCGCGCGCGCCACACACACACACACACTTACATGCAACCACAAGCACACACACACACACACACTTTTACACGCACACTTTTACACGCACACACACGTACACTTACACACACACACACACACACGCACACACACAAGCACACATACAGACACGCACACACACAAACACACACACTCACACACACACACACACACACACACACACACACACACAGGCACACGCACACACGTTTGGCGTCCAAAGGAACTTTACACAAGACTGACTTACTAATATGTGGGCTGGACTGCATATGGCCCTTCCGAGAACAGAGTTACCACCACAGTTGACCGTTCTGCACTGAACTGAACTGAATTGCTCTCTCGCTACAAGGTACGCATGTGTCCCGCTAGTAAGTGAGTACCCTTGTTGTATTTCGCAATAACTGACTACCCAATGCGCTAAAGGCCGTCGGGCCGATGTCGGCCCGATGGCCTTTAAGCACTGGTAACTGGTGCCAGTCACGTCGACTTCAATGGTACCTGCCTCGCACTAACACTCTTGGCTCTAAGGTCAAAATGTCCAGGTGTCCTGTGATTTCAGTTCGTGACAGTTCAGGTGACGTAATGACCATGTTAGTTGAAAGGTGGTGCCAGAATAGCTTGGCGTCTAGTCAGTGATGCACTACCCTTAAACTATCATGTTCTTGTTATCTCGTGTGGTATTGTCTCGGTTTAATGGGTTAATCTTAGTGCCCACTAGTAAGCGGGTACACTCAAAGTGTCAAAAAGGGTGTCTTGTTAGTCCCTTAATCCCCCCCCCCTTACCCTGCGCTCCCCCACCCCCTATCACCCATCCCCACCCTCTACATAGCCGTATTGCCGTATTCTTATCCCCTAATCGCCCACACAACCACACACACACCCACACACACACACACACACACACACACACACACACACACACACACACACACACACACTCACGCCTTTGGCATTCCCCCATCGTCATACGCACGCTTCCCTCCAACATACCCCACACTCACACCCCGAACTGTGACCCTCACCCGTTCTGGTGCCGGGGTGCCGTTACCTCCTGCTGTGAGTGGCAGGATCGAATCATTTCGCTCTTTCACACCTGCGGACAAAATGCGCCGCCACATCATTGCCGGAGTCGGTAGCAAGGCTCTGCGGCGTAGAAGTCAAGTAGAGGTGGCTTTGAACATGATAGTTCAAGGGTAGCGCCAGATTAGCTTGGCGCCTTTAAGGCGCCAAGCTAATCTGGCTCTACCCTAGAACTATCATGGTCGAGCGGAAAAATGTTCACGCAGTCGTGGCGACTGGAAGTGAAAGTGAAATACACGTATATGTAGCGGAAGAGCGAGAATTGCTGCAAAGGTCTCCCTGATCATTTTTAATGCCAAGAGGGACACGAAAATGGACTGCTTCAAAGACAGAGTTCGCCAGCTTTGTATCATAAGTGCCGTCATCGCCTTGACTGAAACGACGTAATCCAGGCAGTACAGGGATATCATTTGGCAATGTCTCCTTCAGAAATGTCTAAGAACAAAAGGGCTAACTGAAATTACGAAGCTTGAATGTCATAAAATGAAAGACTCTAAAGCTCTGTTTCACAGCGCTGGACAGACAACAGTTAGATCCCTGCCACGCCTATCAGGCACCCAATCGCCAGCCACAGAGAAATACGCAGGTATAGATAAGACAATCATTGCCATTCCTAATAAGAATGGATCAGGTCTCTTATATAAGCCATGTCTTTCATCCGGAACTTAGAAGTAGGCAGGAGAAACATACATACACAAACATGAAGCGTGCGCTACTATATTTGGTCGGTAAATACCCTGATTTCCCACAGTAGATGCACAGAACATTACACAACAATGTAACGATACAAATTTTGCCTCGAGTTATACATGATACTCACAAACCAGATAGTGAGGCTAGCGCTGGCAGAATTGTCAGTACTCAAACCAAGGTGAATCACAGCGCTGGACAGACAACAGTTAGATCCCCTGCCCCGCCTATCAGGCACCCAATCGCCAGCCCACAGAGAATACGCAGGTATAGAATAGACATCATTTCCATTCCTACTGAATGGATCAGGTCTCTTATATAACCATGTCTTTCTCCGGAACTTAGGAAGTAGGCAGGAGAAACATACATACACGAACATGAAGGTGCGCTACTATATGTGGTCGGGTAAATACCCTGATTCCCACAGTGAGTACACAACCGGTTCCCCGCGGCCCCACTAACCCGTTTAAGTTTCCCCCTGACGGTACCCTAAACCTTTTCACTGCTGTTGGACGACGCAGACAGCCTCTTTCTGAAATCTTTGTTAATTCAACGCCAAAGATCCACGGCCGTCCAAGAAACATGGATTCAAAGTGGTGTCAGCAAGAGACATAGATCCTCATGAGCCCCCGCGACTGCGGGGGCTCATGAGGATCTATGTCTCTTGCAGTTGGATCGCGTTGAGTTTTGAAAGTCATGAAAATGAACTCCCTCAGAGGGACAACTGGTTCTGATTCTAGGTAGCAGCAAGAGGCGTAGATTCGCATGAGCACGGGAGCTGCAAGGGCTGATATGAATCTATGTCTTGCACGAGAAGAAAGGGGCTGGGTCTACGCCGCTTCATTCTGCAATTAACTCTGGCTGATCCCCGTCCATTTGACCCACATGTTTTCAGAGCCTTCAGGCCGTCGAGACCATCCGACTTACATGAGCAAGGATATCATAGTCTTGCTTGGCGTAAAAGTGGAATAGGAGGGTGCGTGATGTAGAGGCTTCCTTTTGTTAGAGTGACCCACTCCCGGCAGTCAGTATAGGGTTATTAGGTCACAATAATCACTGATATACACGTGATTATACCGATTCTGAGGACTTTCAGTAATTCAAGCTGAAAAGTTAATATACCTTACTATTTGTGAGCAGTATATGTCGCTTTGGCCGAGGTTGGGTCGACTCTGAGGTTGGGACCCAACAGAGCACTTCTTTTAGGTATGCCTGCTCACATGGACTGTGAAAAGAAGGGTAGAGAATCTTAGCTGAGTAATTCCCCTTGGTATGTGTACAGTTCTACCAGCGCTAGCCTCACCTATCTGGTTTGTGAGTATTAGGCAAAATTTGTATCGTTACATTGTTGTGTATTGTCTTGTGCATCTACTGTGGGAAATCAGGGTATTTACCCGACCACATTTAGTAGTGCACCTACTTGTTTGTGTATGTATGTTTCTCCTGCCTACTTCCCAAGTTCCAGAAAAAGACATGGGTTATAGGCTAGACCTGATGCATCCTTTTTTCGGGATGTAGATGTTCGTCTGGTTCTATACCTGTGTATTTTTGTGTGGGCTGGCGACTGGGTGCCTGATAGGCGGGGGCAGGGGATCTAACTGTTTGTCTGTCCAGCGCTGAGTAATTCCCCTTGGTATGTGTACAGTATTAGCTGAGGCAAGACAAGATTGATAACCGCGAAGTTTAGCAATCAACGCCGGCCATGAAGCAGATCACTTTAACACATTTCATCCTGAGGCGGATTTTGTAAAATTTGCTTATTGTCCTACGAAGGCTACATTACAGATTCGGAGATAGATCAATTGTTTTAGTTCAAGGGTGCTGCCAGAATAGCTTGGCGCCTCGTGCGTCAAGCTATTCTGGCAGTACCCTTGAACTATCAGTCAAATTCATTTCAAGCAATGGGTGTATATTAGAATGAAAAGGTATAAGACGTAAAATGGTCTGGATCTGCTGTAGCAGTGTCTTAAACTCATTGAAAAATTTGGACCAGTTGTCCATCTTGATCGAGTCAGCATGTCCAGCAGGCGTTAGTTGCATACAGAAATATCGCTGTGCGCCTGCGAGTCTGATAAGGAACCTGGTAGCACTTTCCATTTCAACTGCCACCCCGACAACACATACCCGTACCCAGGATGACGGAGGACAATTCCCTCGGATCTGCTTGGGGCATAGACCCTCATAAACCCCGGCAGTTCGCAGAGTCTTGTGAGAATGTGTCACGTCATGACATAAAGAGATTTAGACTTACGTTCTTGGTCCTCTGAATGTGGAGGGTTGGGGGGTTCAACAGCAAACCCACCCACCGGCAAGAGGCATAGATCCTCATGAGCCCCCGCATTCGCGGGGGGCCCATGAGGATCTATGCCTCTTGTTGGCTCAGTGTTGGGGCTCACACTGATTTATGCCACGTGCTGTCTAACACTAGCTGTGTTTGGATCCGCGTTTCTCGTAACAAGGAAGGCTTCGGGGGTTCACAGTACGACCGAGTCTGAGGGTTGGGGTGTAAGGTTGGGAGGGGGAGCAAAGGGGGGGGGGGGCGAGCTGTCGGTTAACGGAGGGGTGGTTTTTGCTCCCTTGATAATAGCCCAACAACCGACTGTTGTGTTTCTTTGGTGGACCTGTGATCGGTTTAGTGTGAGGACAATTTCTGCTAAGTCGCTTTCCCCAGTGAACAAGAGGTGTCCGTTCTCACAAGTGGGACAATTATTTGTGTTGCAATGCACGGCATGCTGTCTACTTGGTAGACAACACTGCCTTGGCTGAGGAAGTTTATTTGTGTGCATGTGAAAAATTGGTGTTTTAGCAAAACAATTTGGTGATGTTCTGCAGAAGTTGTTTCAGGGAACAATAATTTGTGTTTCATTTTAGTGTGTGACCAGAAGACAATGCATTTTGCTGTGAAAGCTTGTTTTCGTTTTTGTGAATGTCTATAGTCGTTTTTAACAAGGCAATTCAGCCCTGTTCACCTGAATCCAAAGTGGTACCACTGAACGGTGTTTGTCACAGTTCATAGCCTAATGTCTGACCGATAGACAGCGCATTTGGTGAGGAAATCTGGTTTACGCATAGCGATGACCAGTGCCGGTCTCAGTCTTACAAGAAAGTTAACTCACTCGAGACGTGCCGCATTCGCATGCGCGGCAGCGAGTCGCGTATCCGAATCAGTGCAGGACGTGTCGATTGTGTTTAACCCATTTAACCTCAAGGCGGCATTTCTCAAATTTTGGAAGTGTCACCTAACGACTATGTACCAGTTGCGGGAGATGGATTGAACATGATAATTCAAGGGTAGTGCCAGACTAGCTTGGCGCCATCAGGCGCCAAGCTAATCTGGCCCTACCCTCGAATTATCATGGTCGATCCATTTATTGGTGAAGTGTGTTGGGGTTAAATGGCGGGTTAGTAGTTGGGCGTTTTTGGGTCTAAACAGGAGGTGGGTTTATTAAGCCGTTAAGTGAAACCGGTACCCGTTTCAGGCCACTTAATAAATTTCAAATGGTACAAGCGATCAAAATTTCCGAAACCTCAGTAGCTGAGCTGACCCTTCGCACCACGTGAATGTCCTGCGTTTGTCTTGTACAGTGTTTGTCTTCAGAGTGAATGCGTGTGTGTCACGTGAACGTGCGTGTTGGGTGCAGTTCGCGGCGCTTTGAGCCGACTCGGGATTCGCAGAATTGGGAAAAAGCGCCTATATAATAACCGGTATTATTATTATTATTATTAAGCGCTCAGCTACTTGTGTTGCAACGTGAAGCACACCATAGTCCGGCCAGTAGACAACACATTGGCGGAGACATTTTGTTTCAGTTGACCGCACTTCAGTGTGTGATCAGCGTTTCAAAGAAAACAGTTAACCCCTTTGTGCACGCGACCACCGGCACTGTAAACAGGACCGGTGGCTGCATGCACAAGGTGGTTAATAATGCGATTTCCGGCTGAGGATTTCACGTCCTGATGTGGACAGTTCTTTTGGCTGCAATACTCGGTATTGAGTCTGGCTAGCAGACGGCACTGCATTTGCTGCGAAAGTTTCGTGTACTAGTGTATGTAAATGGTCAGCGTGTCTAACAAGGCAATCAGCTTATCCAAGGCGCCTCGCATCAATAGCTGCGAAAGTGTTGTATAGCGTTGCCGGATGGCAACGCTATACGACACTTCCGCAGCTATTCATGCGGGCCATCTGGAATGAGTTAAAATAGGGCGCTTATCGGGGGGAACAAGAACTAGTCGTGTTCGGAAGTGAACAACGATCGTTTGTGTCGCAATACAATGTGTTTGCTATTACGGAAAAGAAACGCCGGTCAGAATGGACCGCGTACGTACGTACAACACTCTTCAATAAACTGTTGTATTTAACCTTTCTAAGCGTGTTTCTCTCTTTTTTTGATATTTCATTGCTTTGTACACGCGTGGCAGTCACCTTGTGGGTCTGGATTTCGTATTGCAGAGAAATTGACCGTTAATTCGGGCGAACCGTCGGGGGTTCTTTCTCCGGGTACTCCAGCTCTTCCTCCCCCTCTCCTCAGGTACCGGTTTCAGGCCACTTTATAATATTTCATATACAAGCGATCAAACTTTCCGAAACCTCAGTAGCTGAGCTGACCCTTCGCACCACGTGAATGTCCTGCGTTTGTCTTGTACTGTGTTTGTCTTCAGCCGGAGTGAATGCATGTGTGTCACGTGAGCGTGCGTGTTGGGTTCAGTTCGCGGCGCTTTGAGCCCATTCGCAGAATTGGGAAAAGCGCCTATATAATAACCGGTATTATTATTATTATTATTAAATTTATTCGTGTAAACTGTCTGGCTAAGCTCGTCTAATTGACGCTGGATTTTTTTTTTTTAATCTGTTGCAATTTGTGAAGACGCGTTGTCTTTTTTAGTCTTTGCCTTTCCTGCTGAGATGATTTCTGCCCAGTAAGCGAAAGGTCCTCGGGCCCACGACGGCCGCAGTGGGCCCGCGCACGGATGTGCGCGGGCCCACTGCGCCCGTCGTGAGCCCGAAGACGTTTTTTTCTACTGGGGTAGTGGGCTTTTGAAGTGCACAAGAGACGTATCCGAAATGCCTGCCCCCAAGTGGACTTTCATGCCGGCTGTGTGTTCCGGATACGAAGTAGTACGGAGCTATATTTTATACTTCTTTTATTGTGACGCAGACCTTATTAGTTTTTTTTTTTTTGGTTGCTCGATACGTGCCGACCGGCAGTTTCCTGTTCCGTACTGGCACACGGCACCATACTTTATCTCAGTGTCACAGACGAGGACAATGTTAACCTCTTTGTTTTTACAGCCGCCTGTCTGCCTAACTGGGAAAAAGAAAACAGCAGTTTATTTGTGTGAAAAGCGAGGGTTTTAAAATTGTATTGTATTACAAAAATAAAGGTCCTGCTTTTCACAAAATGGACTTTTGCAAAACAGCGAGATTTTCATTGATTGGCAGTGAAACTCCCGCTTTTTACAAAAATGGACTTAATATCTTTTGCCTAGTAGCTAATTTGCCTAGTAGCTAGATTGCTATTGTATTACAAATGAAATTTTTTTTCATAAAAATAAACTCGCTGTATTTTTTATTTTTTTCAAACTTGGGCAGTGATACTGTCCTATTGTATTCAGTATCGATGGCTGCGTTCACAAAAGCCTTAACTTATTGGAGACGTGCCGTATACGGATATGCGGCGAATAGCCGCGTATCCGTAAATGGCGCGTCTCCAATGAGTTAAAGCCTATGTTTGCTAGACTCGATTCTTTTGGACTATAACCAGAATTAAGGTACTGGCAATGTTTGCAACTTTGGGTTGTCTGGATCAAGAACTCCGCTCTTGGCCAGCGTCGGCCGCCGTTGGCCCGCGCACGGTCGTGCGCGGGCCATCGGCGGCCGACGTCGGCCCGATGGCCTTTTGCGCACTGGGTCTGCCCTCTATCGCCTGCCAAGTGCCGGTCATGTCGCGGCTCTAGCTGAATCCGCTCTCACCTCTTCCGTTTGATCAAGGCAGATGTAATAGCTTCTGTAGAAGCATTCACATCTGCCCTCATCAGGCGGCGGAGGGTAGGTAAGTGTTCAGTTCTTTCCAGAGGCATCTCTCACACTCTGGTCTGGATTTTCCTTTTCTCTCCGAGTCTCTGGTTCTTTTGCAAAGTGAATTTGCGTCCTCGTCGGGCACCGGCTCTAGTCTACCGCATGAGGTTTAGTAGGATAGCCCGACCAAAAATGGTGATTCACTCCAAGCGTGTAAAATGCATAATTATTTTTTTTTAATGTAAAAAAACACAGATATAAACACGCTTAAGAAGGACAAGCGCAACACAATTTATTGTTAATTACGTTGTAATGGTCCTTTGTAAGAGTGTTTCTTTCTCTGTTGGGACTTTTGTTTTTTATCCGGATAGGTGTCTTGGCCTGCCATTTTGAAACTTACGAGTCTACTTTTTTCTGTGATTTTAGGTCTTGCTGCTTGATGTGTGCTGGTCAGTGATTGTGGACCTTACGGCTTTAACCCATATCATACTGAGGCTAAAAGCGTCAAATCTGTACACCGCCATATGCAAGCTACATTATAGTACTTACAGATAAGGATATAGACCAATGGCACTACCCTTGAACTATTTTAGTCAAACATATTTCGCACACTGGTGTATTCCGAATGATAAGGGTTAAAGAGCCGTAATGTCCAAAATCACAGACCAGCACACACGTGTAGCGGCGGTTTGGCTTGCGAAGGAAGGTGTCTCGCCACTGAACAGAGTGTGTCTGTAAGATTATGGTCATGGCACAAAACCCGGTAAGCAATGGTCCTCGGGCCCACTGCGGCCGTCGTGGGCCCGAAGACGGTTTTGCTACTGGGGGTGGGTTATTAGCAAATTTACTTAGCACCTAGCCCTTGGCGGGCGGTCAGGAATGAAAACGTACAACTGAGGTTCTGCCAGGTAGAGGGCGGGTGGTGCCCCTAAAGAGACACTCCCCCCCCCCCCCGCCACCCCCACCCCACACCCATACCCATTGGTATCAGCAAAGGGCATAGATCCTCATGTGCCCCCGCAGTCGCAGGGGCTCATGAATATATATGCCTCTTGCAGTTGGATCGTGTTCAGTAGGTACTCGGCAGTCAAGGGGTTTTATATGTTTGAAAAGAAAATAAACCGGTCTGTAGCTTGAGAGTTAAGGTTCTTGGCCTCTTGATCAAAATTCAACACATTTATTTCTCAAAATTAATTATATATACTCCGCGTCTATTGTGCCCTGTGCTTTTTCATATTTTGGTCCAGTCACCTGGAACAACCTTCCAACCCATGTCAGACATGCTCCAACTCAGCTTTCAAATCGCAGCTTAAGGCCTATCTTTTTTTCTTGTGCGTATAGTTAAGATGCATTCTCAGTGCATTAACAATTTTTAGCAGTAACTGTTTTTTTGTAAACGGTGTGTGTGTATGTTTGTGTGAGTGTGAGCTTTTGATGTGTCACTTTAGTTGTAACATTTATTGCAGCGTTTTCTTTCTTGTACTTTTTGTTCTGTGATTTTTGATCTTGTAAAGCGCTTAGAGCGCCATTAATTTGGGGGTTAAGCCCTATACGAATGTGCATTATTATTATTATTATTATTATTATTATTATTATTATTATTATAAATTATGACTTGGTCAACCGATATCAATATATTACAATCGAAGTGTCTTTTTACAAAAATATGATGCAACATTCAAGAACACTTTTTTTTCCAGACGACCTAGAACACGTTTTCTGCTTAAATTACTTCGAATTTAATAAACTTTGCATATGACAGGCAAAAATTGGTCACGGCCCTAGCATTTTGTTATGTCCTAAGTTATCAGGCAGCTTGTGCAGGTCCTTTGTTCGGAACTCACGCCCTCAGATGCTCGAATGAAGTAACTGTCACCATGTTGTGCAGCAATGGTAGCTGGTAGCTCGTTCAAGTTATAGGGTTTGCTGATTTCAAGTAGTCGCAGGGGCTTATGTGTATCTCTGCCTTTTGTTGGCAGACAATGGCTCCATTTACATCCTCAGGCTGAGGCAGCCACCTGGCTTTCGCTTACGACTGAACTGAATTGAAAAAAAATTAATTGAAGCATTTACCAGAAGGTAGCTAGGTGCGAATATTTTCCGTGCTTCCCCGGTTGTTGTGCAGACCTTTCAATGATGTATTCACTAACTAATCCTGTATTGCTCGTGTCAAACGTGTGGGACACGCGTTCTTTTAACTCCTTGGCTGGCGAGAAAAAGTGAACAGGATCCAAACATGCAAGAGACATAGATCCACGTGAGCCCCCGCAACTGCGGGGGCTCACGAGGATCTATGCCTTTTGCTGACGCCAGTTTTGTTCCATGTTCATGGGACGGGCTGGAGGGCTCTCTTTGGCGTCGAATTACCAAAGATTTCAGAAACGAGATTTCAGAAACGAGATTTCAGAAACGAGATTTCAGAAACGAGATTTCAGAAACGAGATTTCAGAAACGCAATCTGCGTCAGTTGGTTGTGAATGGTTTAAGTGTGTATCGGTCTATGAGTTTGGACCTTACGGCTTACGGTCGTAAGGTCCAAAAGCACAGACCAGCAGACAGATTCTGAACTTGACGGTCTGAAAGTGTGCACATAGCTTGGATGTAGTGTAGTCAAGCCTGTGAGGTGTTTGTTTGCTTGGTTTGTTCAGGCTCAGGTTTATAAGGACGTATAATATACATAATTTATATCCCAAATTTTAACCCATTTAGCTCCAACACCCAACAGCAGGAGGTTGATTGACCGTGCTAATTCAAGGTAGTGCCAGATTAGCTTGGCGTCCGAAGGCGCCAAGCTAATTTGGCACTACCCTTGAATGGTTTGTCCAGGATCAGGTTTAGCCCCAAGGACGTATATCCCAAATTTTGGAGGCGTCACCTAACAGTTATGTACCGGTTGCAGGAGACGGATTGACCATAAAAACTCAAGGGTAGTGTCAGATTAGTTTGGCGCCTGACAGCGCGAAGCTAATCTGACACTACTCTTAAATTATTATGGTCGATCTATTTCTGCTTTAGTGCGTCGGGCCTAAATGGGTTAACGTCTACCCCTAGCAAGAGCGATAACGGCCAGCCAGAATTGGCCGATTATGGGGACAGGTATTGCTGTGGAGTACGCCCTGAACACTGATCAATTCAGACGCATGCATAGCATTTATATGGTGCATTTCTCATATTTATAATATAACTCAATGTGCAGAATGTAGCCGCGAACTGAACCCAACAAGCACGCTCACGTGAATCACACGCATTCACTCACACACTGTACGTACACACAGAACATTCACGTGGTGCTAAGGGCAAGCTCAAGCGAGCTACTGACGGTATTTGGAAATCGTTTTGTATTTGAAATTTTATTAAGTTGGCTGAAACTGATACCAAAGTGGAGGGGGAGGAAGAGCCGGAGTACCCGGAGAAAGAACCCCCGCATTGCAGCTTTGCTATCTTGATAACCCAGGACCTTTCAACGGACATGCTGCTTCTCCAGGATGAGAAGACCAGTCTTTTCTGGGTCTGGCTATAAGGGAACACATGGGCATGGTTCATCCAATGGATTCGCTTGGATCGTAATGAAGGAAATAACCAGTTAACTCATTCGCGACGTGCCGCATCCGGATACGCGGCACGCCTCGTGTGTTAAGAGAAATGCGTATCAGTTTCGGAATAAAAATGGCAGAATGGTTTAGTAAACTTGAATTAGATTAGTAAACAGTTTTGTTTTCTTCGGGTTTGTTATTCTAAAGAGGGTATTGAGAAGAACAAAATAGTTTAACCATTAATTTTAACCTCAAGGTTGCATTTTCCAAATTTTAGAGATGTCTCTTAAGTATGTACCAGTTCTAGGAGATGGATCGACCACGATAATTCAAGGGTAATGCCAGATTAGCTTGGCGCCTGATGGCGCCAAGCTAATCTTGCACTACCCTTGAATTATCATGGTCGGTCCGTTTCCTGTTGTAGTGCTCGGGGCTAAATGGATTAATAAACTTAAATTCTTTCAGTAAACAGTTTTGTACGTGTCAAGCTATTTTCAAGCGTGTTTCTTTTCTTTCTTTCTTGGCTATTTGCTTGCAAATCACATGGAGGCTTGGCAGTCGCCATTTTGGGTCTGGATTTCGTGTAGATCAACTTTTGGGAAGTTTATTCTGTGTCCACAACGCTATAGTGTGACAGTAAATTCATTTCAGTTCACTACGTCAGTGCGGGTCGACAGTGTCCTGCTCCATACATCTCGCTGTCACAGACTGCGAAGCGTGTAAAATGCAGAGAAGAACCCAACGGAGAAAGAAACACGCTTAGAAAAGCCAGTTATTTATTAATATTTCGGTTATTTCAAACAAACAAGTATTAAGCAGTCGCTTCTTCCCTTGTCAGCCAAGAAGGAAAAAGGAAGGAAAGAGGCAACTTTTAAAAACAATTACCTGAAATATTAATAAATTGTGTTGTGACTGTCCTTTCTAAGCGTGTTTCTTTCTCCGTTGGGTTCTTCTCTCACTACATTGGTAAAATACAGTAAGTCGTTTTGGAAAAGCGAGAGTCTATTGTATTTCAATGAAAATCTCGCTTCTCACAATAAAGATCTTGACCCATTTAGGTTGTCGGAGGCGCGTTTTGTCGAGGTGATTCCTGCAGGAATCACCTCGACACTAAAACGCGCTTCCGACAGTAAATCGTAACTTTCACAAAGCAGACAAGACGCGCTTCCGACAGTAAAATCGTTACTGGCTTTTCCTTTCACAAAGCACACAAGCAAATCCGGATAAACGTGGTGTAGCGACTTTTGCGTCGGTGAGCCGAAGTAGTTCACCAATCACTCTCAGTAACAGAAGTGTTTGTGGCTTTTCTTTGTATACAGGTCTTCTGACTGAGGCGGTTTTATAGCCGTTTAGGGAAAAAAGTAGGTTGAATGTATGTCCATAGGTCTTTGAATGAATTTACGAGTCTTGTTAAAGTAGCATTACGCATAAATGTGAAGACAAGTTTCAGCACCGTTTGTGTTCCTTACGCCTTATCGACACACCTAATGAACTTTAACGGCAGTTTGGACACGCAGCAAACACACATGCGTATAGCACTTATTTATTCGGCGCAACCGTTAGCGTGTCAATCTATATTTAGCTGTTTCTCATACTGATACAGTTGTAATTATAGAACGGAGTGGAGTCGTTGTCAGGTTACTTGATATTAAGAAGACGTATGCTGAACTGGATTCTCCCATGTCTAAATGAACCATAACGAGACATGTGCGAGGCGTTTCGTAAACTTGTTACAAACGTGTATGCTTGAACAGTCACGGCGGTAGTAGGCCTTTAACTTGGCAACTAAATATATAGCAACAATAAAGTTGTCTTGAAATGGCTGTAACTGAATATTTTTTAGCGTTTGTTCGTGAGATAGGTCCTCTTTTATTTATTATTGCGGGTCTATTGTGCTGGTCTGTTATTTTGGACCTTACGCGGCAGTGGACATGCTGTATCTGGCTTTCTGCCGTAAGGTCCAAAATCACAGAACAGCACGCAGTTTAAAGGCTCACTACCGCCGTAACTGTTCAAAGATACACTACTATAACAGATGGTAACGAAACGCTACACACAGGTCTAGTTAGGGTTCATTTAGACACAGGACAATCCAGTTCAGCACACGTCGTCTTGATATCAAGTAACCTGGCAATGACTCCACTCCGTTCTATAAATACAACGCTATCAGTACGAGAAACAGCTAAAAATAGATTGACACGCTAACGGCTGCGCAGAATAAATAAGTGCGATTACGCGTGTGCTTTTGCTGCGTGTCCAAACTGCCGTAGAAGCTCATTAGATTTGACAACAAGGCATAACAAACACAGAGAGTGCTGAAATTTGTCTTCAGTTTTATGAATAATGTTACTTTACCCCATATCATACTGAGGCTAAAAGCTTCAAATTTGTACACTGCCATATGCAGGCTACATCATAGTACTTACAGATAACTATATAGACCAATGGCTTTAGTTCAAGGGTGGTGCCAGAATAGCTTGGCGCCTAGAGGCGCCAAGCTATTCTGGCACTCCCCTTGAACTATTTTAGTCACACTTATTTCACACATTGGTGTATTCCGAAGTATAAGGGTTAAGTGAGATCGCATCACAGTTCTCCGGCATCAAGCGTTGTTGGCGGCACAGTATTAAGATGGGTTCCGACTATGGCACTCTGCAGGCAGGATATTGTCAGATCGATTCACAGGCAAAGGATGGTCGTTGTGTAATCAATCACCTCAATAGTACGGGTGGTGGGGAATGGCCGAAATAACCGATTTTTGCTGATGACACGGGTGGTGGGAAACAGCCGACTTCTGCTACAACACGGGTAGTGGGAAATAGGCGATTATTGCTACAGTACGGCTAGTGGAAATAGCCGATTTCTGCTCCGGCACGGCTAGTGGAAAATAGCAGATTTCTGCTAAGGCGCGTTGTGGAAATAGCAGATTTCTGCTACGGTGCGGGTAGTGGAAAATAGCAGATTTCTGCTAAGGCGCGTTGTGGAAATAGCAGATTTCTGCTACGGTGCGGGTAGTGGAAAATAGCAGATTTCTGCTACGGTGCGGGTAGTGGGAAATAGCAGATTTCTGCTACGATGCGGGTAGTGGGAAATAGCAGATTTCTGCTACGGTGCGGGTAGTGGGAAATAGCAGATTTCTGCTACGGTGCGGGTAGTGGGAAATAGCAGATTTCTGCTACAGCAAGGGTAGTTGAAATAAGCAGATCTGTGATACGGCAAAAATCCGCTATTTTCCACTACCCATTTTGCGTAACGATCATTCCACGCCTGTGGATCGATCTTCTGGATTGACATCCAGTGCATGTACACAAATGCACGCTGGCGTATCGCTTTCCTGCTTATTGACTGCAGGCGAATGGGACCCCGTTATTTATGGTTGTGCATCTCGCATCAAAACTGAAGCACATTTCCCTGGCGTGGGGCGATAAAGGTATCTGCTGTTTGCAGAGGTATCATGTTCCCCATACAAGTGAAAACACTCACATAATTGTTTAATGACGGCATTTATCACGGGATTGTTGCCTTGAAACTGGGTATTTGATGCCGATGTTGATGTGGGTGGGTGGGTGGGTGAGGGGCGGGGGGGGGGGGGGGGGGGTAATGGCATTTCAATGATAGTCTGGACTGGGGGTGTGCGGGTTTTGGCTGGACTTGAGTAAAGACGCTCTTGAAAACCAGGGACCTCGTTATTCGAAAAAGTGCTTTCTTTATTATTCGTTATATTCTAGCGTGCACTTTACAAGCTGGGGGAGTGGGGGTGGTAGTGGCATCAATGCTGGGCAAGGCTGGGTGTGTGCGGGTTTTGCCTGGACTTGACTAAAGACGCTCTTGAAAACCAGGGACCTCGTTATTGGAAAAAAGTACTTTCTTTATTTGTGCGTTGTATTCTAGCTTGCACATAATAATAATAATAATAATAATAATAATAATAATAATAATAATAATAATAATAATAATAATACCGTTATTATATAGGCGCTTTTTCTCAATTTTTGGGTGAATCGACTCAAAGCGCCGCGAACTGAGACCCAACACACACACTCACGTAACAGACACGGATTTACGCCATTTAAGACAAACACAGTACAAGACAGACGAAGGGCCAGTTCAGCTACTGAAGTTACAGAGATTTTTGATCGCTTGTATTTGAAATTTGTAAAGTGGCCTGAAACCGGTACCAAAGTGTGAGGGGTTGGGTGTGGGGGGGGGGGGGGGGCAGATGCTGTCTTGCTCTGGTTTTCATTTCCAGTAGTTCATTTGCGCACGAGTATGTCATGTCTGTTTTGGCACACGGAAAGTGGCACGTGTTCCTTCTTGATAATACAGTTAATTAACCCCTTCCCTGCCACTGTACGTACATGTTTTGTTTCTGAAATCTGTGTTCATTGAACGACCGAGAAACGTGGACACAAATTGGTCTCAGCAAGAGGCATAGATCCTCATGTGTCCCCCATTCTCGGCAGTGGAGGGGTTAAGGCGTAAACTTGGATGCATAAACAATGTTGACCCATAAATGAGAAATATCCAGTTCTTTACAAAGTCATGTTGTAAGCCCATGGTACACGTCGCCATTGTGGTCAGTAGTTCAGAATGTTGCCGTGCGAACGGAAAAAGACAGTAGGTCAATTTTGGTGAAAAGTGCGATTTTCATTGTATTACAATGGAAATCTCGCTTTTCACAAAACTGGACTTGCCGTCTGTTGCCTTGACAGGTCAGAATTCATCATGGATGTCAAGTCGAAGACATGGCAAATGAAGAGCTCTGTGTTTTCAAGAAAATACAACTCTGGAATTTACTTGGATCGTGCATGGTGAATTCCTTTACGAAGTAAAGACCACGGGTACTCAAGACTTGACAAAATGTTTTTGTATCAAACCTTGACGAAATGAAGAACTCTCAACACACGCACAAGCTACGAGTAATCCAGCTGGCTTGGATCGGATGATGCTGAGAACCATCGCCCACAATGTCGGACTGCGCCTCCCCTACCGTGCAATCTCCTCAACCCGAGGACGACAGCAACAGGATCTCCCTGCCGCCCGTGCTGCAGCCCATCAACCCTTACCAGCTCGGGGACAGGGAGCGCTCCAGGTTCGGCAGTTTCTTGTCAGACGACAGCGACGGCGCGCCCGTGGCGCCCCCAGTGGCGAGTCGCGTCGGCCTGCGGACTTACTCCCAGCAGCTGGAGGAGTACATCACGCGGTTCAGGAGCCGGCCTCCGGACATCAAGTTCTGGCCGTATGGGCCGTACTGGCCGCGCTACTACGAGGGCGTCACTCTCGACACGCCCAGGTTTTTCAACTCTGTACCCTCCTATGACGAGCCGCTGGCGCCCAAGTGTAGAGACGAGGATGGTAAGTTCCCAGCGCGCAAAAAAGGCCATCGGGCCGACGTCGGTCCGATGGCCTTTTGCGCATTGGGTTTGCAGCTCGGCTGGTATTTGGCAAAAGCCAGTATGTCCGGTGTTGACAAAAACCTGATTTTTTTTTTCATTGTTGTACAGTGAACGTATCGCTTTTCTTTCAAAAGCCAGTACCGATGTCCTTTTTTTTTTTCTTCAGAAAAGCGAGATTTTCAGTGTTGTACTATGAAAGTCTCGCTTTTCTGCCGTTATTTGTCAAAAGCAAGTATGACCATTTTTTAGAAAAACGCGATTTTCATTGTCATGCAGTGACAATCTCGCTTTTCTATCTTTATTTGGCAAAGCCAGTGTGACCATTTTTAACCCTTTTAGCCCCAAGGTCGCAATTCTCAAATTTTGGAGGTGTTGCCTTAACGACTATGCACCAGTTGCAGGAGATGGATTGACCATGATAATTCAAGGATAGTGCCAGATTAGCTTGGCGCCTTCAGGCGCCAAGCTAATCTGGCACTACCCTTGAATTATCATGGTCAATCCATCTTCTGCTGTAGGGACTCGGGGCTATCTGGCTTCTCTCAAAAATGGACATGTTGGCTTTTGGCAAATACCGGCAGAACTGAAGAATTACATTTCCCAGTGCGCAAAAGACCATTGGGCCGATGTTGGCAAAGTCACTATCTTGCGCTGAAGTTACTTTTGAGTTATGAGAATCTAGTCATGATATCTGTAAATATATACATGGAGGTGAATTGTGTGATCACAAAGAACAGAAACATCACTATCGTTGAAAATGAAAAGAAAAGGGGAGACTGCCAGTGCTAATATTTTAGGAAGGTTAAAGTAAAGTAGATTATAGCACTGTCAGGGGAGAGAAATGTGCATGATCGACCAGTGATCATAGATCTACTGTGGCCAAAGCACAAAAAAAAAAGAGATAGGAAAGAGAGGGGGCGCTAAAAAAGTGACTGAAAGCAATGCATATGGAAGCCCCCCCGAAGGGGGGCGTATCACATATCCCACTGTTCCAGCCACTCAGTGCATGGAAATTTAAATCTAGGTCCCCCCGAGGGGGGGTCCAGATATTTAGCCGGTGTGGACAGCTGTTTCGGTCTTGGCGACCTCCTCAGCACACCATCGGCGATACTGGAGGAGGCAGGAATTTCTGCCCACCTGCAAAGACAACCACATTTTACTGTGGTGTCTGCAAGGGCATACATTCCATGCCACCACCTAGAGCCAAATTTCCATGCACCCTAAAAGAGAACCTACCAAAAGGGGGGAAGGGGTTGCAGTCGATATTGTAGTAGTAAATGAAAAGAAAAGGGGAGACTGCCAGTGCTAATATTTTAGGAAGGTTACAAAGTAAAGTAGATTATAGCACTGTCAGGGGAGAGAAATGTGCATGATCGACCAGTGATCATAGATCTACTGTGGCCAAAGCACAAAAAAAAAAAGAGATAGGAAAGAGAGGGGGCGCTAAAAAAGTGACTGAAAGCAATGCATATGGAAGCCCCCCCGAAGGGGGGCGTATCACATATCCCACTGTTCCAGCCACTCAGTGCATGGAAATTTAAATCTAGGTCCCCCCGAGGGGGGGTCCAGATATTTAGCCGGTGTGGACAGCTGTTTCGGTCTTGGCGACCTCCTCAGCACACCATCGGCGATACTGGAGGAGGCAGGAATTTCTGCCCACCTGCAAAGACAACCACATTTTACTGTGGTGTCTCCCCTGACAGTGCTATAATCTACTTTACTTTGTAACCATCACTATCGTTGAACAGAAAATTACCCACCGCACCCTCATCCATGATATATTTGACTTTGAAAGTGGGAACATTACATTCGTTCGTTTTGCATTGTTTGTTCATCTTTTTGTGTCGGTGTGGGAACATGGACACATCACCCCTAATGTACTCACTTTCTCACTTCTCGTCCAGTTTCCTTGTCTTTTCATTGTGTTGGTCTGTTGTATGCAGGTCAATGTTTTGGCTTATGTACGTTTTATTGTCGTGTGCCTGTCTTGCTTTTTTTCAAAAGTAACATTTGAATAACGCTTTTTTTTGGTAGATTTTTTGGGTTGGGTTGGTTGGATGGTGGGTTAAGTTTGGTTGGTTGTTTGGTTTTTAGATTGGTTGGTTGGTTGGTTAAATTTGGTTGGTGGGTTAACTTTGGTTAGTTGTTTGGATTTTGGTTGGTTGGTTGCTTGGTTAAAATGGGTTGGTTGGTTAACTTTGGTTGGTTTGTTTGTGCTCAATTTTATGCTACATCGACAGAACGTTCAGGCTGCTTAGCTGTGGAACCGTGTTATACACACTTGAACCTGTTCAGGCTGCTTAGCTGTGGAACCGTGTTATACACACTTGAACCTGTTATATCCACAGGCTGATTTTTTTTAAGTTGCTTATTGTCCTATGATGGCTACGTTACAGATTAGGAGATAGACCAACCATTTTAGTTCAAGGGTGGTGCCAGAATAGCTTGGCGCCGGTGGCGCCAAGCTATTCTGGCACCACCCTTGAACTAGTATCATATTCAAATTTATTTCAAGCAATAAGCAATAGATGTAAAGGGTTACACCAGTTTTTGCCTATATCTTTCAAACGTCCCTTTCTGTGTTACAGAGAGCAGCAGGACGATAGAGAACCAGGCGACGCCGTACACAAACCGCTGGCGGGGCGTGCTGATAGTGTACGATTCTGAGCGGAGTCCGCGTGAATACAGTCCACAACCCGTGGCAGAAGGCTGCTGTCCAAACCTGGTCTTCGAATCACGCTTTGAGAGTGGAAATCTACGGCAAGCCAGA
Organism: Semisulcospira habei; assembly: GCA_036245525.1. Classification (NCBI taxonomy): domain Eukaryota; kingdom Metazoa; phylum Mollusca; class Gastropoda; family Semisulcospiridae; genus Semisulcospira; species Semisulcospira habei. Next base: position 137,157,112 of record BTPG01000001.1, read on the forward strand.
AGGATGTAAGTCATTCATTTCTCCGTAGTTCTTCTGTTTGATTGGTTGGTTCGTTGGTTGGTTGTTTCGTTGGTTGGTTGGTTGTTTGGTTGGTGGGTTTGTTTGTTCGTTTCCTTGTTTCTTTGTTGCGCGGTGAAGAGGTGTGAATGGTAAGGAGGTTAGAGGTAGGAGGAAACTGACATCATGTTAGAGGGCACTCTGTGTGTGTGTGTGTGTGTGTGTGTGCGTGCGTGCGTGCGTGCGTGCGTGCGTGCGTGTGTGCGTGGTGTGTGTGTGTGTGTGTGTGTGTGTGTGTGTGTGTGTGTGTGTGTGTGTGTGTGTGTGTGTGCAGGGGCGGATTTGGGAGAGGGAAGGGGGTGTTCTAGGTGTGCGCAGCCCAACATTCTGTGAAATGCCAAAACAAAGTCCCTTTTGGGGGTATTCAAAACACCCCCTCCCTCGCCCTCGTTGTTTGATATTTTGGCGAATGGTGAGTCTTCACACACACACACACACACACACACACACACACACACACACACACACACACACACACACACACACACACACACACACACACACACACACACACACACACACACACGCTTCCACCCACACACACACCCACCCCCTCCTCCGTTGTTTAATGTTTCGGCCCCTGGAAGCAAGGTTTAGCGTCGAGGAGGCCTTTTGTCAGGTTCAGGGTCACAAACAAAATGTTGCCCCACCCCCCCTCCTCGAGGTACCTGATCCGCCCCTGGTGTGTGTGCGTGTGTGTGTGTGTGTGTAGGGTGGTGGTTCGTGTGTGTGTGTGTGTGTATGTGTGCGTGCGTGTGTGTGTGTGTGTGTGTGTGTGTGTGTGTGTGTGTGTGTGTGTGTGTGTGTGTGTGTGTGTGTGTGTGTGTGTGTGTGTGTGTGGTGTGCTTTTTTGTTGTTGTCTAAAACGTGTCTGTTTGTGTGTGAGTAAATACGTTCAGATCGTGCATGCGCCGGAATGTTTCAGCATCACCGATTGTGTGTGTGTGCGTGCATGCGCACGGTCAGGCGGGTGGGCACTGAGATGGGCGGATGTGCGCGCGTGCATGTATCCATGTTGGTAATGGCCATCAAAAAGATGCAAAGACAATTCCAACAAACGAACGATACACTCATGTAATTTCACAACTGTAGCTGCCCTTTCTAAGCGTGTTTCTTTCTTTTGTTGGGATTTTCTTTGGGTCCTTTTCATAGGCTCGAAGTGCATGTTGTTTGTTTCCTTGTGTCCAGAGGGATGTTTGACTACGAGCTGGTGCTGAAGACAGACCTGTACACCAACCGCCACACTCAGTGGTATTTCTTCCGCGTCCACAACGCCCAGCCCAACGTCACTTACAAGTTCCGCATCGTCAACCTGCTGAAGTCAGACAGTCTCTATAACTATGGTGGGTACCTTTCCTTTTCTGTGGCCAGAGTCCGAAATAGCTCAGGTGGTTAAAGCTGAGGTGCAATGAGAAAAACCCGCCCAGCGCGTGTTTTAAAAAGACTCTACAGGACCCAGCTTGGGCCCTGCCCCTAAGTGGGTCAAATCGGTTCGTAACACAGTTGACGGAGTTGGCAACTGCGTATCCCGAGCTTGCAAAACTCTCGGAAAACGACAGACCACTTCCTGTTGCACGGAAAACATCGCGATTAGCAGATCGGACAACAGCAGACGATTCTGTGACACTTTGAAACTGACCAACAGCCACGGATTTTACGCGTTGGGGACTATGATGGCAGAATGTACGGCTGTACATGCTGTAAGTATGACTCCTGACACTTTGTAGTTGTGAACGAATTTCTTCAACACGTACCTCCAGTCCAATATAGGCTAATATAAATAAATAAAGAAGCATTGTGATGTACAACCAACACAGTAAATTGGATGAGAGAGAGAGAGAGAGAGAGAGAGAGAGAGAGAGAGAGGAGAGAGAGAGAGAGAGAGAGAGAGAGAGAGAGAATCGACTGTTTACATAGATGCCAAAAGATACAAGGTCGCCATGGGTCGAGCTGAATTTTAGTAGCTGCCCTTCGTATGGAGAATTTTTTTCGCTGTAGGTCACTCCAGATGAAAAGATATAATAACAAACACAAAACGACAAATAACCCCTCCTTCCTCACCCTTCCGATATCGAATAAAGCTTCAGGCTGTGCTGTGTAACTTACGGATAGCTCGGCCTGGTCCATATCCAGTGTGCGTCCAGGCAAGACACAAATGGCCTGCTCTGTCCGTCGGGTGGTCGAGTGTCGTCTGCTACTGTTGCTGTCAGTAGAAATATCGCTGGTTTAGATCAGTGATCGCGGTTCCCACTCCGCGCTGCATACAGGAAGTGGCCTGTCTTTTTCACGGGAGTTTTGCCAGCACGACAAACGCAGTTGAAAACTGAGTCAACTGAGTTCCAAACCGGTTTGCCGAAGTTAGCCGAACGTTCACGACAGGGCCCTCGCTGGGTCCTGCAAAGTTTTTTTAAAACACGTGCGGGGCGGAGTTTTTTGACTGTTTCTCAGCTTTAAGCGTCGGAGCAGGAGAGCAAAGGGAATCGCCGGGTCGTGGGTTCGAATCCCGTCCCGGCCCCGGTAGCTGGACTCGCAATTCAAGGGGAAAAGACGGATTTGTTCAATAGCATGTCCGTTGAAAGGTCCTGGTAAATCAAAGTGGCACAGCTGCAGTGCGCCTGAATTGATCAGTGTTCAGGTCGTACTCCATAGGAAATAGATTTCTCTGTCCCTCATAAACCTGCCCGTCAAGGCCGTCCATTATCACTTCGGTGCCGTGGACTTTAAACCCGAACTAACCAACCAACCTCTTCTGTGGTTGGCTGTGACTGCACGCACTGTCCAGGTTGCATTGAGTGAGCTTAGTCCTGCGCCAGCCACTAAGCAAGGTGCTCCGCTATAGCGGGGTGAGTGTTGTGGCGCTATAGCGGGGCACCTTGCTTAGTGGCTGGCGCAGTACTAAGCTCGCTCATGCAACTGATCCCTGGTTACGTGGGGGGTCGGAAATCACTCTATTAGTCCCATTACTGCCACTGATGATCGGTGGAAAATAGGTGAGTAGCAGGCAAGAGGTTGAGGTGACTAAACGCCGGTAGACCCTTTAAACCATTCAACACACACCATTTTAAACCCCGTATCTCCCAATATCTGGAGATGTCACCCAATGACTGTGTACCAGTTGCAGGGGATGAATTGACCATGATAATTCAAGGGTAGTGCCAGATTAGCTTGGCGCCATCAGGCGCCAAGCTAATCTGGCAACCCCCACCCGGGTCTGCCCTGTGGGACTTGGGTGGGGTTAACTACTTTTTAGTTCCCAGGGTCACCCTGGTCAGCCCCACAGGGTGGGTTTTCCCCTCTATTCTGGGGCATGTGTTTCTGTCTACCCTTGGTCCATTCACCTGTATTTTCCTTTTTAAAAATCTCCCTACTGTCTGCACTGCCTGTAGCTGTTGATATTGGATGTGTGTTGCTAAATGGCCTTAGATTTATTTAGTGTATTAGATCTGCTGGCGACATACATTCAATATTCTGTTTAGTTTTTGTTTCACAAGCAGTGCAGGCACGTCCTGAGAAAGTCTTGTTGCTGTCGGGACGTTACGCAATGATGTACAACCAACTAATATGGCACTGCCCTTAAATTATCATGGTCGATCCATTTCCTGATGTAGAGCGTCGGGGCTGAATGGGTAAGGTTAACCCATTCTCGACCCCAGCACACAGCAGCAGTAGACGGATTGACCATATTAGTTCACAGATGGTGCCAGATTAGTTTAGCGCCAGATTATTCTGGATCACTCTTGCTGTACCATTTAGCTGGTCTTTCTGCTAAACGGTACTTTAGTAATAACGGGACAGTTCCTAAATTTGACAGCTTCACCCGGGTGGTTCATTGTGTTTATGAGGACGACAAAGATCCATTGTCCATCAGTACACTCACCAAGGGCAATTACTCAGCGCAGGAGTAGTTGCCCTTGGTATGTGTACTGTATAGATCTATCTACTCGTGCTTGCCTCACCTATTGGTCTGTGGGCATTGTCCACACAGGAATGCGTCCGCTTGTGTATTCCGAGCAAGATGCAGCTGAGAAGCAGATCGGCTGGACGCGGACGGGTCACCATATCACCTACTCTAGAAACTTCACCAACAATGGATCGCCACTGTTACAACGCTCTATACCTTACTACATGCTGGAGTGGCAGATGGTTAGTATTTACAAGGCACAAATGCACATACAACAGGTATTGCAACATAAACGCATAAACGGGAAATCGCAGAAGGCTGGACAAATGTGTAAACTATCAGATCCCATAAGAGTCCGAAATAGCTCGGGCGGTTAAACGTCGGAGCAGGAGAGCGAAGGGAATCGCCGGGTCGTGGGTTCGAATCCCGTCCCGGCCCCGGTAGCTGGACTCACAATCCAGGGGGAAAAGACGGATTTGTTCAATAGCATGTCCGTTGAACGGTCCTGGTAAATCAAAGTGGCACAGTTGGAGTGCGCCTGAGTTGATCAGTGTTCAGGTCGTACTCCATAGGCAATAGATTTCCCTGTACCCCATAGCCCGCCCGTCAGGGCCGTCCATGATCACCTCGGTGCTGTGGACGTTAAACCCCGAACTAACCAACCAATCAGATCCCATCTCCCCCTCAGATTTGATGATGATGATGATGATGATGTGCATTTGTAGAGCGCATTTCTCCATCCACTGCTGAATGCTCAAAGCGCTTTATAGGGAGAGGTTTTAAAGGGAAGAGACAGCAAAGCACCAGTTTAGACAGAAAGAGGAGGGGTGGAGGGTGAAGAAAGAAGAAGGGTGAGACTGCGGTCAGTTCGTCAGTTTAGGACAGACTGAAGAGGCGAGTCTTCAGCTGTCTGTGGAAAGACTGAAGTGATTCTGCGGTCTTGAGAGATGCCGGCAGAGTGCTCCACAGCTTTGGTGCTGCAATTTGTAAAGCTGCGGTAGCAAAAGCCTTTCTTGATGGTATCTTCTGTGCTTCAGTTTCTGTATCACAGATCTTTGGATAAGTTGTGGATCATCTGATACCAATTTGGACTTTTTTTCTGTCGTTTTTGTTGTGTTTTTGTTGTTGTTGTTTGTGGTAGTTTGCTAATGTGTTTTCTTTTTTATCATAGCAGTAAACTTTCTTTTTCATGCAAAATAATCTTTTCTATTTCTAAAGGAGTTCCCAAATGCTGATGATACCTACTACCTAGCACACTGCTACCCGTACACCTTCACCGACCTTAAAGATGACCTTGACGTCTTGATGGCCAGTCCGGAGCGCAAGGCTTGCGTGAAGAGAGAAGTTCTCTGTGAATCGCGGGCCGGCAACAGTTGCTTCCTCATCACTGTCACCAACTTCGGTCAGTGCTGATGTTATATTTGCTAACCCCATCCCTGCCAGTCTATGCAGATTTTGTTTCTTGAATCTGTTTTACTTCAAAGCCAAAGTGCCATACTCGTCCAACGAACGTGGATCCAAAGTGGTTTCCGCAAGAGGCATAGATCCTCATGAGCCCCCGCAACTGCGGGGGCTCATGAGGATCTATGTCTCTTGCATTTTGACAGGATTCACCTTTTCTTGGCAGTGAATGGGTTAACACTTGTGCAGTCAGCCACGGATGCTTACAATACCGATGGCTGCATGCACAAGGGGGGATAAACTAGTCTCGTTTTATTTGTGTTCCTACACTGGAAAAAAAGGATGAGATGATTATTCATGTAGCTGATTTTGTTCACCTCATCATGTAAGGTGGCCACACTCCAGTTTCAGAGGATTTTGTATGTCTTCCCAGAGAATGAGATTTGCTATGAGAATAATCCGCGTGAATTGCTGCAGCTTCAGGTCTGCTGATGACATCAGCCTCTGCCTGAGACAGAAGTCCAATTGTATTTATATATTATCGATGCATTGTTCTTTCCTTACAGAGAGCAGCGGGCCAAAGAAAGCCGTGGTGGTGTCGGCCAGAGTGCATCCTGGAGAGAGTCAGGCCAGCTGGATGATGAAAGGCCTGCTGGAGTACATCACTGGGCCGGACCCTGTAGCTCAAGTCAGTACTGGCTCACGTTTTGCACTTCACTCTGACTCACTCGGTCCTGACTTTGATGCTTTTCTCTGTCCTCCTGCCTTAACCACTTCACTACCGAGAAAAAAATGAAGGCAGTAAAACTGCAAGAGACATAGATCCTCATGAGCCCCCGCAATGCGGGGGCTCATGAGGATCTATGTCTCTTGCTGACCCCGCTTTGTAACCACGTTCTTTAAGGTGACTTGGGTTCTTTAGTGTTGAATGAACAGATTTCAGAAACAAGAGCTGCACTCACTGGCAGTTAAGGGATTAAGGTGGTCATATTCATGTTTGCATGAGTTGGAACCAAAACAATTGTCTTCGTGGAACCATTCTTCACTCAGCACATTCGACGCTGCAAGCAGGATCAGCCAGACTACTTACCACACCTTTAAGTTTAATGTATCGTGAGAAACACATTAACTGATTTTATGAGCAGTGGAACTTTTACAGTGTGCAGGTGCATGCTTACAGTTGCACAGTTATAACGCTGTAAATGGGGAGCTGGGTCACAGGTGGTAGAGTGTTCAGCGCTTCAACTGTCTGAAGGGTCGCAGGTTTAAATCCAGAACTAGAGTTGTTCATATGCCTCTTCTTTGAAATCACCTTCTTGGTGGCCAAAAGACTTTAAGCCTTAAACGTTTAATATTTTCAATGCTGCAAATGGCACTGCAATCAGGACCAAACATTTTAACCCTTTGACTGCTGAGAAAACATGAACACGATTAAAAATAATGCAAGAGACATAGATCCTCATGAGCCCCCGCAGTTGTGGGGGCTCATGAGGATCTATGCCTCTTGCTGACACCACTGTGCATCCGTGTTCCTGGGAGGTTTTCAGTGTTGAATTTGTGAAGATAGCTGACACCATCTGCGTCTGTTGTCAGTTGAGGGGTTAAAGGATATTTGTCCATGTCAACAACCGAGCTTCAGTTGTTCTGATGACCTCCTAGTAGTTAAGTTATATGAAGGTGGCAACATAGACACACATAATGACTGCATATAATTAACCCTTATCATTCGGAATACATCAGTGTGTGAAATAAGTTTGACTAAAATAGTTCAAGGGTAGTGCCAGAATAGCTTGGCACCTAGAGGCTCCGAGCTATTCTGGCTCTGCCATTGAACTGAAGCCATTGGTCTATGTCCCGCAGCTTATCTGTAAGTACTATAATGTAGCTTGCATATGGCAGTGTACAAATTTGAAGCGTTTAGCCTCAGTGTGATAGGGGTTAATCAGTTGAATATATGATAGAGCATAATAGACAATGTTCAAAAATTGGAAGTAGGTCAGAATTTGCAAGTTTCAGCACAAAGAGTGGATAAAAAGCACAGACAAGCATGTAATATCGCATGTTTGTCTATGTTTTTAATCCATCGTTTTCGTCAAAAGACACACAGTAGTTTTACCTTCTTCCCTAACAACATCTATTCAATACGCTATGAATTGTTGGGGTTTTTTTAATGTGACATTTTTCCAGGAGTTGCGAGACAGGTTTATATTCAAGATGGTGCCCATGCTGAACCCAGATGGTGTTATCGTGGGAAACTACCGCTGCAGTCTGGCTGCTCGTGATCTCAACCGCAATTACCGACACCCTCGGCGGGAAAACTTCCCTACTATCTACAATGTCAAGGCCATGGTAGAGGAACTCGCTCAGAAACATGAGGTGTGTGATTTGAAGGTCAAAATGTGTCTGTTTTGCCCCATTTTTGTCTACCGTATTGAAAGCACGGACGAACATAGGCGGGCACACATCACTGTGAGACTCTGACAGTGAAGTAACACCCCAAAAATTACGTCATGCCTAGCTACACTAACCGCGCTGTTGAACATACATTTGGTAGGAAGCGCCGCGTGTGTGCGTGTGTATGTATGTAGACACGAGTATCTCCATTGTTTCCGTATGCACAGGCCTAAAACTTTAGGAAATGCTTTGATCGACATGTATTTCGGAGAGCCTCCAAGCATATTCAAATTAAGTGACTAGTTCAAGAGAAAAATTGTCGTTTATATAAAGTCGGTTGACCCACATTTGAGTCCGTAATTTTTGTTCTCTTCACTTGGAATTTCGGATATATCTAGCTTGGAGATAGACATTGGATGAGTTTTACTCACAAACCAGATAGGTGAGGCTAGCGCTGGCAGAATTGTACACAAACCAAGAGGAATCACTCAGCGCCGGACAGACAAACAGTTAGATCCCCTGCCCCCGCCTATCAGACACCCAATCGCCAGCCCACAGAGAAATACGCAGGTATAGAATAAGACGATCATTTGCATCCTCAAAAAGATGCATCAGGTCTCTTATATAACCCATGTCTTTCTCCGGAACTTAGGAAGTAGGCAGGGGAAAATACATACACAAACACGAAGGTGCACTACCATATGTGGTCAGGTAAATACCCTAATTTCCCACAGTAGATGCACAGAACATTACACAACAATGTAACGATATAGCGATACAAATTTGCCTCGAGTTATAAATACTCACAAACCAGTTTATTGGATGAGTTTGGTAATCCAGCGTTGTGCCTCTTCAATTTTTTTTAATAAGAAGTAATTTATTTGTGCAAGTTTTGGAGCCAGTACATACTCCTATCAAACAGTCGGCCCTGGAAGAGGCTGTGTGGAAGAAAACAGTCAGCCTTGGAAGAGGCTGTGTGCCTTTCAGATGAGTGACATCAAATTCGTCACTGTGTACACGGCGTTGTGAGACTAGCGATGCCATAACGTCAAGCTTATAGTGACGTCATTTTCCTGCTCGCGCTATTTTTCTTCAGAATTCATGTCGCTACACGAGCCCATAGAGCGTACTAATGACGGGAAGCACCGTGTGTCCATCTTTATTTGTGTGCGCCGGCGTATGTGTTGGTCAGAGGTTGCCTTACAGAGGAGGGAAATGGATCAGAAGGATAAACTTTAAAATATGAACAACTGTGAATGTTCTTAAAAGAAGCACACATGTGAGCTATTTGTGATGAAATCCCCATCTTGTTATTCTGCAACAATGGTAATTTTCAGATGCAAGTCTGGAGGAAATACATGTGCTTTTTTTTTTTTTTTTTTTTCAGTCTTTGTGATGGGAAGGGGGGTGGTCTTCTTTTATTTATTTATTTTTTTTTATTTTATTTTATTTTATTTTTTTTTTGGGGGGGGGGGTGGGGGGTGGGAGTGGGTCAGGGGGGGGGGTTGTGTTAGTGAGGATTTGTTAATATTGTTGTTATTTTGGTAGGAGGTAATTCACTTAAGAGGGGGGGTTTTGTGTTAAGTTTGTTCTTGTCAGTGGGGTGGATAATGCTGTTGTTACAATGTTGAACATTTCCTTTGCCAGGGTTTGTGATTGCAGGTAACAACTTGTCCCTTGCACTTGAAGTTGCTGCTTTCTTCGCAGAAATCTTTTCTCTACCTTTGTCACAGATCAATGGTATTTTCTATATATATATATTCACAGATCATGTTGTACTGCGATCTCCATGGCCACAGTCGCAAGCACAATGTGTTTATGTACGGCAATAACACTTCGTCGGAGGAGGACACGTCGGGCATCGGAGCCGCCCGGGCTTTCATCAGTGAACGTCTTTTCCCGTGGCTCATGTCCTCAAAGGTGAGGAAGTGAAAGAAAATACAGTTATCTTCACTTCTGATGAGGGCTGGTGTAGCAAAATTCAACTGCAGCAGAAACCTGCTTTTAGTGACCACTATTATGAGAGATCAGCTGTCATTAAGGACCATCCTTTAGTGGCTGTGGCCTAAAGTGTGGTCTTTAACCCATTTGCCCCCAACGTCCTACAGCAGGAGATTGATTGACCATGATAATTCAAGGGTAGGGTGCCAGATGAGCTTGGCGCCTTTAGGCGCCAAGCTCATCTGGCACTACCCTTGAATTATCATGGTCAATCCACCTGCTGCTACTGGTAACACTTCCAACATTTGGGAAATGCACCCTTGGGGCTGAATGGGTTAATGACAGGTGACACTTTTTGCTTTTCAATTCTTCGTTTGAGAGAGCACCTGTCTGGGGTTCGGACCACGTTTTTCTTGCTATGACTGGTGGCTGCTCAGAGCAGGTTCCTCTGTATTACGTCTGTAGACTATGCCTCTTTAGTGGAGGCCTCGAAACATTACAGCCTCAGTCCTGTCTTTCAAGGTGTCGATAATCATCGTTCATGACTTCTTTTTTTTTCTGTTCCAGTGTCCAGACAAGTTCTCCTTCCGTTCATGCAAGTTCCAGATTCGCCGATGCAAGGAATCGACGGGGCGTGTCGTCATGTGGCGACAGATGAACATCTACAACAGTTTCACGCTTGAGGCGACATTCAGCGGCACCATACTCAACAAGTGAGTGATTTGTCTGGTAGTTGTTGGCTCACGTGCGGAGCAAAAGTGAGTCTATGTTCTGGGCCAGTGGTCGTCCGACCGTCGTCCGTCCGCCGTCGTACATGGTAAACTTTAACGTTGGCATTTTCTCGGAGACTATTCAAGCTACAGTCTTCAAACTTGGCCCAAGGATACTTTGTGGCAAGACCTTTTTAAGCATGCCACTTTCAGTGACCTCTCACAAAGGTCAAGGTCACAGCAGATCAGGAAATATATCAAAAATAGCTATTTTTGGACATAATTTATTTTTTCTCAAATACTATTCATAACTTCAAACCCAAACTTCGTACAAAGATACCTGATGGTAAGACCTTTATACGCACACAAATTTGGTTGATCCCTCGAGAGGTCAAGGGTCACTGACAAGAGCTCAGGAAATGGGTAAAATAAATAGGCATATTTTGACAAGAAATGTTTTTTTCGCAAATACTATTCACAACTCCAAACCCAAACTTGCTACAGATGTACCTGATGGTGTCACGACCCCGCTTCCGGGGCGCGAACTATGAGCTTACAACTCGAGACACACCTGACCCACACTAACACAAACCTAACACAAACACCAGAGGAACAATGACGACGACATTTATTACATATAACCCTAACAACAACCAACTATCCTCACTCGATCCTAATGACGCATTCACACATCACATTCCCCCGCACTCACGTCCAAACTCTCCACCCCAAATACCCCTAATACTCACAATACCAAATAACAAATAAATATATAATAAACTAAATGTCCCTAATACAAAATGTCGAGAAAACTAATATATAATAAAACAAATATTCTTAATAAACATACAAAAGAAAACAGGCTGAAAAGCCTAAATCCTAAGCGACCGGACCCTGACGGAGCACAAGCGTCAAGCGCTAACGCCAGTTAGACCAACGCCTTTGCTTCCGCGAAGAGTCCCTCACAGCACGTGGCTCCTTAAATAACACAGTATTTCAAATAGCACAATACCAAATATACGATGAACCAAATATGCTTACTAAAACACAAATGAAGACCGAGAAAAATGATTATAGTTCGTAAGCTACTGAATCTCCCCAGCGGTAGCACGAACAACAATTCCGAATTAAATTAATGCTTTCGCAATCTAGACATTCACAGCACAAGGCTCCTTTAACTAACAATGTTTCAGAATAACCAATATCACGTATACAAATGGAGCAAATATCCTTAATTTAACACGACTGAATATATTTCACGTCACTGGACCTTCTCGCCGGAAGCACAACCGTTATGCTCAGCTCAGCTCGACGCTTTGCTTCCGTGATAAGGCCTTCCGTAACACAGGCTGCCTTTAAATAATACAACATCTCAAAAACTTTCCGTCACTGTGACAAAGCTCCTCTCACAACATAGTCACTACGAGGAGATGAAATAAATCTCACAACGTTCTTTACGAGATTATAAACAAGCAAAACTTCACTTAAATAGCTTAGAAATAACTAAATGGGACGACCCGACCTGACTAAACACGGGCGTGCCGTGACACTCGCAACAGCACCCAGGTCCGGCGTCGTAGCCCCACAAGGCGGAGTGACACAGACAGCCTCCACTCACAATACCACAGCACGGTGGCAGACGTAGCCGGTTAGCTCTTTAAGTTCTAGGCCGTTGGATTTAGACCATTGGATTAGGATGCACTAAAACACAGGTGCAAAAATACACATAAATAACTAATAAAAAAAACAAGATAATCACATCACCCTTCCCGCAACTCTAATTGCCGTCTTTTATACTCCCTTCACCTCTCTCCCGCAACAACAAATTCAACCTCAACAGAATACATATTTACACGTCACCACATGACTCACTTCCGATATTTACACTCCGAAGCTAAATAGTGAGATGGCCTTAGTCGCCTGCTCGGCGTTGAATCCCAATAAATAATTTGATGCCAAATACTACAAACTACAGATGACAACATTCACCCCTACTTTCTATTCTTACACTTGCCCCCCCCCCCCCCCCAATACACACTAACCAAAATAATAATAATAACAGAACAAGCAAACACAAACAACCCACCACCCCCCCCCCCCCACCCCCCCCCCCCCCCCCCCCTGAGCAAATGGCCACTAAAGAATTGTTGCGCTTACTTACTGCCATCCGTGAAGACGCCCCGGCTAGGACGAAGACAAACAAGACAAGACAAGCCAGGGGTAAAGTTGTCGCAGCTGCTCTCTCTTCTCCTTCGTCGGACACCGGCTTCGAGACGACCAAAACTGTATCGCAGGGCCGATACAAAAGAACGACAGCTGCTTGCGGGCTTCAGCAAATGGCGAAAGACCACCCTAGGAGACTGCTGGAAAAACAACCGATTCGTTCGCAGTTGGAAAAGCAACTGTCTAACAATTTGGATAACGTTAGGTTAGCGAAAAAATGCTCAGTCTATCACATGACAAAAATCACGTGAAAAGGACACCACCCGATAGCGTTATCGATCACGTGTGTTATGCCGACCGCCAAACTATCGCACGGCAGAAAATACTCATGTACAGGCCAAATACCCCACGTAAACTACCCGAATATCCGGTGACTATCTAAATCCTGTCACCCCTCTAAACTTACTCCCCTACAAAATTAGATGAAAAAAAACCCGTGTTGCGACAGATGGTAAGACTATCTATGCATACTAATTTGGATAACCCCTTGGAAAGGTCAAGGGTCACAAGAGTTCAGGAAATTGGTAAAAAAAATAATAGCCATATTATGACAAGAAATGTTTTTTTCTCAATTGCTATTCACAACTTCAAACGCAAGCTTGCCACAGAGATACCTGATGGTAAGACCTATCTATGCATACTAATTTGGATGACCCCTCGGAAAAGGTCAAGGGTCACAAGAGGTTGAGAAATGTGTATAAAATGCCAATAATTGTAGTTATTACCAACATTTTTGCAAACTTTTCAATCAAATTTGGCACAAAAGGTAGCTGATGATAAGACCTTCCTATGTATCTTAATTTAGTCGACTCATTGCAGAAGTCAAGGGTCACGGGGATTTCACAGATGTGTGAAAACTGATTAAATTTTGAGAAAACATGGATTTTGTTAGTGAATGGTCATACACGTGAGCCATAATGGCTTTGCCTTTCTTGTTTCATAATATTTTACTTCCATCACACCAAATACATGAACTTCGGTCATGAAAAATGCTAGAGAACCCTAATTGTGTTGTCATGCAAAGTTTAATTTACATCGGAAATGCATGGGAGAGACATTTGAACAAATGTCATGTCCAAGTTTTTTGTACTGTTTGGCAATTATGTGACTCATTTACATCTAACTATGACTTCTGCAAATTTCGAAAGTGCCTGCAAAGACTAGGCACCATCTGTGGAAGATGAATTATCCGTTATAGTTTAACCCTTTTCATCCTGATACACTACTGCTTGAAATATTTTGACCATGATAGTTGAAGGGTGGTGCCAGGATAGCTTGGCACAACCCTTCATCTAAAATGGCTGATCTATCTCTTAATCTGTAATGTAGCCTAAATAAGACAATACGTAAATTTAAAACATTCAGCTACAGGATGTATTGGGTTAAAGGTATTGCCGCATTACCCTTGAGCTGTCATGGTTGTCCATCTCCTGCTCCACAGATGACACCGAAAGTGAAGAGTTTGGTCAAAATTTCCAAAGTTGGCAGTGTTCTTCTGAAGACTACATCATGCCAGGTCAGGTTACAGATTGGCCGTGATATTTCAGACGAGGTGCCAGGTTAGCTTTGCGCCTTCCCCTGAACACCTGGCTAATCTTACTCTCTCCGGATGTGATGTCTCAAGTGTGGATTACTTTTGTCTATGCAGAGAGCAATGTCGTCATTTCAACATCCTTGACCTGATGGACGTGGGTCGTACTCTTGCCAAGGTCGTCCTCGATTACCAACATGTGCAGGAAAACAAAATGTAAGTTATGGGCGAGAGCTTTACTGCAGAAAACAACATTTTAACCCATTCAACCCCACAGCCTTGTTTCCGAAATTGCGAAGGTGTCATCTAACCACCAAGTTCAAGTTGCAGGAGATGGATCGACCATGATAATTCAAGGGTAGTGCCAGATTAGCTTGGCGCCTTCAGGCGCCAAGCTAATCTGGCACTACCCTTGAATTATCATGGTCGATCCATCACCTGTTGTAGGGCGTTGGAGCTAAATAGGTTACGTTTTGGTGTGTGCACGTTGTGATAAACATGCCCGCTTGATGCAAGATGTTTCAGGTAATTGGTGGAGAGGGTGAGGGGCCAGTTGTAAGCGCACTCTGGGCCGGGGATTTTTTAGGGTGCAAGTGATCTGCAGTTTGCTCTCTTTTTTTTACGGGGGTGGGTTGGGGTGAGGGAGGGGGGGGGGGAGTGGTGTTGAGGGACCTGTCAAGGTCCTACTTTTTTTAAATTCTATTTTATCATGGGGAAAAAAACTTTCTTGAGTTGTTAGGGCTTGTGCAAACTTTTCCTGAACCTTATGGAATTTACTGTGAGGTTCATGCAACTATCCACACATTGACTCTCAAACTTTTTGTCTATGGTGCAGGAAACAGACAGAAGCAGTGTTGCAGCTGACCAAAGCCATCACCCAGCAGATTCTGGAAACAAGAGGTCTGATTGGGCCAGGCTCTGCACTCCCAGACTTCCTCACTGTTGACAGAAGTAAGACACTTTCTCATTGGTAGAATCATAAGCAGTATTCCCCTTTGCTGAATGAAGAGTAAGCAACTTTCCCATTTCCTGAGTGAGTGAGTCATGATCCAAAGTCATTAGCTTAATTTCCTGTACGTTTGAAACAAAAGGGCTTCTTCTTCTTCGGTTGCATCCCCAACTTCATTATATGGAATAAAACTGTGGTTACATTCATTGTAGAATATGATGATTGGTGTACATGTGCCATTTTCTTTTAACCCTTTTAGCCCTGGATCTCTACAGCAGGAGATGGCTTGACCAAGGTAGGATGAGCTTGGTGCCTGAAGACTCCAAGCTCATCTGGTACTACCCTTGTATTATCATGGTCAAGCACTGGTACATATAGACTAATAGTCGTTAGGCAACATCTCCAAAATTTGAGAAATGGGACCTTGGGGCTAAGATGTTTAAAACATCTTTTTACATAAACAATCCAGACCAAAATGATGACTGCCAAGCGTGTAATATGCAAAGAAGTACCCAACGGAGAAAGAAACACGCTTAGAAAAGACGGGTACAACCCAATGTTGTACATGTAAAAACACTCTTCAGGTTTTTCTGTCATGCATAATGTTATATTCTAAGATCTGCTTTACAAATGTTTGACTGCTTCAGATGTGATTGAGAAGGAGGCGGAGGCTGTTCAGGAAAATGCAGAGATGTGGACAGGTGCCATGTTAACCCTTCTGCAGCAGCCACCCGCACAGCCTGACTTTTCTGCTTCTGCCACTGATGACAAAGGTCAAGGTCGCGAGAAAGGCAAGCGTGCAGGTATACATTGGATGTAAATCTGTCTCTGCTTGATGTTGCCTTGGCTTTACCTAGTACATGGGTGGGACATTTCCGGCTACAGCCGAATTTCCGGATATATGCTTGGTCGTTCAGGGTGTGCCGAGTGATGTTGTCATCCCCAGGTCAACATCAGGCGACCAATATCCTGAACCGCCTGCATGCAGGTTTGAGACTGCGGCTTCCAGTGACATCTTTCACCTGCCGTTTCGCCCCTCGCCCGTCGCTACAGGACTTGGAATGGTCAGTGTCATGGTCCGTGGACGTTTCCTAAAGCCTGCGCGGTGGAGCTTTTTGGTGGAGTGCAGTGTGCGCAGTACTGGCCCCACCCTTTAAACCCTTGGTTCATCTGCCATGGCCTAGCAAGCTGGGACGATGGCATCGAGGTCCTCGGGTCGTAGGTTTTATATCAGACTGTCCTTGTCCTAGTCTCTGGCTCAAAAGCCTTCCCCGGAGACACAGGGGCTTTGATGTCAGGGGTTTCCTCCCTTAGCCTTTCCGCAGCCAAGCGGCCAGGCCTGCAAGGCAGCAGGCGACTCGTGGAGGGCGGGGTCGTCTATGTCCCGTGCAGATGTGAACATCTGCCCACTGCCCAAACCGGATATATATATATATATATTTTATATATATTTTTTTTCTTCTTTTTTTTTCTTTTTTTTCTTTCTTTTTTCACTTAAAAGTGCCCCCCAAGACCATCGCTTCAGGATTTTTTTTTTTTTTATCCCACCCATGCTAGTATGTTGTACAGCAGAACATGTTTTGACCTAGATCACCTGTCATTAAAGACCATCCTTTAGGTGGCCATAACCACCTAAAGGATGGTCTTTAGTGACAGGTGACACTTTTCGCCTCTTTTGAGAGAGCACCAGTCTTTTAAGACCACTCAAAACAGCTTCTAGCGTATCGGCATGGATGGGATGCTCATCAGTGCAAGATCTTCGGGCTGATGTTCACTTTAGTTAGCCCTGTGCAATGATCTCAGGCTGACGGTGATCTTAGTTGGCACACATACAGCAGTCATGTCCTTGGTCCTGCTTAATCCTTCATTGGTCTAGGCACACGTAACGGAGGTTTTCTATTGCCAGCTTTGCGCACCTGGGGTACTCTCATACATACAAAGGGGGAAAATAGGAGAAAGGTTTACCATTTTAAAATAAATTAAATCAGCGCATTGTACAGGCACTTAACATGTTTGACCTTAAAGCTACGTTAGCCCTTTTGTGTAGCATTATTGTGAGACATATAAATAACATTTGTAAAATAGATATTGCCAACTAACAACCCCTAATTGCCTGGACCAGGTGCCTTTAACCTGGTTGTGCATGCAGCCACCAGCACTGTAAACAGTACCACCAGCAGCACTGTAAACGGTACCACCACCAGCACTGTAAACAGTACCACCACCCACACTGTAAATGGTACCACCACCCGCACTGTAAACAGTACCACCACCCGCACTGTAAACAGTACCACCACCAGCACTTTAAACAGGACCTGCACTGGAAACAGTACCACCACCCGCACTGGAAACAGTACCACCACCTGCACTGGAAACAGTACAACCACCCGCACTGGAAACAGTACCACCACCCGCACTGTAAACAGTACTACCACCACACTGTAAACAGTACCTGCACTGTAAACAGTACCACCCCCCGCACTGTAAACAGTACCACCACCAGCACTGTAAACAGTACCACCACCCGCACTGTAAACAGTACCACCACCAGCACTGTAAACAGTACCTGCACTGTAAACAGTACCACCACCCCCACTGTAAACAGTACCACCACCAGCACGGTAAACAGTACCTGCACTGTAAACAGTACCACCACCCACACTGTAAACAGTACCACCACCCGCACTGTAAACAGTACCACCACCACACTGTAAACAGTACCTGCACTGTAAACAGTACCACCACCCGCACTGTAAACAGTACCACCACCAGCACAGTAAACAGTACCACCACCAGCACTGTAAACAGTACCACCACCAGCACTGTAAACAGTACCTGCACTGTAAACAGTACCACCACCCACACTGTAAACAGTACCACCACCCGCACTGTAAACAGTACCACCACCACACTGTAAACAGTACCTGCACTGTAAACAGTACCACCACCCGCACTGTAAACAGTACCACCACCCGCACTGTAAACAGTACCACCACCAGCACAGTAAACAGTACCACCACCAGCACTGTAAATGGTACCGCCACATCAAGATCTTTTCATGTGGACTTTACAGGGGCATCGGGGCTGAGTAAAGAGGAGGCCAACAAGCTCCTGGACCGAGCGTCGCTGTGTACCATGGACGGATGTCTGAACATTCTGGCAGCGCTCAATGTTAGGGACGCACTCCAAGAGTCTGAGTGAGTACCGTGACAACCAGGGTGTCGTGTTTTTGGTTTCCAGATTGAGGTGGTGATTTAAATGCAGTACACATAGCAAGGAAAATCACTCAGCATGGGACAAACAGTGTTTCCCCTTGGTACATGAACTCCATCTACGTTTCACTTGTTTCGCTTTACTTGTCTGTGATTTTTCTTATTACCTCACAACATAGAGCCAGGCATAAGCTCAAAATCACAGACCAGAACTTACGTTAAAATATATTTTTTACACGTGTAATATTCTAAGTTTTGCTGTTTTCACAGTTCTAGTGACAGTGACAGCGAGTCTGAACCTGAGATAAAACTCCCAGAACCGAAAACACGAAAGAAGAAGCGGAAATCTCGGAAGCAGCGAGACAAAGACCACCACGATAAAAAGCAGGCAGGCCTGGACAAGAAGGATGACAAAGAAAAAGAACCCCGGGGCAAGACTTATTCAGTAAGTCAGAGTGATGTGCCCTTCTGCATATTTTTCTTGTTTTGATGTGTGATGCTTGTGTGTTACTATATTCTACAGTTGTAATCTGGTGAGAAAGATGTCTTGGGACCGAAGTTGGCTGCAGTTGGCCTGTGCAAAGCTGTGCGCAGGTGCGCACAGCTGTCCTCAGGCCAACTGCAGGCAACTTCGGTTCAAATATCTGTGTGCTGAAGTGAGTTCAATAACCTTTTGCTTAGTGTGAATCAGTCTCTTTGTTGTGTAAACTTTTAAATACTAAACTAACTTCTCAAATAATTTGTTAATGTGTTCCTTCTGTCAGTCCACCTTCAAGGCGTGTTGTTGAATTGTATGCATAACGAGCTCACTAACAGTTAATGGTTGTTTTCTAAATGTTGTTTACCATGAAATGAACCATTCTATTCTTTTGCATGATTGTCAATTTAACTCATTCAGCCCCATGCCCGTGTTTTGCCAAATTTTGGAGGCATCATCTAACGAGTATGCACCAGTTGCAGGAGATGGATCGACCATGATAATTCAAGGGGTAGTGCCAGAGTTGCTTGGCGCCGACAGGCGCCAAGCTAATCTGGTACTACCCTTGAATTATCATGGTCGACCCATCTCCTGCTGTAGGGCGTTGAGGGTAAGCTGAAACGGTAAAATTCTCCATAAGTTCATGGTAAATTTATTTCATTTTGTTTGTCATAACTACACATCCATTATTGCTGATTTGAAATCCTCCCTATTTTTAGCCTAGAAGCCCACATTTTTTCACTCGGGTAAGTTTGTTATGACAAGCCAATCCTGAGCTTAATTACTGTATGCTTAAGTGTTTGTCTCAAGAGCCAGCTCTTTTATTTTCTTGCTTTAGTTTGATATAGCAGCCCGCATCCTTCTAGCTGAGTTTTTTTTAATATTCTCACAGGATACATTATGTTGAAGCACTATTTACTTCATCCGCCCCTACACGTCTCCTCACATTATTTTTCTTTTTTTAGTTTTTCTGTCTTTTTGTTTCCTCTTTTTCTTCTTTTTCCTTTTTTTTCAATTACTGTCAGCAGATTTTTGTTTATCCTTCTAGCCGAGTTTTTTAAAAATATTCTCACAGGATACATTATGTTGTAGCACTGTTTACTTCGTCCACCCTTACACGTCTCCTCACCTTATTTTTCTTTTGTTTGGTTTTTCTGTCTTCTTGTTTCCTTTTTGCTTCATTTTTCTTTTCTTTTCAATTAATAGTAGCAGATTTTTTTTTTAAAAGCCATACTTTGTGCACAAAAGACTTTTGGTTTTTCTTAATTTTTTTTTTTCCTGAATCTGACAGTAAATGTGTCTTCTGAATAGCAAGTGATGTTTCTGTAAAGCTTTTTTTTTTCTTCTTCTTCTGGAATTAGCTGTAGCTTTCGTGTTTTCTTACCTTTAAATGTCACTTCAGTAATATCTTTTTTTTTTCCCTTCCCCACCCCCCACCCCCCTCCCCCACCCCCCACCTTTTTTTTTTACGTCGTTGCATTTTTTTAAAAGATTTTGGCTCCGGTTCAATTTTTCCTTTTCATTTTTCTTTTGTCTTTTTTATTTTTGTAATGCACACTGTCTTTTCTCACCTTTTAGAAGATTTACCTAGATCCACTTTATAAATAATTTATGAACACAGCGGTGATCTGTTACGCACAGTAAGAAACTAAAGTTAGACCTGTGTGTAGGTTTGTGATACTTTAGACCTTATAGCATTAAGCTTCTGATTTGATCCATTTAACCTCATGGCCGCAAGGCCATATTTTGGAGGTATCACCTAACGACTGTGTACTAGTTGCAGGAGATGGATCAATCATGATAGTGCAAGGGTAGTGCCAGATTAGCGTGACGCCACCAGGCCTTGCATCATCATGGTCCGTCCTTCTCCGGGTGTAATGCGTGTGGGTTAATTGGGTGGGGGTTTTAACTGGACATGTGTATGTGTCATGCTGTCATCACTCAGGAGTGCATCTTTAGCACCCGTGTCCCCTAAGGTCACAGCCCAGATTTTGGGAGTTTTTCTCGAGGGAATACGTCACAGTTCAGGATTGACCATGACAGTTCAAGGGTTGTGCCTTAACTCATTCGCTGCCAGCCGCATCCGGATGCGCGGCTTATGCCGCGCATCCGGATGCAGCTGGCCGCGATTGAATTAATAGCTTGGCGCCTACAGGCACCAAGCTATTCTGCCACCACCCTTGAACTATCATGGGCAACCCACTTCCTAGCATTAAGTGTCTGGAGTGAATAGGTTATTTGAGAAGTAATATTTATTTCAATTATCCTATTGGTTGTCATGTCCGATTTTGCCACTGCAAGTACCGTTAATTACCAGTTTTAGTTTGACAGCAGTTCTTGTAATATGTGCACCATATTTCACTTCTTGTATTTTCAAAATCAGTACCATTAATGACACCACTTGTTAGTTAGATTGCACTGATTAACTGTGCTGCATGCCTTTTGTAACCAATGTGGGCGCGGTGCGCTGTGAATGTTTTTAACCTTTTCACTGCCAGGAGCTAAAAATGATGCCTCTGAAATCACGACAGACAGACTGTCAAATAGGCTGATTCGTCTCAGAAACATGTTCCAGCAAGAGGCGAAAAGCCAGGAGCTAAATGTAATGTCTCCGACACCGTGTTAGTCTGACCGTCAAAATAAGCTGAAGCATCTCAGGAACACAGATGCAAACTGTCCTGCAAGAGGCAAAAACCTCATGAGCCCCCGCAATTGCGGGGGCTCATGAGGTTTTTGCCTCTTGTCTTCCACCAACTTCATTATATTGAAGGTGATGTTTGGCATTTTCCCGGCAGTGGAAGGGGTCAATGTATGTTCATTACTAATGTGGTGACTGGCTGTATATCGGGTGTGACTCGCTGGCAGGCTTTGCCCGCACTGCTGTGTGCCGAGGCCGCGCAGAATAACGGACTCGCTCTCTCTGGCGCCGCACTTTCTGACGCCTCACTACTCACCTCCGCACACCTGGCTAAAAAACAGGTAACGCACCTACAATTAACACTGTAACTGACAACACCTAGGCAAACGTCTCTCACTTCTTCTTTTTTCAGGACTGACTGCTTGGCTCTGGGATATGTGTTACGGCAACCCGTTTCACCCCGCAAGGTCCCATAGTTTCTCACATTTTGGAGGTGTTGCTATGACTATGTATCAGTTGCAGGGGATGGATTGACCATGATGATTCAAGGGTAGTGCCAGATTAGCTTGACGCCTGAAGGCGCCAAGCTAATCTGGCACTACCCTTGAATCACCATGGTCAATTAATCTTGTTGTAGGGACTTGGGGTTCAATGGGTTAAGAAGCTGTGCATCAGCAGCTGCGGAAGTGTCGCATATTGTTGCCAGCGGCAATTCTATATGACACTTTAGCAGTTGTTGATGCTGGGGGCCTTGAATGTGTTAACAACTATGCACCCATAGTGAGCGAAAGGTTCTTGGACTAACAGTAACACTGACCTTAACACTGGTCCAGGCAGCCATTGAAGGACAACACTGGCACTGACGAGATGGCAGACCACTTCTATTAGAACTAACTGATTTGATCCTAGGAATAATTATTCCTAGGATTAAATTGGTTAGTTATAATAGAAAAAAGCTGTCCTGAAAAATATGTTTATTCCCTGGGCAGTTTCACCCAAGGCCCTATGTGGCTGATCGGTTGGAATTATTCCTAGGAATGATTATTTTTTTCCCAAGGAATAATTATTTTTCCTAGGAAAAAATTATTTTTCCTATGATTAAATTCCTTAGTTCTAATACAAACGATAGAAACGGTCTGCCATAGCCCGAGGACCAGTTTGTGACTGGGCCAGCTGCAGGAGAGGAATGAGGCGTAACAGCTCATGAGGATCAAGTGCCTTGCACGAGACTAGAGGATTTGTTATGATCAACCACCTCTTTTTACAAGAAAAGGTGGTCATAAATACACGTGCTAAAGCTGTCAAATGCAGTCTTGAAGGACAAACAGTGTCACCTGTGATTAAAGCCCATCATTTAGGTGGCTACAGTCACAGCTGCAGCCACCTAAACGATGGTCTTTAATCACAGGTAATCTCTCATGAGGGTAGTTGCTCAAAACAAGTTTTTCTTGATGTGGCTTGGCACTTCATGGACACCGTACCTTCTCAATGCGAAAAAGGCCGTGTGGCCAACGTCGGCCGACACGTTGGCCCGATGGCCTTTTGCGCATTGAGTTGTAACTTTATTGGTGATCCACGCACGCTCATTGTTTGTCTTCTTGAAATAGTTAATATTACAGCAACATCTGTTTTGAGCGACCGCCAATATGCCAGATGACATGTCACGAAGGACCACGTACATGATGGCCTCTAATGACAGGTGGCGCTGTTTGGATTCAAGACTTTCTTTCAAAGAGCATTTGTCTTTTAACACTAATAACAATGTGGTTGCTCCAAACAGGAACTAGTGTATCAGGGGCGGATCTGGGGGAGGAGGGGGGTACAGGGGTTCCAGACACACACCCTCCCCCACTCCCGACTCAAAATTCTGTAAAATTCTATAACAAAGTCCCTTTATGGGGTGTTTGGACCCCCCACCCCCCCCCCACCCCCACCCCTCCTGTTGTTTGGTTGTTTGATATTTTGGTGAATGGTGAGAGTCTTAAGACGCACGCACCTCAACTTCCTGCCTCCCAGCCCCACCACCCCTCCCGTTTCGATTTTTCGGCCCCTGGAAGCAAGGTCTAGCGTCGGGGAGGCTTTTTGTATCTGATTGAAGGTCCCAAACAAAAAGTTGGAACCCACCCCCCTTCCGAGGTAACTGATGGTTCCTCCCATCTTGTTTCTTCTACAATACATTTCGGTCTTTTTTTTTTTTTTTTTCTTGAAGAAAATAGTTTGATAGACATTTATTTGAGAACAGAATGTATTAAGTTTTGGATTGCAGATATGACACCGAATGTAAATGAGCTGTTTGGGTGTTGTTAGTGATTTGGGTTAACCCTCTTATCCCCACGGCCACATTTCCAAACTTTTGGAGGCGTTGTCGAAAGCCTATGTACCAGTTGTAGGAGATGGATTGATCATGATAATTCAAGGGTAGTGCCAGACGAGCTTGGCGCCTCGAGACGCCAAGCTCGTCTGGCACTACCCTTGAATTATCATGATCAATCCATCTCTTGGGGCTAAATGGGTTAAGGTGATTCCTACAGGAATCACTTCAACCAAAACCGCTACCAACACTGACCCGAAGGGCTGTTGGTCCTTTGTCATTGCAGTCAAGAGCAAAACCTGTCCACGTGCAGGATGCATAGATTCTCATGAGCCCCAGCAGCGGCAAAAGAGCATGAGACTCTGTGCCTCGTGCGGGCAATTTCCTTTAACCCTTTGGCTGTCGGTAGCAGGTTTTGTCGAGGCGATTCCTGACTGAATCACCTCGACACAACCCGCTACCAGCAGTCGGAAGTAGTTGTATGTCCGCAAACAGCCAGTTCGAAGGCCTGCTCCTGTCACTGTTGTTGCCGTGCAAAGATGTCTGGCTGCTGAACCCAAACAGTTTTTGTTTTTCTCGGACGAGCATCGGCGGTCGTCTGGGGCATGGAATACGTGTGGTGCGCTTCCTGGGTTTAACCTCAGCACCTTCAAAATGATGGGACGGCACCAGTCAGGCGTGTCCAGTGACTGTGATCAGTCAGGCGTGTCGGTTACGTCACAGTACATGAAGGTTGTTCAAGAGGATGGGAAGGTGTTGTTCATACCCCTGCGTAAAGTCAGGCGGAGGAAGCCTTTAGCACTTCTTCAACTATCTGCTACAAGTTTGGACAGATTTTCAGGCCCACTTTCAGAATCAGCCTCTAAGAACGGTTCGCCAAAGTTGTCACGGTTTACAAAATCTCCAGATACATGCGGTGTCTGTAATGACACACACACAGGGAGGTATTCTCGCTTGCATTCTGACCCAACCCCTGTGAATCGTCAAAAGCTGTCACGCTTTATCAAGTCTCCGGATGTTATCATTGATGACGCTCAAACATTACACAGATGGAGAAGCATGTCGGTCCCACATCCTTCTTTTTCGGTTGTTACTGAGATACCCAAGCATTTAGGCACCTGTGGACGAAAGTCAGTCATCACTGATTTCAAGTTCTGAAGTCCCCTACAGTGAGGGATGGCAAAGATCCAATACGTGTGTACAGACACCTTCTGCAGGGACAGCTACAAGAACGACCAGAGACCCCAGGACACTGGCATCAATAAATGGCATCCAGAACATGGCTTTTTCATAAGGCAATGCCACAGTTAGTGGCGGTTTCACCTCAGGATCTCGCAATACTCCAAAACTAGAAGGGAGCAGTAGAGGTGTGGGAGTCTCTGCCTGTGCTGGACCTGCCGAAAATAACAGAACGACCATTCGACAAAGACACTCGTTTAGCAGAAAATGGAATTCTGTTTCGCCCATTGTACCCCAGTTTTGAAAGCCCCACATTCTTGAGTTGTCCTCTGAAGACTGTATTGTAATTCAGGAGACAGATTGACAGTTCAAGGGTGGTGCCAGAATAGCTTGGCGCCTATGGGCGCCAAGCTATTCTGGCACCACCCTTGAACTATCATGGACGATCCATGTATTGCTGTATGGTGTGTCAGGGCTGAATGAGTTAAGGAATGAACCAATGAAACTTTATTTTACAACGGTTAAGGCATTGACATCGTCATTGACACAGCCATTTTACGGGTCAAACCTGCCGTTACGGAAAAGGACAGTCCCAGTTTACAGAATGTGAGACGATGATACACAATGTGATACTCTCTTGTAACCAAAAAAATAACCGTACCACAGTTAGGACTCTGATCATACACGTATATAAACCACTGTGAATGGCGGTGCTTTGATTAGCTGACCGGCAGACACTCGACTGAAACGTTCGTCTTCATCGTTTGGACACTTTGTGTTCTACTATATTTATGGAGAGTGATTTAGGAAGACCAAAAAAAATCTGCCGTCTTGCATTTATTTGAGTGGAGATGCCGGACAACGATGGTTCAGCTTGGGAACATACCGAGAGATGCAGTCCTACCTTGGCCTAATCTGGTCCTGCAGGGTCGGTTGTACATACACCATACACTCTTTGTATAATTATATTCTGTGACAAGTGTGAGGAAGTCTGTTTCCTCCCCACACGCGTTGTCTGTCAGGATTTGCGACCGCAATGGCGAATCGAGGAAGAGACTCGGTGTAGCTGCTACTCGGCACGAACTAATAGCTTTCAGGGCCGTGTCAGGCTGAGTTGTCCGCAGATCTCTTCTGGCTGCCAAAGATGAACGGTCAGTCATGGAGACACACCGCAAGCTGAGACGGTCCCAGACAACCGAGCCGCGGCTTTCTGAAAACTTGGGAAGGTCACCGGTACCACTGATTTGACTTTTTTTTTTTTTTACTCCTCGCTGCTTCGGTTCTGGGTTCTACGACATTTTTTAGGATTTTTTTCTTTGGGTTTATTATTATTTTGTAACAAGATTACAAAGTAAAGCAGGTAAAAGCACTGTCAGGGGAGAAAAGTGTGCATGATCGATCAGTGATCATAGATCTACTTGGTCAAAGCACAAAAAAAAGATAGGAAAGAGGGGGTGCGCTAAGAAAGTGATTGAAGGCAATGATCACTGGTCGATCATGCACACTTCTCTCCCCTGACAGTGCTTTTACCTACTTTACTTTGTAATCTTCCTAGTAAAATATTAGCACACTGGCAGTCTCCCCTTTTCTTTTCATTTATTTTGTAACAGTTTCCCTGCTTTTGATTTTGTTTGGTTATGTCTTCACGAACAGCTGACTTTGTAACCCCTTCCCTGACAGCTCATGAATTGTGTTTTTGAAATCTTTTTATATTGTAAGCCAAAGTGCACCAGCAAGCCAAGGAACACAGATCCAAAGTAGTATCAGCAAGAGGCATAGATCCTCATGAGCCCCCGCAATTGCGGGGGCTCATGAGGATCTATGTCTTTTGCAGCTGGATCGTGTTCACTTTTTTTCACGGCAGTGAAGGAGTTAAGCACTGTCTGTTCACTGAGTCCGTTTCCCGGAAAACTCAGTACACCTCCGCGAGCTTGAGTAGGCAACTAGAAATCAGAACTCGTGGCTAGATTTCCCCCAGCCTGTCAAAAACCAGTTTTGGTTCATGTAGATTTTTGTTTTCTTGGCTTTTCCTGGTTTTTAACGGAAGATGATTGCTGCAGTAGATGACCAGCTAAGAGAAGTGGTGGAGACTCCGTGTGAAGCACTGACGCTAGTTACGGTGTTTTGATTAATTATATAAATGAGTGTCCCCCAAGTCGGCTGTATTAAATGTTACACTAACAACACACATTTTCTGTTGTTGATTTTTGTTCCTTAGCATACGATACCCCAATGCGCAACAAGGCCACCGGGCCGACGTCAGGCACCGTTGCGTGCGCGGGCCAAAAGTGAGCGACGTCAGCCCAGTGGCCTTTTGCGCATTGGGACTGTTGTGCATGTACGCGTGTATGAATTTGTTGTACATTTGTTTTGACAATTTGTGGTAGCAAATACGACACCGTTAAGCTGTTGCATATGTATTAAGTATGTAAATATGAATTTAAGTACTGCCCAGTTGGTATGCTTCGTGCTTTCCAAAAGTGCTCATAGACTCCTGCAAATTTTTTTTTTTTGTTGCGATCTTTAGCTTTACTCTGCATTTGTCTCGCTTGATTGGCTACCACTGCACAGGAGCGAGTCGAGGGAGATAGCCTGTGTGGGTCGAACTGATTGCTTATTTCGGCCAACCTTGACAGAGTGAAAAAAAAATTAGTCTAGTTAAGATAAGATAAGATAAGATGGTTTATTGCCATATGTTTCCATGTACAAAACAATAAAAACATTGGAATTTGTCTTGATGTCAGTTACTAAGACTAAACACACACACACACACACACACACACACACACACACACACACACACACACACACACACACACACACACACACACAGAGAGAGAGAGAGAGAGAGAGAGAGAGAGAGAGAGAGAGAGAGTTAAAAACTGACTGTACACAATCATTCTCACTCGCCACTCGCGCTCTCTCCAATTAGTCCGGTTGATCAGAGAGAGCGTGAACAGCAAGAGGGAAAAAACTGTTGCGGAATCTGCTGGTCCTGGTACTGATGGACCTGTACCTGCGCCCTGATGGTAAAATTTGAAAAAGCTCATTGCCGGGGTGGGTGGAATCACTGGAGATAAGACGTGCTCTACGTAAGAGACGCTGCTGGTACAGTGAGTCCAGGCTAGGAAGATCTCTGCCTATGATTTTTGAAGCGGTCTTGACCACCCTACTCAGTCTGATTTTCTCTTTGGCCGTGATGATTTAACATGATTTAACTCTTTCTACCCCAGACACACCTCGGGAAGATAAAGCTTGACCATGATAGTTCAAGGGTGATGCCAGAATAGCTTGGCGCCTATGGGCGCCAAGCTATTCTGGCATCACCCTTGAACTATCATGGTCGATCTGTGTCCTGCACTGCAATGGATTTTTCAGAGGACAACGGCAACATTTGGGGATTTCGGTGTTGGGGTAGAAGGAGTTAAACGGGTTACCCAATACCTATTCACAAAAGGCCATCAGGCCGACGTCACACCGACCCGATGGCCTATTGTGCATTGGGTAGAGAACGTAAGTACATTTTAATCAAGACTGTACACTCATGCCAGGGCAAGGTGGCAGTGCCAACTGAGTTTTGAGTTATGGTGCTTGTATAGTTTGTTCACACAGGGCAGCCGCATTTTTAAGCGTTGCTCCACCTTCGCTATGTTAGTTAGGTAGCAATAGTTAGCTTTCTAAATAGCCTCCCTTGCTCTGTAGATGATTCCTTGCGTACATAAATTGGAACGATCGTTTTTGATGGGTAAATGATCTTTTTACCTGGCAGTGTTGCGGGTCTTTTAAATTTGTCATTATTAAAATATTGTATTGTGCCCGTTGCACCAGGGGGTGCCAGGATCACCACAGCTTATGTCCCTTGCATAATTTGATGTTTTTCCCTCGTCGCTTTTATACAGGTCTAATAATGACATGTGAAACTTTGCTTGCATCTTTCAAACTGTGTACTAGCTGGGAGAGATGGATCAGCGGCATGATAGTTTAAGGGTAGTGCCCAATTAGCTTGGTGCGTGCCAAGGTGCCAAGCTAACCTGGCTCTACCCTTGAACTATCATGGCTGATCCATCTCACGCCGCCGTGGCATCTTAAGAGAGGATGTATCAGTTCATTGCCATGCACATGCATATTACATTATTACTATCAGCTGGTTGCATTGGTTGCCACTCCACAGACCGCTTCTGTATCACTGTTTTCTATTGGCTGGTTTACAGGTCGGGTCCAATTCTGTTCTGGATCGACTGAACAAGGACAGGCGTTCGTCACAGTTTCAGAGCAAGTACGAAGGGCGTCACAACGGTGGGGTCCCGTGTTTCACTGAGGAACGAAGTTTAGAGCGAGCTGCAAAGGTACTAGTAAATTAATCAGTAAGGTGTCGGTGTAATTAGCCTTTATATTTGTCACACTGCTGCAGCATTTGACATGTATGTATAACTGTGCAGGTCTGTCATTTTGGACCTTACAGTCTGAGTCGCAAGGAACAAAGCCACAGACCGTGTTTTGAATCAGTAATTCAATGCATGTCCGTGCTCTGTTCAGACAATATGGGAGATAATCTTGTAGCAGCTATTTCATCGGGCAAGTTAACTTTCTCGGATTGTTTCCCTTCAGTTGAAACCCTTACTGACGGAGAAGGAGCGGCCGTCATACACAACGAAGAAACACGCTTCGAAAGAACAAGTACAACACAGCAGTGTGGTACGTGTCCTTTCTAAACGTATTTCTGTTTGTGGTGTATTTCTTTCCTTCTTTTATGCTTGACAGTCACCTTTTTGGACTGGAGGTTTTTTTTTATTACTTCACTGACTCATTCTACCCCAAGACCGAAATCCCTGAAATGTTGCCGGGTTGTCCTCTGAAGACTGCATTGCAGTGCAGGACACAGATCGACCATGATAGTTCAAGGGTGATGCCAGAATAGCTTGGCGCCTATAGGCAGATCGACCATGATAGTTCAAGGGTGATGCCAGAATAGCTTGGCGCCTATAGGCGCCAAGCTATTCTGGCATCACCCTTGAACTATCATGGTCGATCCTTATCTTGCTGTGGGGTGTCTGGGGTAGAATGAGTTAACCCATTTCATCCTGAGGCTGATTTTTTTTTTCGAATTTGCCTATTGTCCTATGAAGGCTACAGACATATTAGGTGATAGATCAGCTGTTTTAGTTCAAGGGAGGTGCCAGAATAGCTTGGCGCCTGAGCCTATGGTCAAATTTATTTCAAAAATCGGGTGTGTCGGGATGAAACAGGCGCAGCGTGTATCGAGTTATAAACTCCTCACGCATTTCACCTCAGGAAAAAAAAAAAAGCACACTGACTGACATTGTTGTCAAGAACACAGAGGTAATTGAGACACAATTACTGAGGCACAAAGAAGATGGACTGACAAGAGACATAAATCCTCATGAGCCCCAGCGACTGCAGGGGCTTTATGTCTCTTGCAGCTGAGTAACTTTAGTCTTGCCCTGGCAGTCAAGGAGTTAAATTGCATTCTGAGTTTTGCATTTTCAGAGACTGGCTGAGATGAAGAAGAAGTATGAAGACGACAAGCAGAGAGAGCTGATGCTATATGTGAGTATAAATGAATCGTGAAGTTTCACAAAACATCAGCAGCTGATTTGTGGGTGTGTATTGGCTTGTGCACACCCACACTCTTGCATTCGCTGATCACTCACACGTTCGCGGGTAAAAATGATGAGGCAGTCAGGTGCATGATGAGTGTCCCTATCAAACAAAGCTGCGATATTAATTTCTACTTGGTGCCGTCTGACATCTCACGAGTGCTGGCAATTTTTGTTTTTAAGAGAACAGGGTAGCATCTCCAATATCACACCAGCGTAATAACGTTTTTGTTGGCCTGACACTTTTCAAAGTGTGTGGACGAGCACGGAATGTACCAGTACCCATCACACATGTACCCCAACATGCTATCACAGGACGACTTTAACCACCGACTGCACGTGGCGCTGAGTGAAGGGACCGCCAACCTGTCGCGAACACTCATGGGCATGAACGTCAAGACGGGATACACGCACGCAGGTGAGGATTCACTCTGTGCATACTGACAGGCTTGAAACATCTCAGTACTGTCCCTAAAATGATCAGATACATGAATTGTCTAAAGCTTTTGTTGGTGCGTCACCCCGCCCTGCTTCGGCTGAGAGATTCCACCTTGGTTGCTAATCTCGGCAAGCAAAATTATAATTTTACCCTTACTGTCCATCGACACAGACTGTGTTTTTTTAATTATAAATTTAGCGTCAAAGATCTCCAGCTATCAAAGGAGCGTGGATATAAAGTGGTTGCATAGATCCTCATGGGCCCCCACAAGTGTGGGGGCTCAGGAGGATCTATACCTCTTGCATTTGGTTGGTGTTCAATGTTTCTAGGCGGTTAATAGGTTTAAACGAGTCCCTACAGTAGGAGATGGATTGACCATGATAATTCAAGGGTAGTGCCGAATTAGCTTGGCGCCTTCAGGTGCCAAGCTAATCTGGCACTACCCTTGAATTGTCATGGTCAGTCCATCTCCTGCAACTGGTACATAGTATTAGTAATTAGGCAACACCTCCAAATTTGAGAAATGGGACCTTGGGGCTTAAAGGGTTAGCTTTGCAATCACACATTTGCGCAGGTAACAGCTAAGTGAACACTTTGATCATGGAAAAAACGGATGCATGCAGGGGTCGTATAGGATGCTTTTTCCTGCAGGGTTCTGTGTCTATACAAGGTCATCAGCCGACTTAAGCCATGACTCGCCCAGGTACAGCTGTGCACGGGCCAGCCAAAGCTGACATCGGCCAGAGGATCTTTTGCTCACTGACAACGGCAAATTTCCCCACCACCCCGTGCAACATTGCCACTAACAACCCTCATACACATACCACCCTTGCACCACCCCCACGGTGGTAGAGCTTTCAACTCTCGTCCGAAAGGTCGTGGGTTCGAACCCAGCTTGGGTCCAGATTTGTTCAGACCCTATTTCGGTGCCCCGTCTTTGAAATCACCTTCGTTGTGGACAAAAGACGTTAAGACCTAAATGTTTAACGTGTTGTTGTTTTTTGCACTTCCCCAGTAAAAACAGGAGTTCGGTGTTTCAGCTTTTGCAACTGATTGTTTTCAGCTTATAAACCCGAAGCGTCTCTTGCCACTTTTTGTGAGTCGTGTGACGTAGATTGTACCTAATTGTAGAGAGGGCTTGTTTTTTTGTTCGTTTATTTATTTGTTTGCTTGTAGACAGGCCTGAGTGCTAAGATTTTCAGTGTGTGTCCAGTAGAGAGTGTGTTTGATTAAACCATGGCTGATACTGATGAGTATGCTGTTTGGCAGAAAAGAGACAGGTAGTTTACCCATGTTTTCCTACAGCAGTATCATCCTTGGCAGTGTATGCAGCCACCCGAAACAGTTCATAGTATCGTTGGCAGCATGCAAATAAGGGTAAATCTTAACCCTTTTAGCCCCGGATCCCTACAGCAGGAGAAGGCTTGACCATGATAATTGAAGGTTAGTGCCAGATTAGCTTGGCGCCTAAAGGCGCCAAGCTAATCTGGCACAACCCTTCAATTATCATGGTCAATCCATCTCCTGCAACTGGTACATAGTCGTTAGGCGACACCTCCAACGTTTAAGAAATGGGACCTTGGGGCTAAAAGGGTTAAGAGGACGGGCTGCACGTATTAATGTAACAGAAGTGCTACGACTCATGCAGCTACATTTAGTGAAAGTTTTATGAAGGTATAATTTTCTGTTTAATGTATTGCAAGTTCACACATATACCGACGAACAAAAGAAATGCAACATTTTGTGAATCATCGGAACACTTTAGTGTTTCCGATGATTACGGAAAATGTTGCAAAATCTTGCAAAAGAAATGCGATATTTTCTCGGAATCATTGGAAACACTTTTTCCAATGATTCCCAAAATGTTGCATTTCCTTTGCTCATCAGTATACATATAAATTGTGCAAATCAGTTCATACATCGTGGTGTGCAAGTAAACATTTTAATTTGCTTTTTTTTTTTAACAGTGATTGCTTCACTAGTAAGTTTTGCAAGTTGAGTGACATTAAGTTGCTTGTTTATGTCCGTGTGCCTTGGTTTTTTTTTTTTTTTTTTAGGAATCATATAGTTGGCATGTGTATGTGATACGTGGTGTTCCTGGCCACTAAAACAAACCCAACGTGTACGTGCAGAGCCATGAGTGATCACGTGAAAACAGCGTGTCTTAACTCTTTGTATCCCAAGACCGAAATCCCCACATTTTGCCGTTGTCCTCTGAAGACTGCAGGACACAGATCGTCCATGGTGGTTCAAGGGTGATGCCAGAATAGCTTGGCGCCCATCGGCGCCAGGATATTCTGGCATCACCCTTGAACTATCATGGTCGATCCATATCTTGCTGTGGTGTGTCTGGGGTAGAATGAGTTAATCAAGACTTAATTCCTTAACCCCTTCGTTGTCAGTGACCGCAGATTGTGTTCCTGACATCTCTGTTCAATCATTGCCAAAGACCCCGGCTGTCCGGGGAACATGAGTAACAAAGTGAGGTCGACCCTGTAGTGAGCCCCGGGACCCTGCAGCAGGAGATGGACTGATCATGATAATTCAAGGGTAGTGCCGGATGAGCTTGGCGCCTGAAGGCGCCAAGCTCATCCGGCACTACCCTTGAATTATCATGATCAAGCCATCTCCTGCAACTGGTACATGTTCGTTAGGCAACACCTCCAAAATTTGAGAAATGGGACCTTGGGGGCTAAAAGGGTTAACAAGGGGTATTGATCCTCATCAGCCTCCACAACTGCAGGGGCTCGTGAGGATAAATGTCCTTCACCATTAAACTGTGTTCACTTCTTTGGCAGTAAAGGGGATTAGGGGGGGGGGAGGGGGGGGGGGGCATGGGGACTGGGGCAAATGGAGCTCAACATTTTTTTTGTTTTTTTAAACTTTTTACATAATATGCTACACTCACATTATCTCCCATTACAGAACTAAACATTGCTTTGTGGTGGGTAAGAAGGTGCAAAAATGTCATACCATTTGTCAGTGATGAAATGAATTCAGCAATAGTCTAATATCTGCATGAACCCTTGTAATACGTGGGATCTCATGAGCATCTTTGCCTGTTCCCTCATATTTAGACAGGCAGTTTTTGCCTCGGATCAACCAGACAATTTTGTACACAGGTGTATTTAAATTCTGAACATAACTTTTCTTTAATCTGCGCACCACTCAAACGTTTCAATGATCTTTCTGTGGTTACACCATTCTATCTTTGTTAACCTATTCACTGCCGTGGAAGCAAATTTTCTTTTTGAAATCCTTGCGAATTGATTGCCGAAGAGCCCCAGCCATCTAAGAACGTGGGTCCAAAGTGGTCTCAGCAAGAGGCATAGATCCTCATGAGCCCCTGCAACTGCGGGGGCTCATGAGGATCTATGCCTCTTGCAGATAGGATTGTGTTCAGTTTTTCTCCGCAGTGAGGGAGGTAATCAAACTGCTGCTATGGTTACAGACAATCTGCAGGACCTTCACCCAACCATCAACGGCAACAACTACATGCTTGCCGCACACCTCAACAGCCACGCCAGCAGCAATGGGCAGCCCACGCCAGCAATTACCAATGGACACGCCACTGTCAGTGGTTGTGTTGAAAATCATCGTGACCAGAGGTACGCATATTTCGTCTACGAGTTGTTTAGATTTGCTAGCATTATTGTTGCGTTGTTTTTTCTGTCGTTGGTTGTTGCTGTTGGTATAACAACTTTATTAACCCATGTCATGCTGAGGCTAAAAGCTTCAAAGTTGTACACTGCCATACGCAAGCTACATTATAGTACTTACAGATAAGGATACAGAACAATGGCTTTAGTTCAAGGGTAGTGCAAGAATAGCTTGGCGCCTAGAGACCCAAGCTATTCTGGCACTACCCTTTAACTATTTTAGTCAAACTTATTTCACACACTGGTGTTTTCACACACTGGTGTATTCCAAATGATAAGGGTTAACTTAACCTTTTGGCTGTCAGTAGCACATTTTGTTGAGGTGATTCCTGCAGGCATCACCTGAACAAAATGCACCCATTCAAGGCTCCCCACATTAAAACCCTTATCCGTCGGAATACACCTGTGTGAAATAAGTTTGACTAAAATAGTTCAAGGGTAGTGTCAGAATAGCTTGGCGCCTCTAGGCGCCAAGCTATTCTGGCACTATCCTTGAACTAAAGCCATTGGCCTATGTCCCTATCTGTAAGTACTATAATGTAGCTTGCATAAGGCAGTGTACAAATTTGAAGCTTTTAGCCTCAGTATGATGTGGGTTAATAGCGGAGAAAGTGTTGTATGGCGTTGGAGATATTGACACTATACAACAGCTTCCACAGCTATTGGTGTGGGGCACCTTGAATGAGCTAGTAACCTGCAGAGGGCGCGTGTTTTAACACCCATGGACATGCAGCATTTGGTACTACGAGTGGAACCGTTTGCTGCGTGGTACAAGAGAGGGTTAAAATCACCCAGCTTTAGTTGGACTGGTGCGTTTGCACATTTTTTGCCTTTAACTAATACATGGGTTTTGGTGTTGTGTGTCTTCCCCTGACCTTCACTGCTGTGACCTTTGGCCACCATTGCTGTGCCCTTTGACCTGCACTGCTGTGACCTTGACCTAACCATCAACCCTACTACCACCGACAACAGCAACAGTTCAAGCGAGGATAGTGAGAGTGAGAGCGAAGGGCTAAAAACTCAGTCAGCCGTGCCAATTTCATCACGGCGCAGCCCATATCACCTTGACATGCTGCAGCGCAGCGGGACCTTGACCCATTGGCCGGTCAAGGTCTCGAGTAGCCATAGCAACCAGTCTCTCTCAGCTGTCATCCCCCCAGCTTCTGTGACAAAGCGGATTGTTCGTTATAAGTATGTTCTACAGACCATTAGTTTTTGGCCCTTTGGGTGTTGATAGCGTGTTTTGTCACGAGGATTTCTGCAGAATGTCAGGGATGTTGTTTTTCCTGCAGGATGTCAGGGATGTTGTTGTTCCTGTAAGATGTCAGGGATGTTGTTGTTCCTGCAGGAATCCTCATGACAAAACACGCTACCAGCAGCCAAAGGGTTAATGTTTTTCCTGGTTTTCTTTCTTTCCTACAGTCAAACCAGTTCAACTTATTTGTATGTAATTATTACTTTAACTCAACTTTGGGAAGATGTCTACAGAGACTGTGTGCCAGATTTGGGAGATCAGGTTAAAGGTTGAATGGTAGGGCCCGAATATCGTGATGCCTTCTAAGGCTTCTAGTTAATCTGGCACTAACTTTGAACTGTCATGGTTTATCCATCTGTCAAGCTGTTGTCTTCAGAAGAAATGTGTGAATTTCTTTTACTGACACCATATTTGGAGTTCATCTTACAGCTCATAACAATCTAAAACTATGTGTTGGTTGTTAAATTTGGTGAAAAATTAATCAGAAAATTGCTCTTAGTTTTTAGTTCAACTAACTTTGGTCCAACCTACTGTATCAAATCTTTTTCATGTAACACCTTTCAAGAAAAAGAGCTTACTTGTAAATCCATACATTTTAAATGAAAAAGAAAATGTATTAATTTACAAGTGAACCTTTTTTATCTGTTATTTATTTTCTTCTTTCCACACAGAACAAGCCAAACCCAGAGTCAAAGTCAAGGTCAACTTCCACGTAGTTTACACCGACACAGCCCTAGCGCAGCTGCCCCGATCATTGCATCAGGTATACAGCCAATCAGCCGCGACTTCCCAAGGACATCTTTAGCACAGACACAGCCCGCCCTGCCAGAGAGGCAGCCCCAGTTTGAACGACCTCGTATTGGCCGGGGACCCTTGGTAAAAATTCTATTTTTACTTAACCCCTTCCCTGCTGAGAAAAATGAGCATGATGTAACTGCATGGGTGGCACTTTTCCGGCTACCGCCGGATTTCCGGATTAAAAACAACAAAAAAACAAAACAAAACAAAAAAATTTCACTTAAAAGTGCCCCAAGACCCTTGCTTCAGGATTCAACTTTTTTTTTCGGTCTCACCCATGTAACTGCAAGAGGCATAGATCCTCATGAGACCCTGCAACTGCGGGGGCTCATGAGGATCTATGCCTCTTACTGAGACCACTTTGTGTCCATGTTCTTCGGTCAGTTGCGGCTTTGGGTTGTTCAGTGAACACTGATTTCAGAATCAAAAACGTACGTACGTTGGCAGGGAAGAAGTTAAACGGTGACAGTCTTCTGTTTCTCACCAAGTTTGCCCTCCTTCTGTTTCTCACCAAGTTTGCCCTCCTTCTGTTTCTCACCAAGTTTGCCCTCCTTCTGTTTCTCACCAAGTTTGCCCTCCTTCAGTTTCTCACCAAGTTTGCCCTCCTTCTGTTTCTCACCAAGTTTGCCCTTCTTCTGTTTCTCACCAAGTTTGCCCTCCTTCTGTTTCTCACCAAGTTTGCCCTTCTTCTGTTTCTCACCAAGTTTGCCCTCCTTCTGTTTCTCACCAAGTTTGCCCTCCTTCTGTTTCTCACCAAATTTGCCCTCCTTCTGTTTCTCACCAAGTTTGCCCTCCTTCTGTTTCTCACCAAGTTTGCCCTCCTTCTGTTTCTCACCAAGTTTGCCCTCCTTCTGTTTCTCACCAAGTTTGCCCTCCTTCAGTTTCTCACCAAGTTTGCCCTCCTTCTGTTTCTCACCAAGTTTGCCCTTCTTCTGTTTCTCACCAAGTTTGCCCTCCTTCTGTTTCTCACCAAGTTTGCCCTTCTTCTGTTTCTCACCAAGTTTGCCCTTCTTCTGTTTCTCATCAAGTTTGCCCTCCTTCTGTTTCTCACCAAATTTGCCCTCCTTCTGTTTCTCACCAAGTTTGCCCTCCTTCTGTTTCTCACCAAGTTTGCCCTCCTGTTTCTCACCAAGTTTGCCCTGTTAGGACAGTACCCAAGCTAGTTAGCGTGTGTGAACTACCACATTCCATCTTTTGATACTAAGTAGATGCTGCCAAATAAATGACGGTAGTAACATTGGAAGGCAGCTACATGTATAAGGATCGGCCATGATAGTTGCTGGATAGTGCCAGATTAGCTTGGTGTCTGGGAAGACATTTTCAGAGAATGGTCCTTTTCTGAAAAGAAAAAAAAAAAACAAGTACATTTTCTAAAATCAGCCAGTCATGCATCAGAATATACGCTGTACATATTTTGATGATCTCCAACTTTGTTGTTTCAGATACGAGGCTTGAGGCACCCAAGTATTCGACAGGGCTACAGCTGGGAATGACTGACACTTGCTGTAGGACTGTAACTCGGACTTGTTATCCCGCCAGTGCTTTCATTCAAGTCATCATGCCTGCGCCCAAACATTGCTTTGTGGAACCCATCTTACCTACACACTCAAGAAGTGAAAATTGTACATCTGCAAGGGGTATAGATCCTCATGAGCCCCTGCAAACTGCGGGGGCTTATCAAGATCTATACCTCTTGCTAGTCTTATTTATATCTATGTTCCTGGTGTCACCAGGCTTCAGTGTTGTGATAACTTAGCAAGAATCTTGTGCCGTTAGGTTGTGTGTTACAGCCGTCTTTGAATCCCAACGCAAACGTCAAACCTACCTCAGTGTTTTAAGGGACCATATCACTTGCCAACAAACTTTGAAGAAGACCAGTGTGGGTATGCAGCAGCCCAAGATAGCGGGTTGTACCCGAAGATACGCAGTAGCCCCAGATACGGATCGACCATGATAGTCCAAGGGTGGTGCCATAATAGGTTGGCGTCTGTAGGCGCCAAGCTATTCTGGCACCACCCATCAACTGTCATAGTCGATCTATCTCACGAAATTTTAACCCAAATTACATCCTGAGGCTGATTTTGTAAAATTTGCTTATTGTCCTATGAAGGCTACATTACAGATCAGGAGATGGATTGACTGTTTTAGTTCAAGGGTGGTGCCAGAATAGCTTGGCGCCATGGGCGCCAAGCTATTCTAGCACCACCCTTGAACTATTGGTCAAACGTATTTCAAGCAGCGGGTGGGTCAGGATGAGAAGGGTTAATGTAGTCCTCAGAGGACAACTCACACATTTGGGAATGTTGACTGTAGGGCTCAGTGTGTTGTGTTGGACGACATGCAAGTGGTTCACTACATTTCCTTCCCAGAATTCCATGCAGGCTGCTTAACCTCTTCACTGCCGAGAAAAAATGAACACTACTGCAAGAGGCATAGATCCTCGTGAGCCCCCCCGCAATTGCAGGGAGCTCACGAGGATCTATGCCTCTTGCTGAAACTACTGTGTACCTGTTGCTGGAGCTCTTTCACGAACGAATTTACAGATTTCAGACGTGCAGTGCACATACAATGGCACTGAAGGGGTCAGAGCTCACGGTAAGTATCCTCGATAGGTGAATACAGCTGTTGTCTAGCGAAATGCTGCGGTAGCCTATACACCGCACACAGCGAGCGTGCAGACGGCATCATCTGACAGATTTTGATATTCCAGTGACAATTGTATATTTCTTGGTGTGAAGCTATTTATTTCGGGAGCTCTGGTGATCTAGCAGCCAGTGCTTGTTCTTGTAAGATTCATGACTGAGTGCTTGGCTTCAGCTGTCTCCGCATGGTGTTGAAGAATGAGATGCTCGGTTTACAGCTCTGCTGTCATTTGGCAAAAGCCAGTATGCAAATTTCTTTTAGAAAATTGAGATTTTCATTGTATTACTGTGGATATTTAGCTTTTCTCAAAAATGGACATACAGGCTTTCGCCAAAATTTTGGCAGACCTCATTGTGTGGTGGTCTGTGATATCTGACCTTACAGCTTCCCAATGCACAAAGGCCATCGGGCCAACATCGGCCACCGTTGGCCTGCGCACGGCTGTGCACGGGCCAATGGCAGCCGACGTCGGCCGGCCGGCCTTTGTGCATTGGGTTAGATCTGTAAAATCCAAAATTACAGAGTAACACCCTGTAGTAGCTGCTGTAGTAGATCCAAATTATGGAATGCTGTATTATTGCAAGAGGCATTTTGATCTGTGTTTCTCAAGCAGCTTTGATAAAATCATCAGTCTACGATGGTGTCTAAATGTGCGTCGTGAACTTGACAGTTGTGATCTCCCTTTGTCAGCTGCTGCGAGCGCGATCTGTTCCATGACGTTCGTCACTCAGACTTGACTTTTTGCAGGAGACGGCCTGAATACCTCTTCATGCGCACTGTGTAGATTAATCCTTTGCGTGTCAGTAGCGGTTTAAGTCACGATGATTCCTACAGGAATCATCGCCACTAAAACTGCTACTGGCGCCCAAAGGATTAAAATATTGTTAAATGTTGTGCACTATAATTCTGCTACTTGTCAGGATCTTTTTTCATATTGGTCATGAATCATGTGACATTATTGGCGTGTTTGTTGTGTTCTTTTGCCATTGTGTGGCAGCTACTCATGCACTCTTTTCTGCAGTGTCAGGGACCTAAATACAAGCACATGTATGAAATGTATTTCAAACGTATGAAACTCTTTATTTATTGAGTGTTTTGAATTTTACTGTTAGTGAGCTTAACGTTCCAAACTGAAACAGAGTCTAGTTTTTTTCCCCTCAAGTTTTATGTCTTATATATATGAACATGTTCTAATTTAAGAGAATGTTTGCAGCATGAATATTTAATGAGTGATAACTGTTACAATTCATTCTGTCTAAAATCCATCACCAAAACAGTATTTCAGCAAGGATGATTGAGACACATTTTTAACGTGTGACTTGATAGTGTGATCTTGCGAGGTTACCTTGTAGAGACATTTAAATTTGCCTTTCATTAATATGCTTGTATGATGCCCAATCCGCAAAAGGCAATCGGGCCGATGGCGGCGGCTGTTGGCCCGCGCACAGCTGTGCATGGGCCAACAGCAGCTGACGTCGGCCTGATGGCCTTTGCACAGTGATATAGGCATCTACTGTCATAAGTCCATTTTTATAGTAAGTACCGCATTTCAACAGTATGATGAGCTGCGAAATTATATTTGGCGCTGCAAGCAGGATAACATTCCATTAACCTTTTAGCCCTGGATCCCTACAGCAGGAGATGGCTTGACCATGATAATTCAAGGGTAGTGCCTGATTATCTTGGCGCCGACAGGTGCCAAGCTAATCGGGCACTACCCTTGAATTATCATGGTCAAGCCATCTCCTGCAACTGGTACATAATCGGTAGGCAACACCTCCAAAATTTGAGAACTGGGACCTTGGGGCTGAAAGGGTTAATGTACAGTGAGAACATTGTCACTGATGTTGATCCAGTCCCTTGTGAAGTTCTTCACCGAGATAAGAATTTTATATTATTTAAAACTACAGTTTTATTACACTACAAATTTAAATCTACTAGTAGTAGTAACCCTTTTAGTTTTAGCCCCACGGGCGCATTTCCCACATTTTGGAAGGGTTGCTTAACGACCATTTACCAGTTGCAGGAGGTGGATTGACCATGATAATTCAAGGGTAGTTCCAGATTGGCTTGGCGCCTAAAGATGCCAAGGTAATCTGGCACTGCCCTTGAATAATCACGGTCATGGTCAACCAATCTCCAGCTGTAGGGTGTCTGGGGCTCAAAGAGTTACACGTATGTGAGATGTTTAATTGTGTGTAGATGTAATAATAATAATAATACATAGTATTTGTATGGCGCATTTCTCATATTTATAATATAACTAGAATGTACTATCCCATTGCATTTTACTGAAATCCGTCCACATCTTGGAAGGTGCTACTGAACTCATTTCTCTAATGTTAACCCCCTCGGGCATGATCCACTGCTGCTGCGTGCACAAGGGGGTTAATTCAAGAGCTGCTAACTCTTGATGAACCCCTTGCTGGCTGCTGTCGATACATGTGAGGTGCATCATGATTGGTTGTCAGGGGGATAGTGTAACCCTGCGGCTGTATACCGAATAAAGAATACCCAAGATCCCATCGACCAGCAGATTGCCAGGCGGAAATGGCGATGGATAGGACACACCCTGCGGAAACCTCCACAGGACATCACCCGGCAAGCTTTGCAGTGAAACCCTCAGGGAAAGAGATGGGTCGGTCGCCCTAAGACCACCTGGAGACGATCCTGTGAAGAGGAAACGAAGAGCTGCAACCTGTCGTGGGGTGAACTGAAAAAGGCTGCCCAGAATCGAGTGCACTGGAGGACTGTTGCAGAGGCCCTAAGTTCCACGCTGTCTGTAGTCATGTTCGTCGGGATGATTGCCTGCAGAAATCATTGTGACAAAAACCCCTACCAACAGTCCCTGTGTTAGCCCACATCATACTGAAGCTAAAAGCTTCAAATTTTTGTATGCTGCCATATGCAAGCTATATTATATAGTACTTACAGAGAATTGTATAGACCAATGGCTTTAGTTCAAGGGTATGAATTTCCGGCTGTGTTGATGACTGGTTGTCTTTTATAATTTGTTTCAGTATTGAGTGATTTCCTGTGCGTGTGTGTGTGTGTCTCATGGACATTTTTTCTTTTCTTTTCTACGAATGCTACAACACAATTTTCACACCATATATTGAATGATGGATTTTGTATTTCATGTGTACTGGTCCATTAGTTTTGGACCTTACGGCTTGAAGCCGTAAGGTCCAACATGACAGACCAGCACACATTTGTAAACAGACATGTCGGTTCTTCACTGGTGCCAAAAAAAGATATGACAGTGATGGACACGTTTATGGGTGTTGGGTGTTTTTATTTCAAGCTTGAAACTTTGTGTGTGTACGTGTGCGCGCGCGTGCTGCTGTTTGGTCTTGTCTGTGGCGTTTTGTATGTGTTTGTCAGAGGACATACGTGTTATAACCAATGATGCTTTACGCTAAAGGTGCCAAGATAATTGAGAACTACCTAAAACCCATCACTGAATACTGACAAGTTCATTTTCCCCTTGCTGAGACGGGCCGGAGCGGCTTGCAGGGAAGTGTTGAGCTTGCCCCTTCTCACTGGCAGAGAGAAAACCGGGGCTGTGTGTAGAGGATCCCAGACTGGCACTGGGCAATGACCGACATACAACTTGTGCGGGTCTACTGAGCCGGTGAGCGTAGTCCTGCGCCAGTCACTAAGCAAGGTGCTCCGCTATAGCGGAGCATCTTGCTTAGTGACTGGCGCAGGGCTAAGCTCTCTCATGCAACTGACCCCAGAGCAATGGCCGATTGGACGCCCTCGCTGGCAAGGCAGAAACCGCACAGGGCCTACGGATGGGCAGATCGGACATGGTGATGAACCCGAGAAAGCATTTCCTGGAACAGAGCCAAGGGCACCACGCAGTCGATCGCCTCCAGAGAAAAAGGCAGCGGGTGTTGCCAGCAGACGCGAAAAGACGAGACTGAGATCCATAATAAACCAGGCCAGTATCAGTTGGTAGGCCGACATGGAAAGGAAGACTTCTGATGGGTGGAGTGTCCCGTGCATGGGCCTATCCGAGCGCAGAGATCCATGAACTGCCCCAGCAGCTCAAAGTCCTCGTGCGCGGGCCCACTGCGGCCGTCGTGGGCCCGAGGATCTTTGCATGCTGGGTGAACTTCGTTTATCTTTCAGTGTTCCGCCGTTGGTGTTCTGAACTATAAAGCAGACTGATGGCTTAGTCCGTTGCAGACGACAATAAACTGATCCGGTTTAAAACGTTTCATTTTGTACAAGCCGTCAAGTTGCCTTGAATCGTAGTCACTGGAGATATAGTTCCAGTCCGCGGCATGAGTTTGCTGCAGCAGCTGGGCGGCAGCAAGGCGGCGGCTTTCATATGACACATGCCGCGTATACTGTTATGGGCACCGCTGCCGGAGTCTCAAATGGGTTAATTCTTACTATGAGCAAGATCCTCTCCGCTGGCCGAAATCGGCACAAGCTGTATCCGGCCGACTCCTCAGTTCAGTGCCGATCGACACATAACTACTGATTCGTGTGCGTG
Source organism: Semisulcospira habei (assembly GCA_036245525.1). Lineage (NCBI taxonomy): Eukaryota > Metazoa > Mollusca > Gastropoda > Semisulcospiridae > Semisulcospira > Semisulcospira habei. The sequence continues at coordinate 137,200,956 of BTPG01000001.1, forward strand.
GGTGCGACTGAGCATGTCCGTTCTAATGACGGGCATTTTTCGCTTAAATTCCTGGTAAGGAAATACAAGCCGGCGACACCATAGCGTGCTAGTCTGTGATTTTGGACCTTACGGTCTGGGGCCGTAAGGTCCAAAATCACAGACCAGCACATTTGATATGACCTGGTGTGGCCGCTTTAGGCGTAAGCGGGTCCGCCGGCACTGAGAGACCGCGGCCGACTGAGTCAGTAACATGCCACTCCAGCCGGCATTCCGCGTTTGCAATAATGAATTTAAAGCCGGCGTGGCGGAATAAATGCCGATGTCCACCTTTTAGCCGGGATAGAAGCAGACAATGTCTCCCGAAATAGATTAATTTGTCGAATCGCGTTCCGGCAGTTCCTCTCCCGGCTTTTCCGGCACTGACTTAAAGGCCCACTACCGCCGTCATTGTTCAAAGATCCTCTTCCGGTAACAGATGGTTGACAAAACACTACACTGGGTACGTATAGACACAGGACAACCCAGTTCAGCACACGTCGTCTTTATATCAAGTAATCTGACAATGAGTCGTGACTCCACTCCGTTCTAGAAATACAATGCTATCAGTAGGAGAAACGGCTAAAAAATAGATTGACATGCTAACGGCAGCGCATAATAAATAAGTGCGATTACGCGTGTGCTCATTGGTGCGTGTCAGTCCAAACTGCTGTTAAAGTTTAATAGGTGTGTTGACAATGCATAACAATCACAAATGGTGCTGAAACGTGTCTTCGGGTTGAATGCGTATAATGGTACTTTAACCATGACTCTATCAGTCTTGAAGAATACTGAAAAGGAACCGGAGTCTGACGAGTGACAGAGGATGTAATATTAACGAATATTAATATTGCAAGAGGTATAGATTCTCATGAGCCCCTGCAATTGCAGGGGCCCATAAGAATCTATGCCTCTTGGAGACGAATGAGACTTAATAAAAGATTTGCCGGACCAAATCAGGACTGAACTGTTGTGTGGGTGCTGACTTGACCACAAATACAGCCTGGTATGTCAGGAACTGTGTTGTTTGTTGCACTGAGACTGTCTCGTCAGTCCCAAATAAGACAAGACGTTGCCAGAGGCACGACGTTCTCTCTCTCTCTCTCTCTCTCTCTCTCTCTCTCTCTCTCTCTCTCTCTCTCTCTCTCTCTCTCTCTCTCTCTCTCTCTCTCTCTCTCTCTCTCTCTCTCTCTCTCTCTCTGTGTGTGTGCAGTGGCTTAGGAACTAGAAAGAGGGGGAGGGGGGGGGGCAGTGGGGGTGGCCGGGAGAGCAGTTTATTGAAACACCCGGTTGTTTGACTTTTTAATGAGACTGGGCCCTACCTTTCACTCTTGAAATCTTTCTACGCTTTTGTGCCATGTGAAGGCAGAAGACAAGAAGTCAATTTAACTAATTTGATATTAACCCATAAAGCACTGACACGATACGACACGATGTGGCGGGACCATGATAGTTCAAGGGTGGTGTCGGAAGAGCTTGGCGCCTACAGGCGCCAAGCTATTCCGACACCACCCTTGAACTTGCTGGATTTTGTTTTCAAAAAGTATTTCATTTCTCTTTCAGCTATTACCCAAAGGGCATTACGTTATTCAGGATACAAGATTACTCACAGTAGCAGAAAACTTTGTGAGAAATGACAGCAGTAGTACCACCACCACACCCACAAAAAGAAGAACAAAGGCACAAGTTGAATTTGCTTGGAATTTTATTTTATGATTAAAAAAGTGGTGTTTTCTTTTTTTTACTGTATGTTCCAACGGTAGGCTGATGGAGACTGCAAGATGCAGTCAGAAATTACCTTGTAAGTAAACCCTGGATGACAAGTCAAAAATGTCTTACAATGACAGTGTGAAGACCACAAGATGCGGTCGAAAAGTACCTTGTAAGTAACCCTAGATCTCAAGTCAAGAACGTCTTGTTTTTTTTTAAGTAAATTTCAGCAAACCATGATAACTGTGAAAACAGCCAATTGTCACCAAAGGTCACGTTAACCACACAAAAACTATGAGTCGGTGTCCAGCTGCTGACTGGTGGGCCCTTGACTAAGGCTGCTGGTTCCCAAGAGGTATCTGGACTGGACTGGTCAGTCAATCCGCCTCCTGCTGTAGGGCGTTAAATGGGTTAAATATGTTCTCTGAGTGTCTGCTGTATCAAAAGTCGACACCCAAGACCTGCGTTCCGCGGCCCAGGGAATCCTAGCAAAGCTGGATCTAGATGATCGTCTTGTTCTATACCTGCGTATTTCTCTGTGGGCTGGCGAATGGGTGCCTGATAGGCGGGGGCAGGGGATCATGATCTAACTGTTTGTCTGTCCAGCGCTGAGTGATTCTCCTTGGTTTGTGTACTAGCAAAGCTGGATGCATCGATGCTTAAGCGGTTTGGCAGCAGGGCGTTCCATTTGATTCAATTTATTTCCACTCGATTTCACGTCATCAAAGTTCAGCTTCGTGTACTCTAGTTTAACTCGTTCGCGGCCAGCCGCATCCGGATGCGGCTGGCCGCGAATGAGTTAAATTGAGCTCCGTTTACTTCAGTTTTACTTTTATAAGTTTAAGTACACTGAGTCACTTTAATTTTCATTTGACACTTTCATGACCGGATGAGCGCGCTAGTCCTAGAACAGAATCTGGGAGGCGTCAGTACTTCAGTCTTGGTGGCAAAAAGTTTAACCACTTTTCTGCTGAGAAATAGTGAACACGGTCTAACTGCCTCTTGCTGAGACCAATTTGTTACCAGGTCAGTTTTGGTTTGCACGGTGCTGGCTTTTGGTCGTCAGAAACAAACATAATAATAACAATAATAATTATATTTATAAAGCGCAAACTCCCTGCAGTGCAGGCTCTAAGCGCTGTACAATGCAAATCAAAGTTAAAACCTAAACACAGATCAATAGACAGCAAAAACACAAAATACAAATATTACAATACAAGTTCTAAAATTAACAGCACATAAACACACTCACACAAACAACCATCGCAACAAGGACTGGCACAGGATCATCGCGATGTTATTGTGAAACATGTACGTGTAGTGTCTGGCACAGGATCATCGTGATGTTATTGTGAAACATGTACGTGTAGTGTCGGGGGAGAGGTTAAATACCAGTCGCTGGGAGACGGGCTGACTACTTACTTACTTACTTACGCCTGTCACCCCTACCCGGGTATAGGCCGTCGACGAGAGACCTCCAGCAACTCCTGTCCTGTGCTTCTCCTTCGATTCTACTCCAGGTGATTCCCAGTCTCTTGATGTCTGCTTGGAGGTCTCGACGCCAGGTGTTTCTCGGCCTGCCTCTTTTCCTCTTTCCCTGGGGGTTCCATGACAACGGGCTGACTACACAAATTGAAAATTCGTGCCTGCATTTTAGCGAGGAGCTGAGGTGGGGAGGGGGGGGGGGGGAAGGCCGGTATGACGCCCTAAGATCGTGATGCGTTGTTAGCGGTTTTTTTTTTTTTTTTTTTTTTTTTTTCGTTTCTCGTGATTCGTGATGGCAATTTTTTTCGTCTTCCTCATCCGTGAAAAAGGGTTCGTCGTGAAACGTGAGAAGCAAAATTACTATCAATCCTCGTGATGCGTAAAACACGTACCGGCTGGTTATTTCGTGAAACGTGAACTGAAAGAAAAGCATGCTGTCTTTAATTTCTACTCCGAAATCTTCAGCCTCACTTTACCCCCCCCCCCCCCCCACGCCCACCCCACATCCTCCCCACCCTATATCCGCGCCCCCATATCCCTCCAACCATATCCCCCCCCCCCCCACACACACACACACACACACTGCACACCCTGGCCCGCCCGTTGTTAGTCTAATGCTGGTGGAAATAATGTTCATTGTCGATTTCCATCGTGAAACGTAAATGCCGTATTTGAGGATTCGTGAATCGCAAAATAAATCGTCGTGAATCTGCAGTTGCTGGCGCTCATGAGGGTCTGTATATGCCTCTTGCTGAAACCATTTGGCTTCCGGCGTGCTCTTTGGACGGCTGGACACCACTTGGCATCCGTGGTCTTTGGACGGCTGGACACCAATTGGCATCCGTGCTCTTTGGACGGTTGGACACCAATTGGCATCCGTGCTCTTTGGACGGCTGGACACCACTTGGCATCCGTGGTCTTTGGACGGCTGGACACCACTTGGCATCCGTGGTCTTTGGACGGCTGGACACCAATTGGCATCCGTGCTCTTTGGACGGTTGGACACCAATTGGCATCCGTGCTCTTTGGACGGCTGGACACCACTTGGCATCCGTGCTCTTTGGACGGCTAGACACCACTTGGCATCCGTGCTCTTTGGACGGCTGGACAACAATTGGCATCCGTGCTCTTCGGACGGCTAGACACCAATTGACATCCGTGCTCTTTGGACGGCTGGACACCACTTGGCATCCGTGCTCTTTGGACGGCTGGAAACCACTTGGCATCCGTGCTCTTTGGACGGATGGACACCACTTGGCATCCGTGCTCTTTGGACGGCTAGACACCACTTGGCATCCGTGCTCTTTGGACGGATCGACACCACTTGGCGTCCGTGCTCTTTGGACTGATGGACACCACTTGGCATCCGTGCTCTTTGGACGGCTGGACACCAATTGGCATCCGTGCTCTTTGGACGGCTGGACACCAATTGGCATCCGTGCTCTTTGGACGGCTGGACAACAATTGGCATCCGTGCTCTTTGGACGGCTGGACACCAATTGGCATCCGTGCTCTTTGGACGGCTGGACAACAATTGGCATCCGTGCTCTTTGGACGGCTGAACAATAATTGGCATCCGTGCTCTTTGGACGGCTGGACAACAATTGGCATCCGTGCTCTTTGGACGGCTGGACACCAATTGGCATCCGTGCTCTTTGGACGGCTGGACACCAATTGGCATGCGTGCTCTTTGGACGGCTGGACAACAATTGGCATCCGTGCTCTTTGGACGGCTGGACACCTGACGTTGACTAATTTACAATGATTTCCAATGGTGCTTGTATTAGTTGTTAGTGTTGTTGTTGTTGTTGTTGGTTGTGGTGGTAGTGGTATGTGTGTGTGCGCGCGCGAGTGTGTGTGTGTGTGTGTGTGTGAGTGTTCTTCTTTTATTTATTTATTTATTTATTTATTTATTTATTTATTTATTTATTTATTACAATTGTCAGCTTAGTGGTGAATCATTTGAGAAGGTTCTTCCTCGCGCTATCTGTGAATGCCCTACTAAAGTGAATCGCCGTCAGTCGACCGTGACTGAATTAACCGGGATTTAGGGCGCGAGGTACGGTCACTCCACTGCCGAGAGAAAAAGAAAGTCACCACTGACCACCAAACTACAAGAGGCATAGAACCTCATGAGCCCCCGCAGGTGCGGGGACTCATGAAGTTCTATGCCTCTTCCTGCCCTTATTCTATATCCGTGTTCTTCTGACGTCTAGTGTTCTTCTGACGTCTAGTGTTCTTTTGACATCTAGTGTTCTTCTGACTCTAGTGTTCTTCTGACATCTATTGTTTTTCTGACTCTAGTGTTCTTCTGACATCCAGTGTTCTTCTGACGTCTAGTGTTCTTCTGACATCCAGTGTTCTTCTGACGTCTAGTGTTTTTCTGACTCTAGTGTTCTTCTGACATCCAGTGTTCTTCTGACGTCTAGTGTTCTTCTGACTCTAGTGTTCTTCTGACATCCAGTGTTCTTCTGACGTCTAGTGTTCTTCTGACGTCTAGTGTTCTTTTGACATCTAGTGTTCTTCTGACGTCAAGTGTTCTTCTGACATCTAGTGTTCTTCTGACTCTAGTGTTCTTCTGACATCTAGTGTTCTTCTGACGAATAGTGTTCTTTTGACATCCAGTGTTCTTCTGACGTCTAGTGTTCTTTTGACATCTAGTGTTCTTCTGACATCTAGTGTTCTTTTGACATCTAGTGTTCTTCTGACGTCTAGTGTTCTTCTGACATCTAGTGTTCTTCTGACTCTAGTGTTCTTCTGACATATATTGTTCTTCTGACTCTAGTGTTCTTATGACATCTAGTGTTCTTCTGACGAATAGTGTTCTTTTGACATCCAGTGTTCTTATGACGTCTAGTGTTCTTCTGACATCTAGTGTTCTTCTGACGTCTAGTGTTCTTCTGACTCTAGTGTTCTTCTGACATCTAATGTTCTTCTGACATCCCGTGTTCTTCTGACGTCTAGTGTTCTTCTGACATCTAGTGTTCTTCTGACTCTAGTGTTCTTCTGACATCTATTGTTCTTCTGACTCTAGTGTTCTTCTGACATCCAGTGTTCTTTTTACGTCTAGTGTTCTTCTGACTCTAGTGTTCTTCTGACATCCAGTGTTCTTCTGACTCTAGTGTTCTTCTGACATCTATTGTTCTTCTGACGTCTAGTATTCTTCTGACATCTAGTGTTCTTCTGACGTCTAGTGTTCTTCTGACATTTAGTGTTCTTCTGAAGTCTGGTATTCTTCTGACGTCTAGTGTTCTTCTGACGTCAAGTGTTCTTCTGACGTCAAGTGTTCTTCTGACATCTAGTGTTTTTATGACGTCTAGTGTTCTTCTGACATTTAGTGTTCTTCTGACGTCAAGTGTTCTTCTGACGTCTAGTGTTCTTCTGACATCTAGTGTTCTTCTGACGAATAGTGTTCTTTTGACATCCAGTGTTCTTCTGACGTCTAGTGTTCTGTAGACATCTAGTGTTCTTCTGACATCTAGTGTTCTTTTGACATCTAGTGTTCTTCTGACGTCTAATGTTCTTCTGACATCTAGTGTTCTTCTGACTCTAGTGTTCTTCTGACATCTAGTGTTCTTCTGACTCTAGTGTTCTTCTGACATCTAGTGTTCTTCTGACTCTAGTGTTCTTATGACATCTAGTGTTCTTCTGACGAATATTGTTCTTTTGACATCCAGTGTTCTTCTGACGTCTAGTGTTCTTCTGACATCTAGTGTTCTTCTGACGTCTAGTGTTCTTCTGACTCTAGTGTTCTTCTGACATCTAGTGTTCTTCTGACATCCCGTGTTCTTCTGACGTCTAGTGTTCTTCAGACATCTAGTGTTTTTCTGACGTCTAGTGTTCTTGTGACTCTAGTGTTCTTCTGACATCTATTGTTCTTCTGATTATAGTATTCTTCTGGCATCCAGTGTTCTTTTGACGTCTAGTGTTCTTCTGACTCTAGTGTTCTTCTGACATCCAGTGTTCTTCTGACTCTAGTGCTCTTCTGACATCTATTGTTCTTCTGACGTCTAGTGTTCTTTTGACATCTAGTGTTCTTCTGACGTCTAGTGTTCTTCTGATATCTAGTATTCTTCTGACGTCTGGTGTTCTTCTGACGTCTAGTGTTCTTCTGACGTCTAGTGTTCTTCTGACGTCTAGTGTTCTTTTGACATCTAGTGTTCTTCTGACATCTAGAGTCAAATCATGGATGACCACCAACAAACTGATGCTAAATGATGGCAAAACTGAAGCAATGTTGGTAGCTAATCCAAGATTATCTTCGTCCCTGCCTTTACCGTCATCATTGTCTGTGGATGGAACACTCATTGGCTTCTCTGCGAGTGTGAGAAACCTGGGTGTTACACTTGACAGCGAGTTATCTATGTCACAGCATGTCAGTGCAGTGTGTAGAGCCGCTTATCTGGAACTTCGTCGCATTAGTTCAGTCCGTCACCTGCTGACCGTGGAAGCCACTAAAACACTAGTTTGTGCATTTGTACTGTCCAAACTAGATTATTGTAACTCTTTGCTTTGTGGCTGCCCTCAGTATCTCATTGATCGCCTCCAAAAAATTCAGAACAATGCAGCCCGGCTTGTTGTGAGAGTCCGTAAGACTGAGCATGTCACACCCATCTTGAAGTCGGGCCCTTCACTGGCTACCTGTGTCCTCACGTATTCAATACAAAGTTATGTCAATCTGTTTTAACTGCCTTTACCAGCCCAGAATACTTGTCCTCTTTGCTGCATGTGTATGCACCCTCTCGTGAGCTCCGCTCCTCTTCTGATAAACGGAAGTTGTGTGTACCTTCTGTCCAAACTAAAACATTTAGTCAGCGCACTTTTGTTTATCAAGCCCCAGTGTTATGGATTACACTTCCTCTTGAGGTCAGAAACAGTGAGTCTGTCTCTGACTTCAAGAGGTCGTTGAAAACTCACCTCTTCAAGCTTTACTTTGGATAACTGCCAGTTTTTGATGCCTTAGTTGTAGTTCTGCAATCCTCCTTGTTTAGACTGAATGTTAATTAGAATATAAATTATTATGTATGTATTGTTGTTTAGTTTATTGTAAAAGTGGTGTGTTCGGGCATTGTGCTTTGTTTGTTATGTGCATATGTCATTGTATTTTTATTTTTGTGTACAGCTTAGAGCTTTTGAGTAAGATTAAGCGCTATATAAATACTCATTATTATTATTATTATTATATTAGAGTTCTTTTGACATCTAGTGTTCTTCTGACATCTAGTGTTCTTCTGACGTCTAGTATTCTTTTGACATCTAGTGTTCTTCTGACGTCTAGTGTTCTTTGGCGTTCAGTTTTCAACTAAGACATCAATAGAAAACAAATTCAGCGCGGCCACTCTAAGGCGACTCAGTGCTTCACGGTACCTGTATTTTGTTAACTCTTTGTATCCCAAGGCCGAAATTCCCAATTTTTGCCGTTGTCCTCTGAAGACTGCATTGCAGTGCAGGACACAGATCGACCATGATAGTTCAAGGGTGTTTCCAGAATAGCTTGGCGCCCATAGGCGCCAAGCTATTCTGACAACACCCTTGAACTATCATGGTCGATCCATATCTTGCTGCGGTGTGTCTGGGGTAGAAAACGTTAAAGTAATAAAAATATCGGGGAAATACCCAACGAATACGACTGAATGTGAAACGGGTTGCAATATTGGTACCCACCCCTTTCAAGTACAGGATTTAATTACTGCCGGGTTTTCAGCATTTTCGTTTCCCGGTTGAATGCCGCTTAAATAATGCTGTAGTCATTAATAGCATTAACGCACAACGAATGCCACTAGCCTTCGCGTTCTACGAAAACTATCCGTTTAAAGTCTGTTGAAATACCCGTTTATCGGTTAATTTTTATCCGTACAGGAAGGATTATCGTTAGACTAGCACGTTTCGAAAGGGGCTCGTTTCAGCCGCGCCGCCTCAAACACCTCAACGATCAAAGAAAATCCGAACAAGACCGAAAGACTAAATACGTTTGAAAAGGCCACGTACAACACTGTTATTAGTAATAAATTGTTTCCTAATTGTTTTAGCAAAACGTCGTTCCAACAAAGAGCGAAACACGCTTAGAAAGGGGAAACAAACACAAATTATTAACTCATTCAGCCCGCCCAAATGTTGGAGGCGTCATCTAATGACTATGCACCTGTTGCAGGAGATGAATCGACCATGATAATTCAAGGGCAGTGCCAGATTAGCTTGGCGCCGACAGATTGCCCATCTCCTGCTGCAGGCCGGAGGGCTGAATGGGATAAAAAGTTGTGTTGTAAATGACGATCATTTCAAAGCGTGTTTCTTTGTATTTCCTTGAGAAGGGTGGTGTGTGTGTGTGTGTGCATATGTGTGTGTGTGTGTGTGTGTGTGTGTGTGTGTGTGTGTGTGTGTGTGCCGTGTGTGTGTGTGTGTGTGTGTGTGTGATTCCTACGCCACTGTGAAATAACTACTCAAAAGAGCCTCGCTGACAGAGTCCAAAGTCGGAATAGCATACACGGACCGACCGCAGTCGACTGAATAACAGCAGAGCGTCACATTACACAGCTCAGTCACGGTATGCAGCCCCCACCCACCCCCCCCACCCACCCACCCCCACTAATGTAACCCCTTCATCGCCACTGTAAGTATATAATTGTCCGTCTGAAATCTGTCAGTTCAACGCCAAAGAACTCCAGCCGTCCCATAAACAATGGATACAAAGTGGCCTTAGCAATAGGCATAGATCCTCATGAGCCCCCGCAATTGCGGGGGCTCATGAGGATCTATGCCTCTTGCAGTAGTGTGGTGTCCATTTTTTTTGCTATCGGCAGTGACTGAATGGGCTTAAAGCCGGTACGCGGGTTTTTTAAACAGTTTTTTTTTTTTTTTTTTTTTGTTAAACTTTTGTGTAATACATACTCCAGGCGGAACAGTTTAAGTGATAAGAGAGGGATGGGCGGATTTGCGGAGGCCAGTTTCATGGTGCCCAAGGCACACCGGCCGACATCAGCCGCAGTTCGAGTCATTGTTCGAGCCCATTGTGGCCGACGTCGGTCCGAAGGCCTTTTACTCACTAGATACGGGCTCTTCACAACTCTAGAAGAAAAAAAAAATGCAGACCGGAATATAGTAGAGAAAAATCGCCCTAGTGTCGGTGAGGGCAAAACACATCAACCCCTTCACTGCTGAGAAAAAGGTGAACGCGATCCAACTGCAAGAGACATAGATCCTCATGAACCCCCGCATTCGCGGGGGCTCACGAGGATCTATGCCTCTTGCTGAGACTAATATGTATCCATGTTTCTTCGACGGTGTCGGCTTTTGGTCGCTGAACGAACATTAAAAGGTTTATGAAAGCAAATGTGCACAGATCTAGTGGCAGGGAAGGGGACAAGTTCATTTTTTATGAAAAGCAAGGTTTTCACTGTAATGCAATGAAAAGCTCGCTTTTGACAAATATAGACTTACTGTTTGTTTGTTTTCAGTTCCTGTCACAAGACAGAATATCTTTTCTTCTTTTTCCAGTGATTATAAAACTTGGTGTGTGCTCACTACTGGCTTTCGTTGTTTCAGTGTTTGTTCAGTGCTGTTTGTTTATTTGTGCGTTTCTTGCTTTCTTGCCTTGTTGTTCCTTGCTTGTTTCTTCACCTAAATTGTGTGTTTCCGGCCCGTCTGTCTTTGTTTTGTTTTTTTCTTGCGTTGTTTGTTTGTTTGTTTCAAGTTCTTTCTTAGTTCACCACACGTGTCGTCATTCTTTCTCTGTTTGTCAGAGTACCTCTTTGTTGACTGATGTGGTGGGGAGTAGTGGGGGTGAGGGGGTGGGGAGGGGGGAGGGGCACCCCGGATCCCCTTCCTGCCATCTGGATCCGCTCCCGTAATGTAGTTAGCAAATACTGATGTAAACTCGACCCCCATTCACGGTTGTCACGTCACGTACTACACCACGCGCTCGGGTTACCTCCCGCAACTCGCCGTTCGTCCAGTCCGCGCGGCCGCGGTAGCTCAGTTTTGTCATCTGGCCGGCAGCCAGTGAGGGCGTCAGTTGAGAGTGGGTGGCATCACGCCGCCAGCGTAGCTTGCAAAGTGCCAATGCTCGTACGCCAACTTTTCGTGCCTATCAGTTACGCAGTATCAGTGCCCGCACCCGGATTAACCGTCTCAAAATTCCGCACCCGGCGCGGGTACGCGGTTTTGTCAATGGCTTTCGCGGCAAGGCCGCCCTGCCGCTACTGACTACACTGTGACGTAAGCCGGGAGTTCCAAGTTTTTCTGACGCGTCGCAATCGCGCTAAATTTAGACACGCGGGGAAGTTCCTTCCGCACTGAGCACCCGACGCGGGCGATATAGACATTGGTTTTACAAAGTAGCGTCAGTCAGTAATTGAGACTAGACAGCTGACGTGCGCGGGTGTGTAACGTTTCTGTGCGTGTGATAATATTAATAACCACACTGATGCAAAATGTGTGCTGGTCTGTGATTTTGGACCTTACGGCCGAAGGTCGTAAGGTCCAAAATCACAGACCAGCACACATATGCCTGAGATGAAATAGGTATTCATAACAGTTATTTTTATTTTGAAAATGCCACTCAGTGATCGAACCTACCGCGACCCGCTCATCTGAGTTGTATCAGTTGTGAGTGTGAAAATCACTTTGATAGTTATTGTGATAACCTCCATGTATTCAGCAGCTTTCATGATATCCCAATCATTTTTGTAGCAGGGAACGGCCACCACCTCATTTTGACTACCCCACGTCAGTGCTATAAGTTACTGGGAACTGATTTGTGAGTGACCAAAACCTGAAGGGATCCGAAAAATGAATCGGTTCGTGTGAAAATTTCAGTATCAGTACGTCATTTCGGCCGCAGCATCTGTCGCCGTGTAAAACTTTGTATACCCAGAGTTTCATCATCCACTTCAGTCAGAAGGCGAGTGATCATCGGCGGGGAAGGTTGGATATTGCAGGAGCTTACTGGCTTCATCATTAAAATTCCTGTGAGACACAGTCGCGCGCCACACTACAGGATTCAGCTGAACAGCCTGATCGAGGGACACTGAACAACAAAGGTAAGTTACATGTGGAGCATAATACTTCTGTCTTCTTCCTCCTGTCTGCTACTGACGATACCGTTCGGCGGAAAAGACGCGTAGTTACGTAGTTAGGTTATGACGTAGTTACGTCATGACGTAGTTACATTAGATCATGACGTAGTTAGGTCATGACGTAGTTACGTAGTTAGATCATGACGTAGTTACGTGTCTTTCCCGCCGATCGGTGTCGTCAGTACTGAGAGGCGAGGGCCGTCTGGACCCACCCACCCCACCCAAAAAAAATAAAAATAAATAAAAATAAAAAATAAAAAAATAAGAAGAAGAAGAAAAAAGTTTTTACGGCACTTTCAAAGTAGGAACGTGTACACAGGACGACAACATGGATACAACTGTTTATCTTTCTTCGCAACTATTTTTTTTTCTTCTGGGGGTGGGGTGGGAGGGGGGGGGGACCAGGGGTGGGGGGTGGCGGTGATGGTAATAGGGTTGTTCTAAGCAGCTGCTCTGGCACTGTCCATGAACCAGATCCTGGTAGTTCTACCAAACTTTCCGTAGGGGTACTTTTTTACTCTTTGGTTCTACCTCCTCCTAAACTTAGAAGTTTGTGTTTGTTTGTTTGTGTTTTTTTCTTTTCTTTTCTTTTCTTTTCTTTTCTAGAGTGTTTCTAACTTGATGTCAGTTTAAATCCTTCATGAGTTGTATCACTCCCTATTAGAACCGCTCAGTTGGAGAAACGGGTAGTTAAAAACCGCCCTGCCAGGTAGTGGTTACCCAGCGATCTTCACTATCATATTCGGCGGAACGGATGGCGCGATGGTTGCGGCCGGGATGGCGCCCGTCCATCCGCCCGGGCCGTCGGCCGCTATTCTTATGGATGGATCGCCCGGGATGGACCGACGGTGTATAAATGGCCGGCTGGGCGGTCGGACAGATGGCAGAGTCCGAAATAGCTCAGGCGGTTAAACGTCGGCGCAGGAGAGCGAAGGGAATCGCCGGGTTGTGGGTTCGAATCCCGTCCCGGGCCCGGTAGCTGGACTCACAATCCAGGGGTAAAAAACATATTTGTTCAATAGCGTGTCCGTTGAAAGGTCCTGGTAAATCAAAGTGGCACAGCTAGAGTGCGCCTGAGTTGATCAGTGTTCAGGTCGCACTCCCTTAGGCAATAGATAACCCGCCCGTCAGGGCCGTCCATGATCACCTCGGGCGTGGACGTTAAACCCGAACTAACCAACCAACCGGACAGATGGACAAAGACGACTAACGGGCCCTTTTCCTCCGCCTGATACACTCACACTTGACCATTTTAGTTCAAGGGTGGTATCAGAATAGCTTGGCGCCTAAGGCGCCAAGCTATTCTGGTACCACCCTTGAACTAAAATGGTTGATCTATTTCCTAATCTGTATGTAGCTTTCATAGGACATGACGTCATTTGAAGAAAAACAACAACCTCTGCCTCAGTATGTAATGGGTAGATGGGACACAGGAACACAAAACCGAACGCAAATGTTAACTGGACGGACTCTGAAGACAGCGGTGGGCGCATTGCGCCGACATTGATTTTCAGTTCTGCCCGTCCTGGTCACACCGAGTTCGGCTCACATTGGTTACCCGCTAAATCGATCCCGCGCTACGCACAAGCGTAGCGGATCGAGGGAGGTAACCAGTGTGAGTTCCACTTGGCGCTTTCACCCGCGGATCCAGGTCAGTTAGAGTCTCAAGATCCTTTATCTTTTTCTTATAACGGCATTTAAAAAATAAAAAAAAAAATAAAAAAATTTAAAAAAAAATCTTTTTTTTTTTGTTTGTCGACCAGCATAAACTCCGATCGAGCAGGCCTAACCGGCCCCTTTGTTGTCGGTAGCAGTTTTTGTCGTGGTGATTCCTCCGCGACAAAAACCGTTACCGACAGCCAAAGGATGATATTGTTGAGCCATTTACCTACTCAGTGCCCGGGACTGCCGCAGCACTATTTGTCTGCCGGCACCAGCCAATGCCTCTTCTGGATCCGCCGGTGCGACCACCTCCATTTACCCCCCCCCCCCCCCCCCCGCACACACTAACACAAACTTCAACCGACTTGAAAGGACTGTGACACAATGCCCGTCCATCAACCAAGCAACTTCAGTGTGACCGCCGGCCGGACCAAACAAATAACCACGTAAATAAAGGGACGACAACAACCAGCTGTACCGCGGAACGGTGACAACAACAATGTTGAAAGAAACTAACGGCCAAACCTAAGTATGAACTTTGACTAACTTCATAAAGCAACGGGGTGTAAAAAAATAAAATAAATAAAGAAACAGCAACCGTCAGAATCATGTACTCATCAAAACAAAACAAAACTAAATAAATCTAGCCAATGTTTTAAGATGTCCGAAGTTATTTAGCATTAACTTCTTTATATCTAAAATAACTGCATATAAAAAATTAAAAAATAAAAATAAAAAAGAAGAAGAAGAAAACGCACAAAAAAAGCAATCTGTTTTGACATTTTGGGCTCAGTACTGCCGCCATGGCCCGTAGGCATACGGATAAAGACGTGACCAGAGAGGGATCCCCCCGTGACTAGAGAGGGATCCCCCCGTGACTAGAGAGGGATCCCCCCGTGACTAGAGAGGGATCCCCCCGTGACTAGAGAGGGATCCCCCCGTGACTAGAGAGGGATCCCCCCGTGACTAGGTAAAATCGGCGTGAAAGGACCGACGTCGGTGGCCCACGCATAGCTGTGCCGTTTAGGCCCCGTGTGGCCGACGTCAGCCCGATGACCTTAGTGTTGCTCGCCGCTGGGCCTGTACAGGTGTACTTCAGTAATCAGTCGCGGTCGACCCCTCGATGGTAGTGACCGCAGCGCCTGACTTGAGTCGGCGGGTATGCAGTTTACCGTGGCACTGACCTTGAAACACCACCCCTACCCAACTAAGCGGTTTCTCTCACAAGATGAATCAGTCGCGGTCGACCCCTCGGTGGTAGTGGGGAGGGGACGACCGCAGCGCCTGACTTGAGTCGGCGGGTAAGCAGTTTACCGTGGCACTGACCTTGAAACACCACCCCTACCCAACTAAGCGGTTTCTCTCACAAGTGATTGACCCCCTTCCTCTCTCCCTCCTATCTGTTCTCTGGCATCACGGCCCTCATGCCAGGCTGTCCCGGGCCGGGTGAGAGGCTAAAGGGCTAGCGAACGGCCACGGCGCCGTTGTGGTCAACCTACTTTTAAATTAAAAAAAGAAAAAAAAAAAAAAGAGTTCGAGTCAGCTCACTCAGGCTGTTTTGATTTTGAGGCAGCATAAGCACAATGTGCCACACGCAGGGCTTTGAGATCAATAGTTCCAGCAGAGTTCAGTTTTGAGCGTTTACCGGTTCAATCCGGACTGGCGATGCGAAACTAGATAGATAGTCTTGCAAGGTAAAGATTTTAATATTTTTTATTACAAAGAAGCACTGCTCTCGGTGGGGACTACAGAAACACGCGCGAGTGTCGAATCTTGTCCAGTCAATACATCACGAGCACTGAGAAATAAACGGGATCGGCATTTTCCCTTTGACATTACTCAGCGGAAGTGCACAAGGGGAGATTCATGCGCATAGGAATGTAGTTCAGATGATTTTACATTGTAAAGACGATAAATTAATAAATATGTAATATTTTGTCATCTGCTCTTACCTACATTTTATAAATCAGCATTTCAATGCCGGAATAATTAGCTTCACATGTAACTATTCACGGGCAATCTGCGTAGGGATATGAATGAACTAGTTGGTAGGACTTATGGCGATGGTGAAAGAGAACTCGTCGACGAAGTCTTTGTGATTCAATACAAACTTTTCGTTCTTTTTCCCCAGACTTTTCAGTGGATTTTGTTGAACAGAACAAGCGAAGGATATAAGACGCCGAGGAAGGAGAGTCGTGTGGGATGCCTGTACGGATTATATACTGGTTTGCGGCTTTGCTTGTGTTAGCAAACGCAGAAAATGGAAGACGGTTTAGGGAAACGGACACCCCAGCTCCATGGAAAGAGGTAAGCTGTTCAGTGTTTTTTATGATAAAAATATTTTTCACACAGAAGCCCTGTAGTGTATGTGTTTCAGTACCCTGCATGTTGATTTGTTGTTTGATGTCTTTATTTATTGTTGGGTTTGTGTCAAAGTGCTGTGAACGTTACCCGTGGATATGCGGAATGTGTGAGCTTCACCCCCCATTCACATCGGACATAAAGGGATTGACATCTTGCAGCTGCCCAAGTGTTTTGTATTCAGCTCGACGAGACACATTCTAGGTTTTATGGTTATGTCACGAACGATCAGTGGTCAGGAGAGTAATATCTTTCTTTTGACGAGAACGAGAGACACAGGCGCATGAAAGTGGCCACACTCTGGCCGTTGCTCAAATCTAATGTAAACAAGGAGTGTTACTGTTAGGTGGCAGCCACACTCGCACTGTTTTGAGAAATTCAGTTTTTGACGGGGACCACATTGTAACATTGACAGGAGAACCCCAAACCCCCTCCCCTCCATCACCCCCTACCCCCACCCCACAAAAATGGGTTGCTTGAGGTAATTATATAATAAAGAGTTAAGTTTTATATCAAATGAATACAGCATGTACAAACCATTAGTCTGCAACTAGTGCAAGAATTCAGGATTATTATCATCATTCTGTTGCCAGCAGCATGTACATATTTGTTTTTATTAAAGTTATATTGCCCAGGATCAAGCATCTCAACACAGTCAGAAAACTGTCTGCTAGTGCTACTGTCAGATACTGCTGACAATATGTGTATGGGTCCTTTGTGTACTGTCCTAGAGCTTTATGATGTAAGTACAATGCCAAATGTCGAATTCATCGTTTGCAGAGTGTATTGTTTTTGTACCCGAGTTGCGGGCATTGGCCTGGTTTTGAATTAATATGCATTTATGACCCTATGTCACAAGGCCGCATTACCTGGCCGACTATCAAGTATCAGTGTATCGCAATACTGCAGGTCACGAGGTCATCAGTGTGGTGTACACGCGTGTCATTGTACACATGTACTGATGTTCTCCGGCATCTCTGTGATGTAATTTTCCACGAGAATGTAGAATAAACCTTCCATACTTGCTGTCAAAATCACAATGCGGATTCCGCTTGACCTGCTAGTTTTACTAGTACTGATCATGCTGCATCGTCAGTGCACAGCCGAGGGCGTGGCTTGTTCGACTCTTCCCGCAAAGTGACTGAGCCAGCACACGGACCTATAGGAAGATCGACAAAGACCGTAGATTACTTACTGATTCACAGAGCAGGAAAACGACAAATTCCGGATGGGCGGTTAAGCTAAGCTCCATATTCCCTTGTCCGATGTCAATTGTACTTAGGGGTATCTTGTCTCTCTTCTTCTTTCTTCACTTCAATTCTGAGTCTGTTATTGTCGGCGCGAGTAGACTCATACTTCCTTTTTTTCTTCGCTGGTTCATCCGCCATATTGTCTCTGATTGGTTATAATTATGCAGATGACCTAAGGTCGTATAGAAATTAGAATAGTTATGATGTCAGCTACCATTGCCAATCAGAAGCAGTCTTTTCACGGTGTCCCATCACAAGATTCCGGTGGGCCTCTTTTTGCTTTAAACGGACAAAAGAAAGCATTTGGTGGGACAATAGGGTGGTCACTGTCTAAGTAGGTATGTATACTGAAGCCCCTTTAACTTGACACATTGTATGTTATCAGTCTGGAATTTTCAAATAGCTTAATGCTAATGAAATTTGTGTAATAATAATCAGTATTTATATATAGCACTTATTCTTACTCAAAGCTCTAAGCGCTTTACAATCTGTACACAAAAATAAAAATACAAGGACATATGCACATAACAAAGCACAATGCCTGAACACACCACTTTTACAATAAACTAAACAACAATACATAATAATAATTTATATTCTAATTAACATTCAGTCTAAACAAGGAGATTTGCAGAACTACAACTAAGGCATCAAACACTGGCAGTTATTCAAAGTAAAGCTTGAAGAGGTGAGTTTTCAACGACCTCTTGAAGTCGGAGACAGACTCACTGTTTCTGACCTCAAGAGGCAGTGTATTCCATAACACTGGGGCTTGATAAACAAAAGTGTAAGTCAGTTGTCAGACTTGTTGACATAACAGTAGACACAAACTCCAATACTATGGGAAGGGGAAGGTGCAGCTCGTAGAATGTTTTTCTGTTGGGTGTGCAGGTTAGGGATTAATCAGTTCAGTTGGCTAGAAAATCACTGTAATTAAATCATCGCATACCGTTTTCCCGTTATATTTAGTCTGGCAATTACTGATCACATCTGTGCATGATTAATGTACCAAATGTGTGCAGGTCTGTGATTTTGTACCTTACGCAACCTAGAGTCATAAGGTCAAAAGTCAAAGACCAGGGCTTAGTTGCATGAGTGAACGTAATCCTGCGCCAGCCACTAAGCAAGGTGCTCCGCTGTAGCGGAGCACGGGTCCTACTAAAACCCGGAATAACCCGGAATAACCCGGAATAACCCGGAATAACCTGTCCTAAGCTAAAATAACCATATCTATAACTATTATTGCGTACCTAAACTCAAAATAATCGTGTGTTAGAAGTTTGGTTTACATTAAAGTTGATTTAGTTGTACTAGTAAGCCGTTTTCCACAACCGTTGACACGTCGATTACTTCCCTTGGTACACGATCGCGCTGTAGAAAACAAGAGGCTCAAAGAACAAGTCCTTCGAAGCTTTCTAACGCTAAATAAACAACTTTTACGGCACCTACAACCTCAAATATATGAATATTACTACTTTAAGTACTCAATAATATGTGTTTATGTGGTAATTTGGGCTTAGGAGAGGTTATTTCGACTGGTTTCGGACAGCGCGATCGTGTAGCAAGGGAAGTAATCGACGTGTCAACGGTTGTGGAAAACGGCTTACTAGTACAACTAAATCAACTTTAATGTAAACCAAACTTCTAACACATGATTATTTTGTGTTTAGGTACGCAATAATAGTTATAGATATGGTTATTTTAGCTTAGGACAGGTTATTCCGGGTTATTCCGGGTTATTCCGGGTTTTAGTAGGACCCGCGGAGCACCTTGCTTAGTGGCTGGCGCTGGACTAAGCTCACTCATGCAACTGGCCCCAACAAATTCTAGCCAGGCACTGTATGCCAGCTTGTTGCTGTTAGCGATTGCATGGATGTATGTAGCACTATATTTATCACAGACCATACTTTTGAATGCGTTCCAAGTTGTCTATACTGAGGTTGCAAATGGTGCCATAGAACTGGGGAAAAAAGGGAGAAGAAATAGAACATCAGATCCAGGGGCTAGTTGTATGTGTGAACCTAAATCTTGCACATGCCACTAAGCAGGGTCCTTAGTGGCGTGCACAGGATTTAAGCTCACTTGTGCACTGACCCTGCAGTATGTGTGTACAGTAAGTACAATATTGTAAATAATGCACTGGTTTCTTTAGCATTCCATTTTTAACTCTAGACTTCCCATACAGTTTTCTCTATATCGGCTCTGTATTCCCAGAAGATTTCTTACATTTTAGTAGTTTTTGGGTAAGTTTGTGAAAACAGACCTTGTGACTTAACTATTGATGTGACTGAAACTAAACTTGGCAGTTATCAAGAGAAAAATTACAGATACACACTGAACTTATTTTGAATCAGATTTACCTACCCGAAGATGAAATTTGATAAATTCATTTGAACACAGTGTCACTCCACTCATCGTCGGAAAGAAGTTCATCACTTTCACTCAAAGTCAAATGAAAAAAGCTCTTGATCCGACAGGTCACTCGTGTGCACACTGCTAACACCTCACACTTCAACATCACTTCGATTCTCACAAAGTCCTATATCTCTGTCACGGATAAGTTTATCAAATAAGTCACCAAACTCCTCATCGCTATCGGAGTGCACGGTCCTCATGATGCTTCAAAAATTAGCGCCAAAAAGTCACATAAAAATCGACAAAAACGGTCACAATTCAACCCACGAGTCAAGATTCGCGGTAGAAAACAACCCTAGACCTTTCCGGAAGTGACTTTATATGCTCTCTATGCGCAGGAGATCTCTCGCTTCCTGTGAGGTCACTTTCTATTTTGGTCACAAAACCAAGCGGTCTCAAGCGGTACGGGAATACACGACACGAGCGGAATGGCGCGGTTTGGGACGTTAAGAGTTAATGTCTCATGGTTTATTAAAGGAAAGGTGAATTTAGAGGGATTGTTGGATCAAGAATGTATGGTATTGGTAACTTTTATGGTCACTTCAAGTTCAAGATTGCCACATTTTTTTCTCATATTGAGCAGAATGATTAACACAAACAACAGCTAACGATAAACTGATGAGAGTTGACACTATCTGAACGCTATAGCTACAAACTTATTTTCCTACAAATTGCCCTGTGTCCCTAACTTTTTTCATTCAAACCAAGTAAGAAAAGGGGGTACATATTTCAAACTAATTCTGCTTCAAAATGTACCATTTTGACATGATGTTGGAAAATACATACAGTATATCATACTTTTGTCATTTTAAGTGTCCGTGTGCCACAGTCTCTGTTTACCTGTCATATATAATCAGTAACAGGTGCTAAACTATACCTCTGTCAGAAATTCAATCCAGAAAACGACAAAACTGGTTAGAAACATACCATTGGCAGTCAGGAAGTCTCCACAGGTAACCACTCTTCTCATTCCATCATACTGATCATGCACGTATATCTCACGACATACCCACAGGTGACACTTCCAGCAGGTAATGTAGGTTTCAGAACTGTATTCAATTTCAAAGTTTTTGACATAATTCCATCTGAAGAAAATATGAGAAAAATATTCTTCAGTGTCAAACTCAAAGAAACTCAACATACGTCTAAACCATCACGTGGCCAATACTACACAGATCATAGACATTATATATGCCGCATTACACAGGTATGTACAGGTAGCTCCTCTTCATTGTCGATATCAGACTAAAAGTTGGTAAGATCTTGAGTGTGCACCAAACTGACGCTATGCTGTAAATTCAGGGTTGCTGTCGCTCTCCATAATGAAGTCACGTAAGCAAAACAGTCTCGAAAAACACCCAACTTTTGAATCAAAACCAACTCGGAAAGCACCCTCATGTAGCGGAAACGGAAGTAGGTGTATCCCACAATGCATTGACTACTTTAAAAGTTGGAATGGGTGCGAAATGAACCGGAACCGAGTCAAAACTGAAAGTAGGTATAACGGGTTGGTTCGGTCGTACATGGAGTGACATGTCATAGGCGGAACTGGGTGGGATGGTAGTTAAAAGGTTAAGTCATGTGACAAAATTTCCATTAATGGGTCAATTTTGCATTTTTATAATTTCTTAATGTCCATCTCTGGTCTGTGTGCAGTGAATATAATTTCAGTAGATGTGTTTTCTTAAAGTAGCGTATGTGTATACCAGTGTATTTTGCATGAAATGTTATGCGAATGGCCTTGACACCCAAAGTTCATTATTGACCTTGGCATCGCTTGCTTGTTTCCATTTCAGACATCAAACAACTTGATTGACATTGACGTCTACAATACTGTCGTAAGTACATGCTTTTCACCCTTCATCCCTCATCTAAAAATGTTGATTCATGCTTACTAACACAGGGCTGACTAAATGAATTTTAAAATAATGATACAGGGAGTCTCAATTCAGCCAGATGCACATATTTCCCAAATTTTGGAGGCGCCAAGCTAATCTGACGCTACCCTTGAATTATCATGGTCGACCCATCTCTTGCTGTAGTGCGTGCATCAGGGCTGAATGGGTTAAGTATAATCGCAACAAAAACCGCTGCCGACAGCCAGAGGGTTATTCTTTGACTTGACTCATTCAAGACTTTACGCGTTTAGTTACATCAGAAAATTTGTGTACAGCATGTCGACAGCCAGTACTTTGCGTTCCTAACTGTCTTGGGTCATCTGCAAGAAACATAGATCCTCATAATCCCTGGTAGACTGCAGGGGCTCATGAGGAGCTCTGTTTCTTGCTGACGCCATTCACACCAATTTGCATCAATGATTGCCAGACTCCTCATTTTAATGAGTTGGAGGGTTTCGGAAATGTGTGTTTTGGACAGAATGATTTGGTCAGCTCTGTTAGTGTTGCTGCCGTTCACTGTCACTCACTGCATCACTTATCGCTGGTGTGCTGGGTTTAGTTCCGTGAGTGTGCTTAGTTAGTCCTGCACAAACGACTAAGCAAAGTACTCCGCTATAGCCGAGCACTTAGTGGTTTGCGCAGGACTAAACACACTCATGCCACTTAGCCATGGTGTCTCTGATTTTGGACCGTACCGCTTTTGGCTGTAGGGTCCAAAATCACACCAGCACACTGTATTAACATGTACAAGACACTGTTATGAAATCTACTATCATGTGTCAGGCCATGCATGCTGTGTGCTGCTTTTAGTCTGTTTACAAGCTTTGTATCAACCTCCTCTTTGTGCTGACAGAAAGCATGGCTTATTGATGTTTTTCTAGAGTAGAACGTTGTAGAAGTAGGTCAGTACCGTGAGTAGAAACTAGAATGGTTCCCTAGAGTTGATTGTCTGTTGTCAACTTGATGTTTTTGTCTGTGAAGTGCTGACAAAGATTGAAAATTGTGTGAGGAGTTTGTGTTGGATTTTGTGATACAATGCACATTCTTGTATTAAGTTTGTGTTGGTTTTTGTTTGTCATATGTGGCTGACTGTAAAATTAATAACACTTACAGGTCTACCTGTCTCGGTGTCACTGTCAGTGTAAACTATCTCTTTAATGGGAACAGTGTATTTCGTGTTACTCCAACTTTCAAGCAAAATGTCTCTCGCTTTTTCTCTTTCTCTCGGACGATCAGTGTGTGTGTGACTGTTCAAAGTATACATTTGACAAACATACATTTGGTATGCCAATGGCAGGTTTGTGTCTACAGTTATGACTTGAATTTAACGAAAACCCACAGTCCCAATAAAACCCAATGATTAAATAACAAGTGATTTTTGTGCCAGTAAATGAATCATAATGAATTATGTATCATTTTGGCATTTCCCCGGTGGTAATGTAACGGGTGTACTAATGACAGGGACTTCCCAATAGCATTTTCTATCCATCAGGTCAAAGGATCCAGGAAATGTCAGTGTCAGCGCAGTGCCAAATTAGCACAGTTTAACCCATTTAGCCCCAACACACTACAGCAGGAGATGGATCAGCCGTGATAATTCAAGGGTAGTGTCAGATTAGCTTGGCGCCTGAAGGCGCCAAGCTAATCTGGCACTACCCTTGAATTATCATGATTGTTGAACCATCACCTGCAATGGTAATAATCGCTAGGTGACATGTAAAATTTTTTAGAAATGCGGCCATGGTGGTGGGTGGGTTAACGAAAGTGGCAGTACTGATACTAACACAAGTATTTCGAACAAAAATGGAGCTTTACTAATAGTAATACTAATAGTAGTACATTGTAAAGCTCAGAGTCAGAGTCCTCAGACTGAAGCGTTCAGAATTGAAACTCTTTTAAGTTCCTAATAATTAGCACTTTGCGTCCATTTTGTGAGTAATCATATTCATAGTTCACACAGTGGATTTTGTTATAAACTTCTGCGTGCTGTACAGTGTGTATTCAACTGCTGGTGTCAGCGTTATACACGTGACTACACACAGTGCATGCACCTGTGTGTCGTGATGCGGTGATGAGAAAGATGGCTTTCAGTTTCACAGTTGATTGCTGTTTGCTGATTGCTTGACAGATTAGATGTGCTTCAGACAGCTTTGCTTTGAGTTTGACGTCATAATCAAAGCCATCAGTTGGAAACAAGCTTTAGTTTCACATGAAATAGTTGTATCAGCTTTAAAAAGTGAAATAATGGTGTTGGTGGATGTGTGCAAAAGAGGTGACAGTGACGCATTCTGTCAATCTCGTCTAAGCTGAGCGAGCTCTAAATTTTCAGTGCCAATTAGGGGAGGTTGGTCAGCACCTAGACTGTATTTGTAGCTGAAGGATAGTGCCAGATTGGCACCTATGCAAATGTCAAACTGCAGGGTACAATCAATGTCACTGTCAGGTGCTGTCGTTGAGTTACAGTATAACCTGTTTTGAGCAGTCACCTGTGACAGACCACCTGTCGTTAACTCCTTACACCCTGAGGATGAAATTATCAAATTTTCGCAGATATCCTCAGAGGTATATCGCTCCTCTGGATATGGATCGACCATGATATTTCAAGGTGGGCGTCGGAATAGCTTGGTCAATCCAGATCCTGGGCATAGTCTTTCAGGGCTTTGTGGGTTAAATTTAAAGAGAGTGGCAGAAGCCACCTAAATGACGGTCTTCTGCTCATGAAGGTTACTTTTAATAGTGCACATGTATACATACATGTCCTTTAACCCATAGCATCCTGAGGCTAAAAAAAGCTTCAATTTTGTACACTGCCATGCAAGCTACATTATAGCACTTACAGAGAATTCTATAGACAAATGGCTTTAGTTCAAGGGTGGTGCCAGAATAGGTTGGCGCCTAGAGGCGCCAAGCTATTCTGGCACTACCCTTGAACTAATTTTTTTTAGTCAAACTTATTTCACAGACTGGTGTAAATTCCGAATGAGTACGGGTTAAGAAGCATTTGGTTTGCTCAAAACAGGTCCTGTCATCTGTCAGCTTAGCTTGTAGAGCATTTAGCTTTGGGGTCAGTACTATGGTAGTGAAACGTGGAGGCGGTAAATTAATTACTGGTGCTCTGAGACTGCAGGCCGGATGTCTGCGTGTCATGAAGTATTCATGGTGTGTGGTTTGCAATTAGCTGGACTCACACGGGTAAGTGACAGCGACATCAATTATGGATGACACGAGGTGTCGGTCGGAAGTGATGTATCAATTAGGAATTCTAGTGAAGCCTCTTTGGATTGGCCCACCATCTGCATGTTTGTGCCTCGCTTGTACGCGTGTGTACATGCGGAACCCAAACAAAAGCGCAACCCCCTAATGATAATTTGATCATGGTTATGTATTTCCAATCCTTTCCTCCCAATTGTGTGTGCATGCTGAATATTGTTCAGTATGTTGCTCTGCACATGTATATTTTGCGGTTATAGTTAAACTCTTATTATTTTTATAAATTAGTAGACACGCATTCCTGCCGCGCTATTTATTGCATTGCGCTAGCGTAATAAATTAGCATTGTAAATTAACTCGAGACACATGCGTGCTTTTAATATGGTGCAAAGAGATACGCAGATATTATGCACACACAAAAACAGAACAAGGTAAAAAAAAAAAATTAAAAAAACTCTCAGCACTACGCGCATGTATGACAAACTGATAAAGTATATTCCGCACTTTCTGCAACCATCCCCCCCCCCCCCCCCCTTTTTCTCCCAAACCCTTCTCAACCCTTCTGCTGTCCAAAACACCCATGACAGCGGGGATTGTGATGGGAAAAGTCAAGGACACAGGTGTGCTAAAGTCCCGCAACTGCTTTTTCCCCCACCACAAAATGTGCAGGTCTCTAGAGAACAGCCGTAAAAAAAAAAGTCCACCCCCAAGCCACACAACTTTAGGCACGAGGTTGTGGAAGAGTTCGGCAAGAGGCACAGATCTTCATGAGCCCCGCGAATGCGGGGGCTCATGAGGATCTGTGCCTCTTGCAGATGTGGTGCGTTTTCTGCAGGATGGCATGTGGACTTTTTTTTTTTTTTTTTTTTTTAGCGTGCTCAATATCTGTCTTGAGCGCTTGCGGGCTTTTTGGTCGGCGAAACCTCCTCGCTTTTAGGACACATTGATATAGATGCAGCGCAGTTTATACTTTACAGCGGAAGTTAGGCCTTAATGGTAGAGGAACGCACCCTCGTTGGCTCTCGGCTTCTGCAGGGCTCCGTGAAGATCCGTGCCTGGTTGCATCTCGCAGGGGTTTGGTTTGGGACTTGCTTGGCCCCATTCCAGTACATTGTGAACTGTTGCGTTGCGTTCAGTGCCTCCACAGACAACAGGGGCCTGCTAAGGGGGAGTCAGCGCGGGGGGACCAAACGTACAACGTGGTACCTGTAGAGATCAGTGAGGTGGATCGACCTTCTATTTCCTTGGCACTTTAGAGCGCGACAGGACCTTGTTCGCTTTGGAAATGCGATGGACGAATCGAGTTGCAAGGAAATAGTAAACGGAGAATGGAATTTGTTTTGAAAATATATACGACAACACAATGTACTACAGAACACAAGTGTGTGTTTGTTCAAAGGTTTTTTTTTTTTTTTTTTCACAGTGCTGAAAGGCTGGTTTTCAGGTTGCAAAATAATGTTTGCGATCTTGAGAGGTGGGCTGTGTCAGAACTTGGAACAGTACATTTTTTCCGAATTCCCCCTTTATCATTTGGTCTATAAATATGAGGCAAGTGGAATTTTATCTTTCTTTTTTTTTTCCTCTCTTTAAAAAAGAAATTCTGCAGAGGGAGGACTATATACTTTCATGTGTGCGCCGTAGACCCGAAATAACGCATGGCAAGTTGCATTAAGCCTCTCCTTTCTTGTGGCGGCCAGGGCTCAGTTGCACGAGTGAGCTTAGTCCTGTGCAAGCCACTAAGTAAGGTGCTCCGCGATAACGCCACAACACTCACCCCGCGATAACGCCACAACACTCACCCCGCGATAGCGGAGCACCTTACTTAGTGGCTTGTGCAGGACTAAGCTAACTCGTGCAACCGAGCCATGTTCCTTTGGTTTAGGAGGTTACCTCTAAAGTGCCTAGTTCTACTAGGGTTTCCTTTCATGTGTAAACGATTCTCCCTGCCCGTGTGCTTCCGTGCATGATTTTTGTGGCAGGCAGTTTTTAGTCGTCTGGTACGCTCTCTCGGCGAACTTTGTCCGTCTTGGAGGCATAGAGCTTCACGTGCCCCAGCATGAGGGCTCCTGAAGATTTAGGTACAGGTCTAACCGTTTTCATCGGTTCAACACGGGCATTGTCACCGCGAACGGAGCAGACGATCGATTTAATAGCGAATTGTTTTTAATCTGCTGCAAAGGGCATCGATCTTGACGAACCCCTGCAACTGAAAGGGGCGCACGAAGATCAATGCCTATTTTTTGTATTTTTATCAGCGTTTCGCGTTCCACGTATGGAGGAGATGATTTGGGTTCAGCGCAGAAGCATGCGCTTGACTGGCAGTGGTATGGAGTGCAGTTCTGGTGAGTGTAACCCGAGCTATCAGGTGTGAGGGGTCACGTATCATGACACCCAGGTGCGGTGATGTGTGTTGTGACGGAAGGCGCAAAACATTTCAATACACATGCTTTATTAGTGCTTTTGGGGGCCGTGTATGTCCCCGATCACTTCGGTGCCAGTGGGACGATAAACTGGATAAAAGGAATGAAATGAACGTGTATGTTCAAAACTCACCTGGCCGTGGGTGTGATGTCGAACGACGCACAGTTTAGGGGGCCCTGCCCAGTAAGCAAAACACCCTGTGCGCGGGCCATAAGCGGCCGTCGTGGGCCCGAAGACGTGTTGCCACTGGGGTAGATACTGACAAAACATCCAACACCATAGGTGCAGACCGTCGGCCTTTTCCCACCAGACGTTCTGTTGTCACTGTTGCCATGTTTAGGGTCTGTGTAAATAAATTGACAGTGGAGTATATAACACATTAGCGAAAATAAGTTTGCAATTTAATGGCCAGGTTCTATGGACTGGCGCTGACTAAAACGTTCGACCGTCTAGTTTTAGTGTATCGGATAGTGTTTGATCGAAGATTGCCATGTTTCGGAGTTCTAGCAGAAAAAAAAAGCGTGTGCCAAGATTTCGTTTTCTTGCTATAAACACATTGAGCAACAGTGTCGAGATTATTATTATTAAAAAACGGTCATGGTGGAGACCTGTGTTGAAAAGTTGAAAGTACAGAGCTACTAGGTCCCCAACCGACTGACTTCGCGATGGGCATATCCATACAATTACTATCTAGCTACATCAGTTGCCATTGTTTCGACGAAACCAAACCACGTAGGTGGTGAGCGTTGTCTAATAAAATAATTTATTTGTTTTACTGGTCAGCCAAATCAGAACTTAGAGGGCACACAACACCCATTGTTTTCATGAAAATCCGGCTCTATTTTTGGACTGATAATACGTGGACGTGTCGGTTCCCATGGCACTGTGTCGTCAGGAACTGTCACAGCGGAGGAAGTCAACCCCTTCTGTCTCCAAGAGGCACAGATTCTCATGAGCCCCCGCCTGCAGGCGGGGGGCTCATGAGAATCTGCGCCTCTTGCTGGCTTTGGTACATAGCGTCTCTTGGAGCCGCGGTTTGTCGCGAGGTGCTATCAGCAGCGATGGCATCGAAAGAGCAAATGCCACAACCACGTCACTAAGGCTGTGGATGAGAAGTTGATGGTGATGCGACGGTGGTGGTGGTGGTGACGTTTGGTCGTTCCATCGCCTACTGAAACTGTATTCGTTGATTTTAAACAACAAGCGAAAGAGAATGAAAAAAACAAAAAAAACAAACGCGTACATGAAAAATTTTCATGGCTACAGCCAGCTTACAAAAAAATTACAGTCGTATATCAAACCCCTAGATATCTCTTTGCAAGAGGCATAGATTCTCATGAGACCCTGCAGCCGCAGGGTCTCATGAGAATCTATGACCCTTGTTGACAGACGGCCTCCATCTTTGCAATATTAACCCTCTCCTGGGTGCAGGCATCGGCTGCGCACATAACTACGTGGGTTTGAAGTGAGCGTACATTTTTCAAGTGATAGTCTTTGCCCGGATTGAAGGCTCCAACCCTCACTATGGTTGACAACCATTTGACTAAGCCCTCTCTTTGTGTAATTAATACCACAAAACTGTCGTCTTGTCGAGGGCTGAGTGGATTGTGTTTCATGCAGATGGTTGTAACCCCGATCTTGTGAAAGCCGCAGGAGACGTCATACGACAAACTGTCATTATTTGTGTCGCGGCTAGGAATAGGAGATTAATTGACAGTAGAGTACCGGCGCTACGAAGCGCAGCGTTAATACTCCAGTTTACATTGGTGGGTTTTCTGCTTGTGTTGCTTATTACTGCTGTGTTATTACACGTAATTTCAAATAGGTTTGGTCAAATAAAAATGATAATACTTACAATCATGAAATGCAAGCATTGGAAATTTTCGAATGCAGTGGCAGAAATGCTCACGTGTGAAGCTTTGATCACGTTGTTTCACCAGTAAATCTGAGGCTGAACTTTGCAGTGTCATTTATCACTTTGCAGACGTCTATAGCCATCCCTTAATGGTAAACAGATCAATAGATGCTGGTGATTTTGTCTGGCATGTTATGCATGCTGCTCATCGCTAATGATAGTAGGTCTGTGTATCACAAGTTGCGCCTCAGCAGATATGCCTCAAAACGTGCAGGAAACAGTATGTGCTGTTCTGTGAAGGCAAAGACAAGATTTGTGACATTCCACATGTGTAAAAAGCACGATTGTCATTGTAACACAATGAAACCAGAAAAAAAGAAAACAGGCACCACAAAACTTCAGGTGTTTTGCCTCTTAGCCCTTATCATTCTGATACACCCTTTGCTTGAAATAAGTTTGGTGCCAGAATAGCTTGGCGCCTGAGGCGCTTCTGGCACCACCCTTGAACTAAAACAGTTGATCTGTATTTCCTAATCTGTAATGCAACCTTCATAGGACAATAAGCAAATTTGACAAAATCAGCCTCATGATGTAATGGGTTAATGTGTCCGTATAGGACTGTGTGAAAAGCAGGATTTTCGTTGTAATACAATAAAACTCTAGCTATTCATTTATTTTTTTTTTTAAAGGATTCGCTGTTTTTTGCCTTCACAGGCCAAAGCTGATATAATATGGAGACCAGACCGCCAATCTGCTTCATCAGCCAGAAAGCTGTCAGCAAGAGACATAGATTCACATGAGCCCCTGCAGCCTCTGAGACTTGTTACAATCTATTTCTCTTGTTGTCTGGGATATCTATACACTCACAATCACATTGAGAGAAATATTTTGCATATTTTTTAATGCACAAAAAAGTTCAGTATGTGTAGACCTGATGCATTTTCTTTCTTGATGGGGCCATATTTAACCCATTAAGCCCTGCCACACTACTTGAGGAGATGGATCGACCATGATAATTTAAGGGTAGTGTCAAGCTAATCTGGCACTACCCTTGAATTGTCATCATCGACCAATCTCATGGAACTGGTACATTTGGTGACACGTTCACAATTTGGAAATGTGGCCTGGGGGTCAAATGGGGTTAAAAACGACATGATTTTTTTTTTTACAGTCTGTTATCGGAAATCCTACTGGTATCCTGTACACGCAGCCGACAACAAGAGGCTGATTGTCTGTCTTAGCGTGGGGACCACTGATAAAAAAAATTATAAGTGGCAGTTTCTGCCTAGCTTACAGCTGATAAAAAATAACTTAGTGGCTGTTTCAGCAGTGCCTGCATCAGATAGGACATAACAGTGGTTTATTTTACTTCTGCGGGTTGCATTAGTTACGGTTTTTTGGTGCCCAGGGTTTTAGAGCGAGCGTGTACTGTAAATTGTTCTTTCAGTTGGCGTGAATAAAGAACACGGGTGTAAAGCATTACACAATGAGACTAGCAAGAGGCACAGATCCTCATGAGCCACCGCAGATTGCGGTGGCTCATGAAGATCTGTGCCTCTTGTTGAGACAGATTTCTCTGTAAGAGTATACAGCAGAAAATAGCACAAGCCGTGAGCATATGATCCTTTCTGATGCAAAAGCCGATTTTAAAGATAGGGTGGCGGATTTCGTGTTAAAGAGGTAGGATGTACTACTGCAGAGCCTGTATAGAGCGATCACCCACCCCAGACATCACTTGTCATTAAAGATCATCATTTAGGTGGCTCTAGCCGCCTAAATGATGGTCTTTAATGTATACTATCTTATGATAGGTGACACTTTTGAAGGGGCCGGATCCGAGAGGGAGGGGGGTGCTTTATTACTACAGCACCCTCCCCCCCCCCCCCCCCCCCCCCGGCTGACATCAAACTATAAATAAGTGTGTTTAAAATTGAGTTGTAACGTGTTTCAGTGACGTACGTAACACCAGTTAGAAACTTTCAAAAACGTCCGAAGAACAGTTTCGGTTGTAGTGTTTTGATATATAATTAGACCCTGGCAATATAAAAAAAAAGTTGAGCACACCCCCCCCCCCCCCCACCTTGAAAACTGATTGATCCGGCGCTGCTTTTGTGTACTATATAGATCTCAGCTCTTTTGAGACCACCTTTTTCTTGCAAAGAAGATGGTTGCACAGACAGGTTCTACCGTAGTGCAGCGAAATCAAAAGTAACCTAATGCTGTAATGCATTGTATTGTAGCATTGTAAGCGTATATTCAGCTCGTGGCCAGCATGATCATAATGCGTAAGCTGTGTGCTTTGGGTTTGACTTGCACGTTTCCTTGTGTTCTAGCTAAAGGCTTCCTCACACGGAGAAACGAAATACACAAAAAACGAAACATTTTCATTGCATTGAAATGCCTCCTCTGCACACGCAGAAACGCCGTGAAAATTCATTTTGATTGGTACAGGGGAGGTAACTCTTTGCAGACACATGCTCCGGTTGTATCGATGGATATCGGGTCATATTTCTGACTGCTGACGCTTAAAAATGAAATATATAAGACATGTGTGGCTTCGCTTACACAATACAAGTGAATTCCCGACCATATCAAATAAACTTAAGAGCTTTTGAATGCATAAACAGGGATGGTTCAAGTGAATCGAGGCTGCTGCTGTCTCAAGCAGTAGCCGCCATCTTATAATCTTCACAGCGAAGCCAATGAAAGTGGGGTTCAGAAAACTGACCTAAAATCATATTTTGGTGGTACGTTAGTGATGATTCTTTACAGATTCCTTTTCGAAAATGATCCTCCCACTTAAATCTTACAGAATCGTGCGTCACATCACGCGTTTTTAGCCAT
The DNA here is from genome assembly GCA_036245525.1 of Semisulcospira habei. NCBI lineage: Eukaryota > Metazoa > Mollusca > Gastropoda > Semisulcospiridae > Semisulcospira > Semisulcospira habei. Next base: position 137,233,159 of record BTPG01000001.1, read on the forward strand.
AATAGATCCGACTCCACGCCATCGCTTTATCCACCATCTTGAGTGTTTTGGCTTTAAATAGTTGAATGATTAACATGTAGCTGAGCGAACAACACTGATTGGGCAGCGGGTAGAAATGTTTCAGCGAAATGTTTTGGGAATAGAGACCGGTTCTATTGTTCGAAATGTGCCGTTTCGCATTTCATGAAATGGTAAAATGTTGGAGAAATGTCTAAAATGCGCTCATTTCGACAAAATGTTCCGTTTCGTGTCTCCGTGTGGGGAAGCCTTAAATACTGCGTTCTTTTTACCGGTGCAAAACTCGTTTTCTCCCCTCCAGGAATTCAGATTACTTTCACTGGGCCCCTCGCTGCCAGAAAATGAAGTTAACCCTTTAATCATCACCATCTGAAACGCGATCAATAAAAAAGAAAAGAAAAAAAAAAGGAAAAAATATAGAGAGAGTAAGGTTATACCCTCCAGCAAATTGTCTGCCCTTTTGGCCATAATTTTCTCCCAAACGTCTGCATTCCCCGTCCGCACGCTGAAGCCCAGGTGACTTCCATTGGATGCAGATGGGGCCAGCGCTAGGCCAGCAAGAGGCACATATCCTCATGAGCCCCCGCGAACGCGGGGGCGCATGAGGATCTGTGCCTCTTGCAGTTGGAACGGTTTGGTAGAGCGACTGGTTCGTTTTATCCTCCGCGTCGACACGCGATCCAGCATTTCGAGTCCAGTCACCTGACCCACTGCTCCAGGCGAACGGAAGACACAGAGCCAAATGGGCCAAGGCGCACTCAACCAGACTCGTCAGTACAGCTTTGGTGGAGGTAGCCTAGCTTAGCGGCTGGCGCAGGACTAAGCTTACGGGTGCGAATGGCTCCCAATGCAGCACGTAGCTTATTAACGGCTGGCGCAGGACTAAGCTTAACGGGTGCGAATGGCTCCCAATGCAGCACGTAGCTTATTAGCGGCTGGCGCAGGACTAAGCTAACTGGTGCAACTGGCCCCGGGGGGGGGGGGGGGGGGGGGGCATTTGCACTGACGAGTGAGCCTAGTCCTGCGCCAGCCGCTAAGCAAGATGCTGCCAGTTGCATGAGTGAAGGTCGTCTGTGGGGCGCCGACAGGTTTCAGTGGACAAATTGGCGCCGAACTATTCTGGCGCCACTCCTCAACATCACGCTCGACCCATCACTTGCACTCATTTGCGTGAGTGTTTAGTCCTGCGTGAGTGAGTTTAGTCCTGCGTGAGTGAGTTTAGTTCTGCGCCAGCCACTAAGCGGAGACTGAAATATGATGAAGTCCGTAACGACACCTTTCCAATTTGCAGTCGACCATAAAAGCAAGGATGGTGACCGGCGTCGCGTGTTTTGCGTATGCGGCCCTCAGATTGCCGAAAGTCGTCAAAGTTAACGTCGAAGTGTAACTGGTTTTTCGAGGGCCCAAGCTTCTCTTTTTTATCTGTATGGATTTAGGCACAAAGCCTCGTCGTAAATGTGAAGTTGTGGCCAATGTGCTTCTTCTTGTAAGAGGTGTGAGGGCCAACCACGATGTGTATGTCCCAGTAGATCGTACGGCGTTCAAGTTACTTATCTCTGTGGCCCTAACTATTGAGGAGCACTTCACTTTTTAGTGCGGACAGGAGCTGGTTCTTCAGGGCCTGGGGTGGGTTGCATATGCTTGCTTAGCGCGCAAATTTCTTGCTTAGCGCTAAGTTCACAAGCTTAGCTGAAAATGTGCGTTGCATGAGCGTGCTTATCTGCTGGAGCGAGCTTAGTGGCGTGCTTAATTTTAAGGACGGTCCCCCCCGTGCGTAGCGGCGTGCTTAGCTGAGGAAGAGTTCTTAGCTGCCGTGTTAACGCGAGAACGGAAATGTGAATTCACTCTCTTAAACCTTGTGGCAGAAACAGCCTTCCATCTAGGATAGAGAAGGAGGAACACGAAATGTACGTGGGAACGCACGGACCCCCCACCCAGCCTCGTCTCACGGACATCTGGGAATTATCGGTGAGGAGTCTGCATAACTGATTCAACTGACCCTGCACACCGATGGGTATAACCCAACACCAGCCGTTGTCAGAGAAACATAGATCCTCACTATGGGAGCCTACTACACGGTAGTCCTTAATTCTAATGTACATCTACATTAGACTTGAGACATAGATCCTCATACTATGGGGCCTACACGGTACTCCTTAACTAATGTACGTCTACATTAGACTGACAAGCAGGGTTGCCTGCACGAAAAATTTGCCATTCTTTCTCTCTTGACTTCTTGTTTTCCATCGCCGCCATTTCACCGGAGTTTTGTCTACTTCGTTTCCGTTAGGTCAGAAGAAGCGAAAACCGTGCGTTTTTATTGGCCGATTTCTACAATCTATGATGACGTAGGGGAGAACCCCACCATAAGCTATAAATAACCTATCCCCGCTCGCTAAGAACTCGTTCGGAGCTACGCACATCGCTAAGTCGCTCCATGCAACAGAAAACACTAGCGCACTAAGCAAGAGCTTTACTAAGCAAGAAAGACCTTAAGTCAGCGAGCTTAACACACTATATTTAAGCACGCTACATGCAACCCACTCCCGGTGATGAGGTCTCCCTGATAAGCAGACTCTCGCAGTACTAAACATCCTCCGACTTGGTCCATATCGGGGCAGACGGAAGACAACTCTTGATGGAACAGGCGACTGTCGACAAGAGGCATAGATTCTTATGAGCCCCTGCGGCAACGCCGCAGGGGCTCATGAGAATCTATGCCTCTTGGAGAAATTCTGTGAGAATCTACGCCCGGCGACTTGAGAAGAACCGAGCAGCGCGGCGTATCCGAACTGTTGTATTGATTGCGTGCTAATGTAAATGGTCTCATGTGTTTTCATGGCGGTTAAACAGACCCGTGCCCGGTCGGGTCGAATGGCCACACACTTGGAGTCCGATGCGCACCGCATTGATTGGACTGCATGATTGATTTCCGCTTTTGACGTCAATTTCCGGTCCAGTTTGCTAATCGTGAGGACATTTTTTTTTTTTTAAATGACGTTTTGGTCGGGTTCAGCGTCATTTTGGGGCACACGTCTGGTTCTCAAGCCGAAGCGGGAAATGAAACTTTAATTTACTAGGTCAAAAGTCTTATGTGCGCAGCTCTTTTTCTCAATATCGGCCTTGTTGAACAGTTAGGAGAGGAGGTTTGTTGTACATTTTCTGACTAGAAAGGGAAGAATGCGTTTCCTGTGCATAGCCTGCCCCTAATGCAAAGTGCATGTGTGTTCTGGTCTGTGATATTGGTTCTTACGGCTCGTAGCGGTGAGGTCCAAAATCACAGACCAGCACGCAGTCGTCAGCCAAAGATGCGGCAACCATTTTGCCGTCTGTTTCGAAGTGCCGATACAATGTAGATCATATCTCTCTTCGTCTGCAACATTGCTGACACCAGAAGCACAGGGGGAATCCACCATAAGCGTTTCTGATGCCAAGAGTGTTACAAAGGTAATACGTCTGTTACAGTTCATCTCTTTAATTGAGAGTTATGGGTTATTTAATTATTTCAATGAGTGAATGATGATGCCATGTGTTGTATGGGCAGACAGCGAATTTCCCCATGAGGGATTAATAAAGTATTATTGTATTGTATTGTCTATGAGTTTAGTGCCCGTGGAAACCTCTCTAACCCTTTGGGTGTCGGTAGCGGTTTTAGTCGCGATGATTCCTGTAGGAGTCATCGCGACTAAAACCGCTGCCGACGCCCAAAGGGTTAAAATTGGCTCTTCCCACACCTCTCTCTCAGCCCCCACCTCCCAGTGTACCAGCCTGAGATTGTTTTTTATCACATGAGAAATAGAACGGCAGCAGGAAAGAGAGAGAGAGAGAGGGAAAAAACCCACCAAAACTGTCTAGTCTTTCCTACCACACGCGAACAGACGGCAAGAGTCGCTCAATAATAACATCCTCTTTGAGACTGTGATAAAAACTATTTAGTCCAACACGACTGACTGCAGAGGCCCGTGAACTGAGGAATCTGCAATTACGGCACTGCTGTGAGAGGGTGCAAACTGGATTGAAAATCTTTCAGCAAGCGGCGCGGATTCTAACGAGGCCCTTGCTGATGCAGGGGCTCATGTGAATCTACGCCGGTTGGCAAACCCGTCGAATTGGTTTTACTTTTAGTACGGGAGCTCAAAGCCAGGAGCTACGTGGAGTTGATTACAATACTCGACGTGCAGGGAACGGGAGGCTGTTTACCCACCATTGGCAGCAGTACAACCGTATGCTCGTCTCCTATTGAATTGTGGTATCAGATGCTTACAAGTCGCTGAGGATGGCACGACCGTCATAGCTCATAGGTCGTGCCTGATTAGTTTGGCGCTGACACGCCAAACTAATGAGGCACGACCCATGAGCTATGTGGTCGATCTGTCTCCCGCGGTTGACTCCTGAACGGAAACGAGGGGACGTTACTAGAAACAAACAGGCAGGGGAGGTTAGTGTAATCCTTTTCCCGTGCCGACTCGCGCGGAGATGGGGTCTTTTTTTTTTTTCCCCTGCGAACAGCAGGCCTTTTTTTTTTTGTGTGTGTGCGAGTTTCACAGACGATTTTCTTGTTCGCCGATGCTTCATCCTTTGGGGGCTGCGAAGGGATGGTTCAGTCCGTTTATTTGTGGGAAGACCTCTCTGTGAAATACCCTTTTATGTTTGCAAGCGGTGTTCAAGTCAGTTAATCAATCGGTCAAATCAATCAATAATCAGTCCATCGCTTCCATCCATCCATTTGTTAGTCAGAATTTTCAGTTTCACCGATGATTTTTTTTTTCAAAATCTGCCGTGCCACTATTTCATCGCTACTGGTACTTGATAGTTACAGAACGTTGACAGCCATGCAATTCCAATCTATTCCTGTGACTCGATCCTCCTCATAAAAAAAAAACTGCCACACAGGAAACGCATGCCAGAAACAGGATCGGGTAGTGCCAGATTAGCTTGGCGCCTTGAAGGCGCCAAGCTAATCTGGCACTACCCGATCCGTATTGGACCACGTGCGATAGCGAAAGTGTCTAGGTGTACAAGAGTTGTGTTTTTGCCCTAGCACAGTCGAATGCACAATCTAAGATAACAGTCTCAGGTCGAGGATGGCAGTTAGACCGCTCTATAACTCTTGCAGATGGAGCAAAATAAAAGAGTGCTTAGGTGAAGTGGAAAAAAAAAGGACCTTCACCTCTCCCGTTGCCCGAGGAAATGTTTGATGAGGATTTTCCTGATTGCGTCTCCGGCCTGCTATTTTAGGGCCCGACCTAAAACCCAAGACGGATGGAAAGAGTTTTGAAAGGAATTTGATGAAACGCGAGATGGATGCGCTGATACCGTTTAGTAGCGGGGCGCAACCCACAGCAAGAGGAAAATTGAGATGCAAGGATTAGATTGATGAACTTTCAGATGGATTCGTAACAACAACAACAACAACAAAACAAAAAATCTGGTCGCTAGACGCAATTCAAAACATGGGGCTTTGAAATGCAAGGAGTTTATGAACTGCGAGCTGGATTCGCTAAAAGGAAAAAAAGTAATCAGTTGACGTGACGCAAAACATGGGGCGATTGGAGAAGGCATGATTTTAGAAGAAGAAAAATCTTATTTTGGGGTGAATGCTAGATGACATAGTTTTTGGGTGTTTTTTTTTTTTTTTTTTTTTTTTTTTTTTTTTTTTTTTTTGGGGGGGGGGGGGGGGGGGGTCGTTTGACATAGCCCGGAACATTTGGGGACCAGTTTTCCTGTATTGCATAAAGAATGTGGATGATGGATTAATGGCTTATAGTGGAAAAGAAATTAGGCTTGTAACCCTTATCATTGGGAATACACCAGTATGTGAAATAAGTTTGACTGAAATAGTTCAAGGGCAGTGCCAGAATAGCTTGGCGCCTCTAGGCGCCAAGCTATTCTGGCACTACCCTTGAACTAAAGCCGTTGCTCTCTATCCTTATCCGTAAGTGCTATAATGTAGCTTGCGTATGGCAGTGTACAAATGTGAAGCTTTTAGCCTCAGTATGATGTGGGTTAAGAAAAATCGTCAGTGCGGCGGCAACCGCTCCTGCCCATCGCAGGTGCGTGGTGGTACCCCTGTTACCCCATTTCAGTGAGCAGAAGTGCTCTCGACAGGAGGAGGAAGCAATAAGCGCATTAACCCGTTGAGTGCCGAGACGAAGTGATCACCACCCAAAATGCAAGAGGTATAGCTCCTCATGAGCCCCCGCCGTCGCAGGGGGCTCATGAGGATCTGTACTTCTTGCCGACCATGTTTTGGGGACACTAGTTTCGTTGTGGTAGTTGTTGAATTGACGAAGATGACAGAAACACGGTCAACATCAGATGGCCCAGCTTTACGGGTTCAAAAGCAATGCTAATAGTTTTACAGCTCTCCATTGCCCCTTTATGTTTTTGAAAATCCGTTACACCAGATGCAGCTGCTAAAGTCTGGCTGAAAACTCGGCCGAAGTCAGATTGGTTTGTGAATGTCAGTGCCGGCTTATGCCAGCAAGGGCATAGGTCCTCAAGAGCCCGTGCGGCCGCAGGGGCTCACGAGGATCTATGCCTTTTGCGGACGGAACGGGCTGTCGAAAGAACTGGTTTTGTTTTACAGCGCGCCACCTGGGTACTGCGATTTGCCGGTGTTTTTTACCACCTCCCCATTCAGAAATCTCACATTTTTACAGCCTGCACTTTCAAACTTCCCATTCAGAAACTCAACAGCTGTTCAACAGCTGCATCATCTTGTGGCTATGTCCTCGACAGTGGATATTTAAGACCCATAAACCTCCTCTGCTTGTGGAAAATGGGGCCTAATTTAGGGTTTTATCCGTTCCTGTCATTGATTTCTACTTTTCCAGTCACTGTGATAAGGAAGTGAGCCGTTGTTTCAGTGAAAGACAAGGAAGAAAGGTCGGAAGGGGTTTTGTGTATTTATTCAATCATTTATTTATATATTTATTGTGTAATATTATGATCATCATTTGAGGTTTATAATAATTATTTAAGGATGTGCACTAGCAAGGGAGAGAACTCTGCATCATGGACAAAACGATCATTGATCTAGCTTTCCTTGAATATGAGCGCTAACAATCACCCGCCGTGAGATGGCCTTAGTTGCCTGCAGGGCGTTAAACCCAAATAACTGACTAAGTAAGTATCCAACAATCACCCATTTAAAAATTGTCCGTCATTTTAAAGTTATCATGTTATTGCCCAGCGTGAGCCATCGTATCTGGCTGGAGTGCACGAAGATCAACGTCTGCAGAGATCGGGGTCGCTGAACTTTGGACCGTCCTGCGTGTTCCAGTTTATGTCGCATTCTTAGTATAATCGGTCGGCGGACAAGTCACCCTCAACCTCGGATTACTTTCTCGATCTGAGGATGTCAAGTTTTCTGACAAGAGGTATCGATCACGAGGATCTTTGCCTTTTGCGGGCGAATCGGGCAGGATGATGTTACAGAGAAATGAAAGTGCGCGTTCCTAACAATGCGCGCATATAGACCAGAAGTTTTGTGCTCCTATGAGGCCTATCAATCATATATTATTCATGATAAATAATGACAGGACATCACAACAAGGGATTTTAAAAGCAATTACATACCTCAGGAATTGATGTTTAATCCAAGAATAGTACCACTAGTATAGACAACTTTGAAGCATTCAGGCTTGGGAGAGCTTGTTATAGTTTGTTTTTCCACTGCAGCACCAAATCCTAATTAGATTCACTTAAAGTCTGAGGTACACACCTCACACAACACAGTGACTAAATGTCAATATCTGAATCGGAGTCGGAGTCTTCCAGGTCCTGCACATCCTCAGCTGGATGCTGGCGCTCGGTGTTTACACAGTTGTTGCACTTGCACAGCTCCGTGCACAGCAAGCCGGCCTCCTGGCAGCCACACCTACTCTGGGGAGTGCAGCCTGATTTGGCACATTTGCATGTCACCACGTCATGGGGCACAGTGGGCATGGTCATCCATTTGACATCCAACTTGCCGTCTGTCTGCGTCCAACCGTGCTCGTCATCTGAAGGCGCGTTGATGTATGGGGACAGGCTTCGTCGGAAGATGGCAGCTTGGTAGTTAGCTCGCCTACTGTGCAGACGAAGGCTGTCCTGGGTGGGGGGAATGGCGTCCTCATTTCTTAAGTCTCGACAGAACAGTCTGTATCGAACTTCGTCGATGTTTAAGCAGTCCTTCTCAGCGTAAAGGGCACAGACAAACTGCTCAAGGGCACACAATAGTTCCTCAGAGGGCTCCCAGTTTGTCCCAAGCTCCTGGAATGCCCCCTGAACCCTCTGGTTGGATAGCGTCAGCTCCAGAGCTTTTGACTTGCCCTTGAACTTAAAGGCACTGATGCTGTCACAACCAGTGAAGGTGTGCATGCCGATCAACGCACTGCATGCAGATGCACTCATCTCCTCAGAGAGTCCAATGGCAGTGGCACTGACATTTTTTGTTGCATTGATGGAACCTGTGGACACAAACAGCTCTGCACTAATGTCCATTGCAAAAGCAACTGAGAGAACCAAAACATCTTGTGTCTGGGGATTTGATAATGATGCTCCCGTACGCTGCTGATGCATGCTGTGCATGAAGAAGCATGCGTGTATCGGCTTCCTCGTGGTCACACTGAAGCTCAGGAACAGCTTCAACACCACCTGCAGTCAACCGCTGGCATACTAGTCCGTGTGCATAGAACACTTCCAGGCCAGGAGGAATTTCTGCACAGAGGCCAACCCATTCATGGGCCAAGAAGTGAAGGAGCTCTTCCTTGTTGTCATTGGATGACAGAAAGCGACTGAAAGGAGTTGGGACATCTTGTGCACTACGTGTGATGTGGATTGCATGCATTTCTTTCTTGTACCCAGAGCATGGAATTTTCCTCTTTTTGGCGGATTTCCGCTTAAATGAAGCTGTAAATCCGCCGAAGAAAAAAATTTCCGCCGAAAAAAAAAAAAATCAAAAAGTCACTGTTCCAATACCGTTTGCGATCTTTACGTGGCGGATATCCCCAAACCGCGTATTCTAAATTGAGCGAGGCGTTAGCTTTAGCTCGCACAGGTCGCTTCCGGTCTTTAGTGGTAGTCGTAGTCTGGTCGATATGCCGGAGAGAAAAATGCCTAAACGCGGAGACAGAATAGACGATTCTGGAGCCAAGAATATTTGGAGATGGACTTGGCTCGAGAAAACCCTAAACGTCGAGCTCCTCGCTCAGTATATTCGCAAGTTAGCAGCCTGCCTGGGCTAGCGTTTTGCGAACTGTGCAGAGTTTATATTAACTACGCTGCACGCGGACACGGACTTCGGGTTGCAGAAACTTGAGAAAGGCAATGATGTTTCAATGCCAAAAGTGCATTTGGCCCATGCTTCTAAAATATGATGTTTGGAATTGTTTGTTTTGATGTGTTTTATGTGTCCTCTTTTGTGACATGTTTTGTTTCAAATGTTTGGCACATTCACTATTTTAGTTTGTGGATATTTTTTCTATCTTATTTAATGCTCTTGAAGTTTACCTGTTAAGCAATTTTATTTAATTATGAATAAATTAATTACAATGTATTTCCAGTAAGTGTGATCAAAGTATGCTGAAAATCTATATAACCTTTCTCCAGTTCAGTGACCATGGTACATAGTATTAAATAAGAGAGAAAAGGAATCCATGTTTTTACACCTGATTAATCGGAGATTATTTAAGAAATTTTTTTTTTATATATTTATAAGTAAACTCAAAAATTAAAAAAATGGAAAGACATTCAGATGTATTTTAAATAAACATTTGGATTTATTCTGTTGAATACTTTTAGTATACTTTTACACCTTTGACACACCAAAAAAATGCAAAGTGCACTAAAAAAATTAAGAAAAAAAGCATGATTTTTTAGGAGGTTAAACTGCTCAGTTTCTCTCTAAAAGGCACCAGATTGCACAAATTTTAATGTAAATTTTCAAAATTTTCCGGGGGAGCATGCCCCCGGACCCCCCTAGTGAAAACGGGTTTTCCTCTTTTTTCAGTACGGGTAATTCCATGCTCTGTGTACCTTCTGTCATGTTCCTGCTGCTTAATGCTTGGCTGAATGTACTGGTCTGCTACAAAGTCAACGCGTTCTGACTGACATGCTCTTGCAATGTTGACAATCTGATGTAGCAGCTTCTTGGCCAGCTCTCCGAAGGTCTTTGGAAGATACACTTGCTGCTGCAGAATGGCCATAGCATCAAGAATGACCACCTCAGCATGAAGATCCTCAACATTGTTTGTCATTGCCCTAAGAGCTGTACCCAGTTTTGACTTGTCAGTTCTCGCAAGAGTGCCAAGAGGTCACTCCAGTGACTGACCCAGCAAGCGCATATACCCATTGTCTTCCGAGACAGGATGCCAAACAGGGCCATTCTCGTTTGCTATTGCCAGGGGCACGCCACTTAGGTTGTACTTGAGAACAGATTGGAGACTAATGTTTCTCACCCTGGAAGCAGTCAAGATCCTGGTGATCATGGTGCGACTTGCCTTCACTGCACTGAGTTTCTGTTGCTTTGGGGTTCTTTTTAGTTTCCCCAAATGTTTTCAACTTCAGCTGGTGGACTGGCGCGAAGACATCCTTGTTGCAAGTTCTCAGACGCTCCTCAATGAAGCATTCACATGCCTCATTTCCCTTCTCCTTTGCGGACAGCATGTCCTCCATGACTCCTGGTTCAGCCACCACACCTGCAAGCACAACAAGGGAGCCAAGCAAGCCCCCCTCAAAGAAGCCATTTTTTCCTTACTTTTAGCGCATAATGATTACAAAATTTATTACAAAATAATGTTACGCTAGCAGGTAAGTACCTGCACCCATTCTCTTTTCTGTACTTGACCAAACTAAACTCAGCACACAAATAATTAATTTCTAATGTGATTTACTTTTCTTTAAACAACGTTAGTTTTCATCAGGAAAAGGTTGTTGGTAAAAATCCTTAGAGGTTAAAAAAAAAAATAGATAGACAAACCTGTGGCAATGTTGAACAGCACGGGATGGGTACTTGTGAAGGGGTTGGCCATGTCTGTGATGGTCTTCATGAGCTTGCCAACATCACGTTCGTCAGCCTCAATCCTTGACATCTCCAAGTCCTTGTGTCCTATCAGACAATAATGCACCATTTTAAGTAAAAACAAGTGGCCAATTCAAAACTGAATTAAATATTTTTTTGAAGAAAATTGTATTGTATTTTCACAATACATGCTGCATACAAGCTGTAGTAAGGGCCTCTTTGTGAATGAATACCGTGGGTACGATAGAAATACACACGTGTAGTAACTGTCTTTAAAATTGAAGTTACCACTTGCAAATGACAAGAAAATCTGACTTAACACAATAACGGGAAAAAATTGATGAAAAAGAACAATACATTACCTTGTTCAGCATGCACTTGCCCTGCCATTTGACAGCATGCAGCAGCCATGAGAGCTCGAGTCACTCGGGTGAGAAGCCACCGGTGAACTGCACCTTTCTTTCTTGTGATGCCTTTCAACCCGCCCCCAGTCTTGGCTTCCCTGTTGACTGTTTGCTCGATCACAAGATCACACGCAGACTGAGAAAATGAGTTGTCAGGATGCCGCTGGACAGCAAAGCGCCCTTCACAGAACTCTCTGTAGACATGTGGATGCGACAATTTCAGCTGCATCATTTCTGCGAAGTACACAGTCAGGTATCGTTCATAATTCTGTCTGTCGTAAGCAAAAAACCATGGCAACATCATGCGAACGCCTGCCAGATGCAGTTCAAAACTGCCTTCCCGTGTGCCCCTCACAAACAACAACAGGGTCTGTAGCATATCCAGGAGAGAGTTCCAATAGCCATAGTTTGGATTTAATGAAGCACGCTGTTTTCTGTGGTTCTGGAAGGCTTGCACCAATGTCTTTCCATGGTCAGAAGCTGTTTTCTCCTCGAATGACTCAGGAAATGACTCGTTCAGTTTGGCAGCAAATTGCAGAGCTAGCTGCTGGTCCTCTGCAGAAATCGTAGCCAGGAACTCCGTCCACTGTAGGCGACACAGACAGTCTGCAAGCAACTTGTAGCACCGGATGCTTCTGTTGTAGAAAGTGCCCCCAAGCACACCAGTGACAGATCCAGCAGCAACAACACCAGAATCCACAAATATCTCCATCAGCCCACAGTTTTCATATCTTCGGCCAATGACTGCTATAAAGGCTGCACTGGTGTGAAACTCTCCAAGCCAGAGAATTAGTCTTTCTTTAAAGTCTGGGTTTTGCCATCTGATGGTTTGCGCTTTGGCATAGATGGGTTGGTCAAAGCACATGACCACATGTTGCAGTTTTAGCTCATCGGCAATCCGAACACCCCTCTGGAGTATTGCCAGAACTGTAGACATTTCAGTTAGACTGCTGTCTATCATGGGCAGGTATCCAATCTGAAACAGCAACAAAATGCGGAGAAATTGGGCAAAGTAAAAAATAAATTAAAATAATAATAATAAACAAGCTCCACATTTGTATCGGCAGGATTAAGATAAAAGTTACAGTAACATTGCGTTATAAATTGCTTCGATCATTTTTCTTTGCTCTGACAAATTGACATAGATCTATTTTAGTATTTATAAACAAATTTTAAAATGTAAAAGGAAAAGGGCGCGTCTTAATTTGTTGAAACTCCAATGGTATGGCCACGTCACCAGATCATCAGGCCTTGCAAGGCACAGTGCAAGGAGGTAGAAGAAGAGGGAGATAGAAAAAGAGGTGGGAGGACAACATTCGAGAATGGACTGGCTTGACACTGAGCGAAGCCATCAGGGTTGCTGAGGACAGAGAAAGATGAGTACGCTGGTTAAACGATCATCTGTGGTGCCCCTACGACCTCCGAGTTACGGGATAGAATAGGATAGGAAAATTAAAAGATTTTTTTATTAGAAATTCTATCAGTCAAAATGACACTGACAACGAATAGCTGGCTGATTCATAGAACCACTTTAAAAGATACCTTTGAGACTGGTGGCACAATGCCTTCCCTCAATGCAATGTTAAATCCTGTCCAACTTGGTAACACTTGACAAAGTTCTTCAGGCACCTTTGTGAGGCTGAAGAGCAGGTCTAGTGACAGCGACAGAAACTGAAACAATGAATACAAAATACATGTATTACTCATTTTTACTGCAAACTTTTGACTTTTTGTGCATACATCACTCACAGATGTGGTGGATTTTCTGACTCATTATGACATATTTCTTTCTTTTCCCTTATCTCAACAATCCCCTGGAGATTAAAATATATATATATTAATTTTTGGTCAACTGAATTTTGTTATACATTTGCCACCTATGTCTCCCTGCATATTACCTTGAGTGAATTCGCACAGAAAATAAATGCAAAGCTACATACTTTCTCAAAAACTGCGCGAACAGTGCACATAACTGAAACCATGCATTCAGAGCACACAAATGTGGTGTGTACATGGTGACAAAGGGCATGTTTTGCTTTAAGAGTATCCTATACTTGCTATGTGCGCATTTGGTGTATGCATACATGGCACCATGCGGCATATTTGCCAGTGATCAAAAACATTGCGCACTGTGTGTGCACATACACTTAAGATGTGCATCAACTGATCAAGTAATTCTGGTAATGATTTTGAATGGCTTGCCATCTTGTTCATATTAAAGAAAAGCTCAAAAACAACTTACCGACACATCCCTCCAAATGTCCATAGAGCTATCAATAGGATGTAAAGCTGGATCAGGACCTCTGCGTTTCTCCATTACATATGCAGGGATGCAATCCTCGGGGACAGGGATGCTGCCGAGTCGTGCCTTTTTTGGTCTGCTAGCATCACCTCCTTCACAAGCAACTGGCTGCTGTACCACTCTTGAACTACTGCTCTCTGTCTCCTGGATGATGATGCCTGAAGTGCAGTGTGTTGTCCCTTTCCCTGACAATGTCTCTTCATGGAAGTCACTGTTGTCAAAAGCGAGAGTAGTGAACTTCTCTTCCTGAAAATTGTCAGGCACCAGTGTGTTGCGGAGAAGCTGTTGGTTTGCAAGTGCAGTGTCAAGTTCCAAAACATAGGTGTTTGAGACACAGTGGCCAAGCCCGTTTAGCAACTGAATCAGCCTTGCACATCCAGTCCAATGTCGCACAGTCATGGCTAATGCCACATGTTTAGGTGTTGTTTTCCGTCCACGTGAGTGTAGAGACAGTAAATCTTGGCAGATAGAGACAAGTTTTCTTTCCAACTGAGTGTCCTCAATCTGTGTATAGTCATCAAAGACAGGATCTTCTGAGAGCCCTGTAATCAGTGCCACAGTGTTAAACAGATGAACTGGGACCGAACACTTGGCAGCAGCAGCAGTTAAATCTTCCAGTTCAACAGGCCACTTCACTATAGATGGGTTTTGTTTCTCCAGCTCTGCCTTCAAGTGAAGGCCAGACAGGTACAGCTCTTTTCTGGTGTTGATGTCACAAGACGCAGAGGATGAGGGTTCAAAAGCTGGGTGTTCATCCTCAGTCTCGGATTCACTGTCACTTTCATCACTTGTGTGTTGCGAGTCCATGTACCTGCAAGATACAAAAAAGATTAAATCATCCAATTAAAACAAGAAAATATGCTTTGTCATGGACTTTATTTCAGTCAGAAACACAAACAGCAGGACTATTTTTACTAAATTTCTTACTCTATTTCTGGGCATTATCTGTCAACACACCACCTCCTTCACCCCCCCCCCCCCCCGACCCCCCCTACCCCGCATCACACACACCCTACATCTATTACTTCACACACAACAGGAACTCAAATTTCAATCAATTGATTTGTACAATAATATGTTGATAACTTCATTTATATTGATTTCCTTATTATATGCAGCACTCCCTACTCTAAAGGGTTCACAGTGCTTTCCACGATACTACTTTTTAACACCAACAACAAAAAATTGTGAACCAATTTGTACATATACATATACATCATCATTTTAATGAATATAAGTTGTAACAATTACATGTATGTCCATACCTGGCTAGACTCTGTGAATGCGCATAGACGAGTTCACTCTTGTTTTTCTGATGTGGTTGGAAAAACTGCAGTCCAGGATAGCGTGCCCTCCAAAGCAGACTTTAGATTCTGTTTTTTGGCATATGGGCCACAGCCACTTTGTCTTGCATAGTCAACATGGAGTTGAAATAGTTTATTGAAAGTCAACACACATTTGTCTTGGTACAGCTTTCCAGCTACAATGTCTGAACAAAATTGTTCAAACCCTTCATCTGTGTCGCTTGTGACCGTTGCTGAGCTGCTGCCGACTTTCCTGGTGTAGGCCCTATAACATTTCTCGTGATATTGTACCTCGGCAGCTGCCAGGTCAGTGCAGCCCCTGATGTGAAGAAGCACTTTTTCGTCTTGTTTCTCTTCTGCTGCTGCTTGTAAAGTTCGGCCATCTGTTTCGCACAGTGTGAGTTTTGCTATAGTGTAGGCGCCGTTCTTGTTTCTAGTGTATTGATCTTTTTGGCATATTATACAGATGTCTGGCAGGATGGCACTGTTTCTAGACTTCAGCTTGCCAATCGCTGACACATTGGACTGCCTTGTCATGCGCTTTCTGTCAGTATCGTTGTCACGCACACTTAAATCAACAGCAGTGGCTTTTGACCGACGTTTCTCGGCTCTCTGAAGTGTTGTTTTGTTTGTCAGCCGCTGATAGCATTCGCGGTGAAAACCGAAAGTACCGCCGAGGAACGATGAATTGCCGTGAGTTTCCAGCAGATTTCGAAAAGAGCTACTCACTGATTGCGCTTTACCATCAAGAGCTATCCACTGGGAAGAAAATTAATCACTCTTTGTAACGAAATGTCTGAAAAAGCACAAATATTCCCACCACACTGCACGTTGTGAAAGTAAACCAAAAATCGGACTTTCTCGTACGTCAGCACACAAGAGTTGTGAAGCGGTTAAGCCCCTTGTCATAAAAGCGTCACCATTTTAAATCAAATTTTCACCCATAAAGAGATATAAATGCGAGTGACAACATTTATAAACGTTCTCAGTGATATTTTAACTGCCTATCTCAACAGTGTTTACGTTCCCCACCTTATTTAGTAAACAAAGTTGCACGATAGAGTTAGAGACCTTTAGGCCTAATAAGGAAAAGTCATTACGGACGCGAGGAAGGGTTGTGAAACTGGAGCCCGATATAATAGTCATCTCTGTGTGACGGAAATCAAAACTGCTAATAAGCGTTAAATGGTTGACACGCGAAGTCCCTATTTTAGAAACAGCTCATGTTTTTTTGCGCAGCAGAGGTCGACTTTGCCCAAGAGGGCGTGTATGATATCTTATTGGGAATAATTCCGGCCGTATTACATATCGTTATGAAGTAAACATTCTCCGCACAGTACTCATGATGGGGACGGTGCCTATCCACTGCCTTGAGGACTGAGCTTGAGTTACACATTTCATGTTTGGGGCCCGCCTTCAAAAGAGGGCACATTTTAGGAGATAGGTCTACCGTGATAGTTTGAGGGTGATGTGTTGGCTCAATCTGTCTTAACCCTTGCAGTGTCATTGCTGATCCGGTTCATCACAGCCTGTACACTTTCTTGTGTTTCATAGTCACCTACGAAGTTGCGAAAGTCAGTAGGATGTAAATTTGGCAGGCTTTTACCCGTGCACTTTTTAGTTCCTAGGGTCACCCTGGTCAGCCCCACAGGGTGGGCTTTCCCCTCTATTTTGGGGCATGTGTTTATGTCTACCCTTGGTCCATTTACCTGTATTTTCCTTTTTGTAAACTCTTCCTACTGTCTGCGCTGCCTGTAGCTCTTGATATTGGATGGTGTGTTGCGAAATGGTCTTGGGTTTATTTAGCGTATTAGACCGGCTGGCGACATCAATATTCTGTTTAGTGTGGTTTTTTTCACAAGCAGTGCAGGCACGTCCTGAGAAAGTCTTGTTGCTGTCGGGACGTTAAGCAATGCACAACCCCACCCCCTTTTCAGTACCCTTGCACTCTCTTTACCGATCCATCTCCCACAGCCTGTACACCGTTTTCACAGTCTCACAAAGTAGCGAACGTTAGTACCGTGCCTCAGTAAATTTGTTTTTTATTTTTTTATTTTTGGGTCAGGAATTTGTGAATTTGCACCGAGCGTGGTTACCATTATCACTCTTTCATCTCACCTCGCGTGCGCTGTTCAGGATGGTGCCAAGTGTACTGTGGAGGCGGCGTGTTTAGCTCCTACTTCGCGCCGCAAACCCGTCTTCCCCTCTCACATCGCCCGTGCTGATCTCCTCAAGTGTAGGGACATCGATATAATTTGGATGAACCTTTCTCGGCAAGAGGCATAGATCCTCATGAGCCCCTGCGGGACGCAGGGGCTCATAGGATCTATGCCTCTTGTAGATAAAAAAAAAAAAAATGTACCAGGTACCGCCTATTTAGTAGTGCAAGATGTCTCATCCGGACTTTAACCCTCCTGCTACGAAACGTAGGTGAAATTGGATGAGATTTTCTCTGCAAGCGGCGAAGATCCTCATGAGCCCCTGCTGGATGCAGCGGCTCATGAGGATCTATGCCACTTCCAGAAAGAAAAAAAAAAAGATTTCGCAGTGCAACAACTGGGAAGATCCATCGTTCGGACGCCATCGTCTAGCCTAATTGCTTCATCGATTCTGTTGCTCAAGGGACACACCTCGTCCCCGGCTCAAAGGAAACCGCTGGTCAGTGATTTTGGACCTTCGGGCCCGTTGGGCCCGTGGAGTCTGAAACTACAGACGACCGCCCGAGCCCCAAGGCGCGGAATCACAGACCGGCGCAAAATATTGAGCCGTGTCAGCTTTCCGGCTTTATTACTTAGTAACTTGCTTTGCTAAATTACACCCGAGGGGATGACTCGCCAGTGCGGCAGGGATTAGAGGGCAACAGCTTTCGGCCTAATCGCTTTTCTGTCGTGGCCTTGGAGAGTCACTTGGTGTGTGCGGGTCTGTGATTTTGGACCTTAGCGTCCGAAATCACAGACCCGCACACACACGGGCCTTGAGCCGAAAAGTCTAACGTCACAGAATCGCACGCACATTATGCGTCTTTATTGAAGGGGTGGGGATGCTGTCCGTCATGTTTATAAATTCTTTAACCCTTTTAGCACCAAGGTCCCATTTCTCAAATTATGGAGGTGTTGCCTAATGACTATGTACCAGTTGCAGGAGATGGATTGACCATGATAATTCAAGGGTAGTGCCAGATTAGCTTGGCGCCCTCCCTTGAATTATCACGGTCGATCAGTCTCCTGCTGTAGGGACTCGGGGCTAAATGGGTTAATCTTACTCTCAGTTTTTCTGTGCGTGGCCCCTGTGGACGGGTTTCTTTTGAAGACCCCACCCGGGTCTGCCCTGGGGGACTTGGGTGAGGTTAACTACTTTTTTAGTTCCCAGGGTCACCCTGGTCAGCTCCACAGGGTGGGTTTTCCTCTCTATTCTGGGGCATGTGTTTCTGACTACCCTTGGTCCATTCACCTGTATTTTCCTTTTTTAAACTTTCCCTGCTGTCTGCACTGCCTGTAGCTCTTGATATTGGATGTGTGTTGCTAAATGGTCTTAGCTTTATTTAGGCCCCATGTCTTAGGTTTATTTAACGTATTGGACCGGCTGGCGACATACATTCAATATTCTGTTTAGGGTTTTTTTTCACAAGCAGTGCAGGCACGTCCTGAGAAAGTCTTGTTGCTGTCGGGACGTTAAGCAATGTACAATCAATCAGTCAATCGTTTGAAGACGTTCGATACCACATCTGTTTCACACTCAGTAGCTGCGCTAGATTTCAATGACAGTAATATGTAGAGCTGAGACAGAGTTACAGCTTTAGGACGCGTCGAGCCTGCCGCTGAATAAGCGAGTGGTGTTGCTGTGTTCTTTAGAACTAGAAGGTTTGTATAACAGACCTTGTTCGCAAATCAGAAGCAGGTCAAAACTGCACGCGCTTGAAACAAAAACAATGGATATCGCATGTTTGTCCGGGCTTTTAATCCACTGTTTGCGACAGTTTTTAACCGTCTGTACTATCGTCTACTGCCCCTTGGTATGATTTCCCTCTTCAGTTTGCGCGCAGTAGCAGCTGTGCATTCGCTTACAAAACATCAAAACCACAATATAAAAGAAAGAAAGAGGAAGTTTGCGTAGTCAGCTATTCAATTCAGTTGTGTCACATTTCAAGGGAAGGTGAAGCCGTGAATTTCCTGGTTTGTAGGGTCCCGAAAGTCCCGTTTCCTCATAGGTGTTAAATTAAACAAAAGTCGCTGACGTAGCATACTACAGGGGAAAAGTGCGTCATAATAGTGTTTCCGGCGCCTTGTGGCGTGTGCTGTCGGCGTTCTCCTCTATAACAGATCACATCTTTCGGCCAAGTGGTTATTCCGTGTTATGGGTCAGACCTGACGAGTTGTTCAGTTAACCTTGTCCCCGCTACCACCTCAGCACTGAGTGACGCTGTCTGGATGGACGTCGGGCCGCTCTGCTCATTGGTCTGACGATCCCGTCATCGGTTTGTGGCACAGATCCTCATGAACACCTGCAGCTGCGGGGACTCATGAGGATGAACATCTCTTGTCGTATGTCGCCTCAATTTATTGCTGTGGTTCCCCCTCCCCTCCCCCCTTTACGTTGATCGTCACCCAAACTCTTTCTATCTTGACAGGGAAGGAGCAAGAGGGGTAGATCTTCATGTGCCCCTGCATTTGCAGGGGCACATGAAGATCTATGCCTCATGCCGACGTTCCTCCAATTCTCCAATGGATGTCTTTGAAAGCGGGGGAGGGGGGGGGGGAGATGATAAGCTATTATAATGATTCCAAACCTTCTCTTTGCCTTACTCCCTTCTGACACATCTACAACCTCTGTGTTTTTTTCAACTGGAGGAGGCAGTCTGACGCTTCCAGACGTCGCCACCGTTCCTGTCCTAATTGGATTGATCTTTACAGCTCTGGCTCGACCCGACTCAAAGAAGTCGCCCTATGGATTGGAATCAGTGTCTCTCAGTCTTTGAAAGGGGAGAGGCGGGGGGCACCGAGTGTACTGGGTTGTTGGGGAGGGGCTAGGTGCTCAAGATGTGAGAGTAGGGAATGTTTTGCTGCGGATTTAGAAACGAGAAGCCCGAGAGTAGTGCTGGGACGGTTTGAGCGCGGAGCCCCCCCCCAAAAAAAAAAAAACAACACAAAACCCCCCCCCCCCAAAAAAAAAAAAAAAAACAACCCTCAAACTCGTGTGTGCTGGTCTGTGATTTTGGACCTTACAGCTTCAGCTTTCAGCCATAATGTCCAAGATCACAGACCAGCGCACGAAGTCTAAAAGTGCGTTGTTGAATGTTTGTGCGATGGTGTGTTGCATACGGCAAGTTTGAAAAATCACCTGGCCTTATCTTAGCTGTCAAACTGATAGCGGTGAGAAAATTTGGATGAATAATTTTTATTTAAAAAAAAAATCATAATCATACGCCCATTTGTAATAATTGTTTGATATGGAATATTTAGAGCAAAATAATGACCAGTTCCCCCGTGAGAGAGCAGTTCTTTCAGGAAAAAGTGTTTGTGGGGACGCTTTTGTCTTAACGCTTGCTGTCGAGTGACTAATTACGTGTAATAACATTTAAAATAAAATAAAAATATTATTAAAGAAAAAAACGGAAACGGATGCAGGCATTGGTAATGAGCCTCGTTGGACAAGCGGTCGAGGCCAATAAACTGTCGACATTCGATCGCCAATCAAACACCAACAGATGACACCCGGATAGGGGTCAACTATATTGTTCTCCATCCAAACTTGGCGGGCGTGGATTTACTGGGCGACTTCCGTATGCGCGCGACATTAACGACCAAACCGCACGAGAAGCTGGCCACGATTGGCCACGAACGGTTTCCTCTGAATTAACTCATTCAGCCCCGACACACCACAGCAAGACGTGGATCGAGCATGCCAGTTCAAGGGTGGTGCCAGAATAGCTTGGCGCCCACAGGCGCCAAGCTATTCTGGCACCACCCTTGAACTATCATGCTCGATCGTTTTTTTTCTGAATTGTCACGCAGGCTTCAGATGTGAACTCCAAACTTGGGGGGATTTCGGCCTAGGGGTAGAATGAGTTAAGAAGTTACGGAAGTCGTAGCAAAGTGGGGGGGTGGGGGGGGGGGGTGTGTTTGATTTGCCAGTGACGGTGTAAAGGTGCTAATCACAATGTCGTTACCGGCACGTGTTGAAATGTTGAAACGCGGAAGCCTTAACCTTATCCCTGCCCAGGGGGGAAAAAAAAAGCGAACGCGGTCCCACAGCAAGAGACATAGATCCTCACGAGGTCGGGCCAATTTGTATCAGTGCCGATGGCAGGTGACAAAAAAAAAAAAAAAAAAAAAAAAGAAGATATAACTGACCCGATAACGCATTGTATTCAGATAAGTACGCACCTCGGACATGCATGACGTACACAATTAAGTGTTAGCCACGCTTCTGACAGCGCGACACGTGTGAAAAGTTGTCGCGGTACGAAGTAGACACTGGTTGCGATACACGTTGGGAATATTAACCCCTTCGCCCTCCGAGAAAAAAAGCGAACACGATCCAGCTTGCAAGAGACATGGAGCCTCATGGGCTCCCGCGACTGCTGGGGCTGATGAGGATCTCTGCCTCTTGCCGAGACCAGTCGGTATCCACGTTTCTCTGGACGGTGTTGGGGGGTCGCTGAATGAACCAGGATTTCAGAGACACGACATGTGTGCACAGTGGCAGGGAAGGGGTTAAGTTGTGAGAATTTGGTTGGTTATTAGGGTTTACACGCCAAGCGGGCCACTAAAGCGGTCTTCCGGCGGGTGAGTGTGGGGGTGTGACGGCACATGATTGAGTTGAATCCGTCTTCTGCGTAGGAATGCAAGTAGCTTACTAATAGTCGCGAGTTTACAGGGTGCATTTCCCATGATTACACTTGTTTAAGTGAATAACAGGACCTAACACCGGACACAGTACATGTCATCATGCACAGCTCTGCAGTTTCCTCTGCACGTCATGCCGCCGTAAATTAACCCTTTCGCTGTCGGTAGCGCTTTCTGTCGAGGTGATTCCGACAGGAATCACCTCGACAGAAAGCGCTACCGACAGCCAAAGGGTTACGATTTGTAACCATGATGTAACGGCCAACGGCTGCTTGTCTTGAGGAATACAGATTTAGAAAAACCGAGGCTTGGATCCCCGCGCGGCTTGGCTGATTGATGTGCGCGTGTGTTCGCCGTGTATGATGCCCGTCATGATGTTCAGGGCTGGGCACACGCTACCACAAACACCTAATGCCGGCCGCAGTTTGTGTGGCGGCAATGTTGCGGCCACCTATCAGGGCGCAAGCAATATTGCCGACACAACTTGCCACTCGATGCAATCCGAGTCTGTTTTCTTGTGGCATGGCAGAGCAATGTTGCTGCCTCAGCCAATCAGCGGTGTCCTCGCCTCACTTCCGTTTCTTCATCTTCCTAGCAAAAATGGCGGAGAAGCTGAACGACGGCTTTGCCGAGACTATTCACTCATTGGAGACGCGCCTGCGGAAACGCGGCGAATAGCCGAGTATCCGTATGCGGCACGTCTCCAATGAGTTAAATTGATCAACCTTGTCCGAGGATTCCCATGCATATGGGACTCCCGCAGGTTGGAATATTTGATCCGCGATCGGGCGAGGGAGGCGCTATAGGTAATAGCGCGTGAGAGCTGTTCCATATGTAACGGCAGGTCAGTCATTACAAACACATTGCGCGCACATGGAAACATGTGCCGCGAAGCCGATGTAGCAGGTGGCATATTTTTGCTCACCAGAAACAGAAGTCAGCGTGTGCCGTGCCCTTAAACACCCGATAGTAAAAGGGCCACTTGAACTCGCACCGAGTGCGTGTGGGGACATGCTTTATCTAGTCGACAATCCCATGTCACTGAGGGATGGTCGGTCGGTGTTTGACAGTACAAACTCAAAAGGAAATTCTCGTTAAAATTGGAACTGGAGCGGAAATTCTAGTATGAGCTGTGTTGTTGGTTTTGTGATAATACTGAGCCAACACGTCACATTTGAGCACGTGGGGTGGGGCGGGGGCGGCCTGTTTTGACAAGCTGTAGGTTCCACCCGTGTTTACGCCTCGGATAATTCTGAGAAACATTCGTGAGATCGTAATCACTGTTGTTGTCATTGTCCCAGCCCCGCGAGTTGTTTCAGTCTGCAGAAGGCAACAAATTCTTATTACCCCAGCGGTTCATGAAAATCTGTGTCTTTGCTGGATGTGATCTGTTTTAACCATTCCCGAAAAATAATTCAGGTGGCTGGGGTGGGGTGGGAGGAGGGGGGAATGGGGTGGGGGGGGGGGGGGATGTGGGTTGGATATTCACGTACGACGATGTTTTCAAAAACCAGCTTGTCAACAGTTCCGTTTTCAGCATCCTATTTCTCCAGGGGCCGGTTGCGTGTTGTAGCTTAGTCCTGCGCTAGACACTAAGCAAGGTGTTCCGCGATAGCGGAGCACCTTGCTTAATGGCTGGCGCAGGGGTAGGCTCCTTACGTGCAACTGGCTCCCGCGCGGAAAAGCGTCAACTCGGTCACGTTGTCCTCGTTCCTTTGACCGACGCCGTGCAGATTGTAAACAATATTTTAGACCCTACCAGCGATCAACGTGGGTAGGAAATATAATATTTTGATATTTTAACAACGCCACACTGAACTTTGTGTTCGGTCTGTAATCACATGACGGAAGGAAGGAATGGGGAAGTCCGATTTGATACAAGGAGCTAAGTTGATGGTGGTGATGCACTCAATGACGTGCTTTATGATAAACCCGTTGCGTGTCGGGGTACCGGTTTTAGTCGCGATGATTCCGGAAGAAATCGGCGTCGCGACTGAAACCGCTGCCGACACCGCAAAGACGGTTAGAATTGACACCCGAGTGCAATCGACGAGCAGGTGGTGTAAATTATATATTACCATTAAAAGCCAAAATCGGATCACGTGTGGTAATTGTTGAGAGACCATTTCATTTATAGCGTTCCTAGCGAATGGAAACTGTGGGAAGCTGCCTTTCGAAACCGGAAGGATTTTTGAAACTGAAAGGACTGCATTTGAAACGTGTTTGGAAAACAAGTGTAACCCTTTTAACCCCAAGCTCCCATTTCTCACAATGTTGGAGGTGTTGCCTGATGACTATGTAACAGTTGCAGGAGATGGATTGACAATGATAATTCAAGGGTGGTGCCAGATTAGCTTGGCGCCTTCAGGCGCCAAACTAATCTGGCACTACCCTTGAATTATCATGGTCAGTCCATCTCCTGCTGTAGGGACTCGGGGCTAAATGGGTTAACTTGATTCAAAAATTGTAATCTGCAAATTGCCGAGCCCGACGCTTTGTTTCAAATTGTCTGAGTTCTGAGAATGTTGAATTTCCCAATTTAAGCTTAGTTCGGTCAGGATAGCATCTCTGCACTCGGAAAAGCCCATGAGAAATTTATCCCACCCACCCGTCAGAAGTTTCATCCCAGAGTTCCTTTCGATGTTCCCCACCCGGGTCTGCCCTGGGGGACTTGGGTGGGGTTAACTACTTTTTATTTTCTAGGGTCACCCTGGCCTGGTCAGCCCCACAGGGTGGGTTTTCCCCTCTATTCTGGGGCATGTGTTTCTGTCTACCGTTGGTCCATTCACCTGTATTTTCCTTTTTTAAACTCTCCCTACTCTGTACTGTCTGCGCTGCCTGTAGCTCTTGGTATTGGATGTCTGTTGCTAAATGGTTTATTTAGCGTATTAGACCGGCTGACAACATAATTCAATGGATTCTGTTTAGTTGTTTTTTTTTCACAAGCAGTGCAGGCACGTCCTGAGAAAGTCTTGTTGCTGTCGGGATGTTAAGCAATGTACAACCAACCTTTCGATGTTGTGCCAGTGTTGGTCTGGTTTACTGGGCATTCTCTGTATGTGTGTGTGTGTGTGTGTGTGTGTGTGTGTGTGTGTGTGTGTGTGTGTGTGTGTGTGTGTGTGTGTGTGATACCTACAGTGAACGAGAGCGACAGTCGACCCGACCCGACCCCACCGAAATCCCTCCAGTCTTTTCTCATGCTAAACCGTGTGTGTTCTATTCCCCCGAATAATTGGGTTTAGCAACTTTCTCCCCTACACCGCCATGCCCAGCTGAATAGTCGCAAGTTTTCCTTTGTGGGGCGAGGGTTCCTTCACAATCGCACCCTCAGCCCAACAACACCCTCAGTTTGGAGCCCAGCCGGAGCCGATCTCGTTGAGCAAGAGGCATAGATTCACATGAGCCCCTGCGGATGCACCGTTACAGTACTGCGGATGCAGGGGTTCATGTAAACCAATGCCTGTTGCAGATTTCAGGCGTTGAGTGTGGTGATGCGCGGTTGTCCCTCGGCCTAACTTGGTTACCCGACCCCTCCTGTCGTATTGACAACTAGTGTAACTTGTAAGAAGTCGTAGGCCCCTCAATCTCTCCAGTCAGAGGAGCAGATGGAAGTCACTAGTGAGAGAAAAACCAGACCTAATAGGTTTATTATAAGAGGTTTTGCCTGCAGTTTTAATTTTCAAAAACTATTGTTGATTCTTCTAGGCGTGTATCTTACTAACTTACTTCGCTGGTTGAGGTCCGAGTCGGTTCAACCCTTGCAGACGTCACTACTGCAAACCTTGAACTGTAATAATAACTGTCGATCCATCTCCTGAAGTGGTGTGTTTGGGATTGACTAACTCAGGGCACATTGATCTTGAGCAAGAGATATACATTTGTACGTGTCTCAGCAGAGGCCTCATGCATGTCCACATCCACCTGAAGATCATGAACGTCTGTCTCTTGTTGAGGGGGAGTTTGTGGATGGAGCAAAACCGGCCACTGTACAGTGTCAAGGTGTCGGGTGCGTTGGCCGTCTTGTGGGGATAGGTTCACACCTACCTGTTTTGAGCAATCACTACTTCTTCTTTTTAAAATTTATTTTTAATTTTATTTAGCAAGAAAGACGTGGTCTGTTTTATGTGCTGTCTCACGAAAAGTCAGCGTCATCTGTCAATAGAGACCATCATTTAGGTGGCCGAGGCCACCTAAATGATGGTCTTTAATGGCAGATGACCTCTGATAAAGGTGGTGGTTCTGAACAGGTGCTGCTGTACGTGTATATTTAGGCCTTACACGCGGTGGACGGACGTGTACCGGAAGCACTGTGCAAAGCTGCACGTTTCGGATTCGGCCGTATTTTCCAGCTGCCCATTGCCCAAAAATTGAATCGTGAATTCCCTGTACCTCCACTCCCGGCCCCCCCCCCCCCCCTCTTATTCCTCGGGTACTCTGGTCTGTCTGTGGGCCCCACCATTCAAGGCTCGTGTCCCTGCATACAAACAGGCTGGAATGCGGTGTCAGGGCTGGCTTAGGGGGATCTCTCTCGCATGATTTAACCTCCACGGAAAGTTCTCCACGGATTGCTCTAGTCTTCCATAATGCATTTTTCTTCACAGTACGTTAAGCCCCCACCCCCCAACCCGCCATCTGAGATCTCCCACCCACCCACCACACCTTTTTGCAGTATTGCGTCAGTCGTTTCGTTTGTGAGCGGGTCTGTGATTTTGGACCTTAAGGCTGAATGCCGCAAGGTCCAAAATCACAGACCGGCTCACAGCCTGTAAGGTCCACTCCCAACTCGCAAGCCTGACTATCGATTTTTGGCTCATGTGCGAAGCAAAAGCCAGTCTATGTTCTGGGCCAGTGGTCGTCCGTCCGTCGTCCGTGGAAAACTTTAACGTTGGCATTTTCTCAGGGACTATTCAAGCAACAGTCTTCAAACTTGGCCCAAGGATACTTTGTGGCAAGACCTTTCTAAACATACCAATTTCAGTGACCTCTCACAAAGGTCAAGGTCACAGTGGCAAAGGAAATGTATGAAAAATAGCTATTTTGGGACATAATTTCTTTTTTCTCAAATACTATTCACAACTTCAAACCCAAACTTGGTACAAAGATACCTGATGCTAAGACCTTTATATGCACACTAATTTGGTTCATCCCTCGGAAAGGTCAAGGGTCACAAGAGCTCAAGAAATAGGTCCAAAATGACCATATTTTTACAATTTTTTTCCAGCAAATACTATTCACAACTTCAAACCCAAACTTGCTACAGAGATACCTGATGGTAAGACCTATCTATGCATACTAATTTGGACGACCCCTCGGAAAGGTCAAGGGTCACGAGAGGTCAGGAAATAGGTAAAAATAGCCATATTTCGACAAGAAACGTTATGTCAGACATGTGTGGATCGGTCGATAAACGTGAGCCATATGGGCTTTGCCCTTCTTGTTCGATTTTGTTCTACCGTACTTTCCCTTCCCCTAAATCACATTACATTAGTGTAACCGCGAGCCGCAGATGTCACGATTGAAAAAGATAAAATCCCAAATTCAAGAGAAGACAACCTCGAGTCTCGGGAGACCGTGGAGTTGTGCCCCTGATAGTGTGACTTTGGTTTGTGCTGATTAACCCTTATCATCCTGATAACACTACTGCTTGAAATGAATGTGACTATGATAGTTCAAGGGTTGTGTCAGAATAGCTTGGCGCCTGAGGCACCAAGCTATTCTGGCACCACCCTTGAACTAAATTGGTTGATTATCTCCTAATCTGTAAAGTAGCCTTCGATAAGGAAATTATTGTTTAAAAAAAAACAAAAAAACTCAGCCTCATGATGTAATGAGTTGGATAACCTCAACTGTCTGTTCACGTCTTATACCATCAGCACGCACTCGTCAGGCGCCTGTGGTTTGGGGGGGATTTGAGAGGAAGGGGGCTGTGGTGTGGGTGGTGCATTAGTGAAGGTAATGGAGTTGTTGGGGAGGGGGGAAGGGGTGGGGGGCGGGGCATTTGTTGTGGAGGAAATTGTGAGGGGGAGGGGACCAGTCCACAGTGTCATCCTGTCATTGATGGCCAAGTTTTTTTTTTCTCCAGTGATAGGCACACTTAGGCGAAATAAAAGTGTTTATGTATGCGCGGTCACACTCGTGTCACTGACGCATGCGTACTTTGAATAGGGCACCACACTTTAGAAAACTGTTAGCAGAGCTGTGATTTTGAAATGTGCATACAGTACGACTTGCAAATAATATTCTAATACTTTTAGCAAACAGCTGTTACGAACTAACTTTCACTTTGGGGATGGGGGAGAAGTAAGGTTAGTGGAGCACGCTCGTGTGTGTGTGTGTGTGTGTGTGTGTGTGTGTGTGTGTGCGCTCGCCTTAGAGTAGGGGTGCAACTTAACACATTCTAGCCCAGGACCGACATCCCCAAATTTTGAAGTTGCCCTCTGAAGGACTTTATTGCAATTCTAGAGACAGTTCGAGCATGCTAGTTCAAGGGTGGTGCCAGAATAGCTTGGCGCCTGTGGGCGCCAAGCTATTCTGGCACCACCCTTGACTAGCATGCTCGATCCAAGTCTTGATGCGGTGTGTTGGGGCTGAATGAGTTAATTAGGGAAGACGCGGAGCCGAGGGCGGCATGAAGCGCCCGACTCCCGCTCGCCGCCACAAAAATAAACACAGGATATCTCCCTTAAACTTCCACTTGGAATGCTGCCCAGCCAAACACCCACTACCCCCACTCGTTGATTGAACTCCAGTGACCCCCCTCTGCCTGGAGTAGGAGTGTAAGAAACCCAACTAGAGATATTTAGAGAATCGTGTAGATTAAAAATAATTGTATCTTCAGCCTATTAAGTTCCTCCGGTTTTTTAGAATGCAAATTGTGCGCGTGCCTGGCAGCGCGAGGCATAGATTCTCATGCTGCAGGGTCCAGTAGAGTCTCTGCCTCTTGTAGATGGTACGAGTTGTTTTGTTGGGAGACTGGGTCATGCGAATCTGTGTCAGTTTCCCCTCGGAAGTGTTGCGAATGCCGCATCAGGGCAGCTCTTGCAACAGATGTTGTGAAACGGGAGACAGTTATTTTCTGTCCGCTCAGAGACCCGAAACTCCAGCCACGCAGCATTACAATGTTGTTCTCTGGCCCCAAAGAGCCATTCGAAAATAGACGTTCTGTTCGATGGTATTCAGCACGGCAGCGATAGTTTTCAGAAAAATCAGTCACGTCAATCAGTCATGGTATAGTGACTCTCAGTCAGTCAGTCGGTAAGCTAGAGGGTTGGTGAGTGACTCAGTCAGTCAGTCGGTAAGCTAGAGGGTTGTCAGTCGGTAAGCTAGAGGGTTGGTGAGTGACTCTCAGTCAGTCAGTCGGTAAGCTAGAGGGTTGGTGAGTGACTCTCAGTCAGTCAGTCGGTAAGCTAGAGGGTTGGTGAGTGACTCTCAGTCAGTCAGTCGGTAAGCTAGAGGGTTGGTGAGTGACACAGTATTTGGGTTTCGCGTCGTGCAAGTGACCAAAGACAGCCTCACGACGAACGGCTGTGGAGAAAACACGTCGTTATTTT
This sequence comes from Semisulcospira habei, assembly GCA_036245525.1. Taxonomy (NCBI): domain Eukaryota; kingdom Metazoa; phylum Mollusca; class Gastropoda; family Semisulcospiridae; genus Semisulcospira; species Semisulcospira habei. The sequence continues at coordinate 137,262,587 of BTPG01000001.1, forward strand.
AGACAGGGGGTGCGTTCGCTGCAGGACTCGAGGAGGAAATGGGGGAGGGGCATTTACCCTGCAAACACGGCGGCCCATCAGCCCAATCAGGCGGGAGGGGGCAGGCCACAGAGACCGGCCTGTCAAACTGAGGAAACCGACACAGATTTCTGGGGGCCGTGGTACATGCGACCTTCGGGGACCGTGGGGGTGTATAATACAGCCGTCCCAGACAGCGCTGTCCCAAGTGGGCCTCACCATCCACAAACAGAAAACAAAGACAATGAGGCTGAACGCAGCCATGAAAGAACCAGTCTTGCTTGCTGGCACCCCGTTGGAGGAGGTGGAGTCCTTCACCTATCTTGGGAGCATCATCGACAAAAAAAGGTGGCACTGATGCAGATGTCAGAGCACTAATCGGTAAAGCCAGAGCAGCCTTTCACCAGCTGAAAAAAGCGTGGAGTACCAGAGAGCTGTCACAACACGCCAAAGTCCGGATTTTCAACTCAAACGTAAAAGCAGTTCTCCTATATGGAGCAGAAACTTGGAGGTTGACAAAAACCACAGGCAACAGAGTACAGATCTTCATAAACAGTTGCCTTAGAAGAATCTTGAAAATCCACTGGCCTGAAAAGATCAGCAACGTCAGACTCTGGGAGAGAACAGAGCAGATAACAGCAGAGAATGAAATTGGGCGAAGAAGATGGGGATGGATTGGTCACAGTCTGAGAAAGCCAGCTTCCAGTATCACTAGGCAGGCATTGTCATGGAACCCCCAGGGAAAGAGGAAAAGAGGCAGGCCGAGAAACACCTGGCGTCAAGACCCCCAAGCAGACATCAAGAGACTGGGAACCACCTGGAGTAAAATCGAAGGAGAAGCACAGGACAGGAGTCGCTGGAGGTCTCTCGTCGACGGCCTATACCCGGGTAGGGGTGACAGGCGTAAGTAAGTAAGACAGCGTTACAAGTCGGACGGTCCTAGTCTGTTAGCGTAGTCGTCTTAACGTCGGAGACCTAGCGCTGGTGGAGACAAACTGGTGTGAAATGGTGACAGGCGGCGATGGCGAGGATCTGCGACGATGGAAGGCGTTTGCGTGGCCCATTTTACATTGGTTGCTAAATTGAGCAGGGGTGGATCTTGGGGGGGGGGGTCATTGGGGTTTTTGGACCCCCCCCCCCCCCCCGACCCAAAATTCCTTAAAATGCTATAATAAAGTTCCTTTTCGGGGGTGTTTGGACTAGTCTAGCGTCGTGGAGACCTGTGTCAGGTTTTGCTCCCCCCCCCCCCTGTGGAGCTAAGTGAATCCGGCCCTGTTGAGGACGTTTTTGTCCTGGTTCATGTTGAAGCCCCACGGCCGTGTTTCCCACATTTTAGAGGCGTCACTGAACGACCATGTACCGGTTGCGGGAGATGGCTCGACCATGATAATTCAAGGGTAGTGCCAGATTAGCTTGGCGCCTACAGGCGCCAAGCTAATCTGGCACTACCCTTGAATTATCACGGTCGAGTCATCTCCCGCTGTAGGGCGTGGGGGCTAACTGGCGTTAAACATGAGGTTGTGCGGTGCGTTTGGCAGTAGGCATAATGGCGCACTGTTGCGCCGGTCTGTGATTTTGGACCTTACGGCCTGAGCCTCGGGTTTCAAAATCGCAGACTTGGCACACATCTAGGCTTTGTGGGTCTACTGACTGTAGACAAAAGTGTGACGGGTCTCGTGATGGTTGCCACTGTTTCGGTCCTCTGGGAGATCTTCCGTGCCAGGCTAGATGGTGCACAAGTAGACTGAACACCCCCGTCCTCCCTTAAAGCACGTAAATCCCCATCCCCCCCCCCCCCCCCCCCCCTGCAAGACGCATAGAGACAGATTATCAAGAGTCCCCAAAGAAACTGTACGGGCCTGTGGAGGCGCTACAGAAGACCACAGATTTCATTTTGAGAGCCAAACTCCAAGTGTGACGGCGTACGAGAAGAAGACGAGTCCCCAAAGAGATGACGTCTCTTCAAAAAGAGAAATTATTGAGGCCACCCCCCCCCCCCCCCCCCCAAAAAAAAAAAAAAAAAAAAAAAAACAAGGGGGGGGGGGGTAATTATTAGCTTTCAAAATCTTCTTTGGCCCATGATGATCTAGTCTGTAAATACATCTCAGCGAAACAAAAGGCATAAAAAATCCACTCCAGCCGTTTGATGCCCAGTGGGCCTGAAGCTGATACATAAGAGATGCATCCTTCTACGAGGTGATCGGTTTCTCCTGCAGTTGGATGGTATAGATCTTGGAAAAGCGCGAGGCCGGACTTGACGCTCTGGGGTGTCTTGGCACGTGAAGATCCTCTCGCAGAGATGGTTCCTGTGCAGGGGCCAGGCTGGACACAAGTGGTCGCTAGAAGTAGGTCAGGCCGGGCAGACGAAAAAGTTTACCGTTAGCACGTGCCGTGCAGACAAATGGACCGATGACCCTTGGAGATCTTATATATACAGTCTTTCGGCCAGCCCCGGCCAGAGGCATAGATTCTCATGAGCCCCTGCGGCCGCAGGGGATTATGAGAATCTATGCCTCTTGCGGGAAAGTCTTTGGGCTCAATTTACGTCCGTATGTGCGGCTCGGAATAGAGAACGTTGTGAGGGTTGGTAGGGTCTGGGACGGATAGCGATGAGAGACATTAGTGGGATTCTCCTGGTGGAGAGAGCGAGGTGAGTGGATGTTGCCGGTGTGGATTGTTGACAGAGTCAACAGCTACATGTGGCGTAGTAGTGTGGTGGTGGTCTCGTGTGTGCGTGTGTGTGTTGGGGGGGGGGGGGGGTGTGGAGGGTGGAGAATCAATAAACATATTCCATATTTCACGTTGAAACAAACTGACATCCCCATTGAAAGACATTTTTCACACCTGTCGCACACAATGACATTTGTTTTTAAAAAAAGCGTGGCAACACACACTTCTCACGCAGGAGCGCGCACACACGCACACAACATTAATATGTGCGCTCACACAGACAAGCGCGCGTGCGCACACACACACACAACCACACACAGAGATGCTCGCATGCCTTGCTTTTTACCCAGTCAGTGATCGCTGCAGTACGTCTGTTGGCAAGTGTGCCGTCATTGTGCATAGTGAACATACTGTTCTCCCTAGTCCTGAGTACATCAGTATGTGCTCACGTCAGTGTTCAAAGGCGGTATTGAGCAGGTGTGGGGTTATTTTGGGCGCCGAGTTCAGGAGAAGGGGATGCGACGTAATTACTGGGGAAGTTAATGAGACAGACTAGTGGCGCACTGCACCTGCAGGGGGAGGTGCGGTGGCCAGGTTTACTGTAGGAAACTCTCTCCATAATTATGTTTGATCATAAAGCCGTGAAAAGCCAGAGCAGCCGAAACTGTAAAACTGTGTATGATCGTGAAAGTCTTCTTACCCAGCAGAAATCACCTCGACAAACCGACACATTGCGAAATATGGTGTCTTATAAATCTAATGTCCGTTTTTGACGTCAGACTTGGCACAGGAGTAAGGCGACCCCCCCCCCCCCCCACCCCCCCCCACCCCCAACTCCACAGATTTCTGCTTCAGACAGTTTTTGATGACAGCGCAGTAATGAGATTCGGTTTGCATTGATGCAAAGCAGGGTGTTCATCCATGATGGCGAATATGTAAATCATAATATATAGCGATCTTTTTGTATTAGAGGTTTTACGTCAGTCAGAAGTAGGTCAGAAACTGCATGAAGTTCACACATTCAGTGGGTTCAACTGAGACACTCCCAGAGGCATATATTCTCATGAGCCTCTGCAGCAGGAGGGCCTCGTGAGAATTTATGCCCCTTGCTACCAAAGACGGACTGCATTTGCATCCCCAGTGTAAACGAAGCAGTAATTTATCACTAATGAAATTTAGCCCTAACACTATAGCAGGAGATGAATTGATCATGATGTTTCGAGTGTAGAGCCAGATTAGCTAGGCACCATCAAGGCACCAAGCTAATCTGTCACTACCCTTGAATTGTCATGATCGGTCGGCCTCCTGCAACTGGTACAGTTGTTAGGTAACGCCTCTAACATATTGTAAAATGTGGCCATGGCGTTATCCCATATCATACTGAGGCTAAAAGCTTCAAATTTATACACTGCCATATGCAAGCTACATTATAGTACTTACAGATAAGGATAGAGACCAATGGCTTTAGTTCAAGGGTGGTGCCAGAATAGCTTGGCGCCTAGCAAGCTATTCTGGCACTACCCTTGAACTATTTTAGTCAAACTTATTTCACACACTGGTGTATTCCGAATGACAAGGCTTAAATGGGTTAGCTGAATCATTCAGTGAGTGGCTGTTACGAGGAGGGTCTGTGCATGTGTGACAGCATCGATCGAACAGTCCTGTACGCTGCTTAAGCATCCTCACTATCAAGGCCGGGGCACAACCTACTATCTTAGAAGGAAAAAACAACCCCTTCTTGTTCTGATTGTGAAGAGAGCGTTTTGTGGTGTGTTGTAGGACCAGGATGGAGCGTTTGTGGAAGAGATCAGCGGGTCAGGTAGCGGAGACCACATGGCCGGAGAGACAGATGATGAGGATCTCTTGAATGGTACCTCCGGCTCTGGTAGTGGAGCAGGAGTAGTCCCAGACTTTACAGGTGTGTTCATGTTGGTTTTGGGGGTTCAGTTATTTGTTTTGAATATATCATTATTTCATTCTGCCCGCGACACACCACAACAAGAAATGGCTCGACCATGATAGTTAAAGGGTAGGGGCAGAATAGCTTGGCGCCTATAGGCACCAAGCTATTCTGCCACCACCCTTGAACTATCATGGTCAGTCTGTCTCCTGAATTGTAATGCAGTCCTCGGAGGATAACTCCAAAACGTGGGTATTTCGCAATTCGTACCTCGGGCACAATGAGCAATTCGTACCTCAGGCACAATGAGTTATACATTTATTTATTTATAATTATTATTTGTGATTTAATATTTCCATTTTGACAACCAGCCACCTTCCTGAACCTATATGTAGAGATGTATGAAGAGAAATTTGACTTTTTCTCCAGCTTGACCCTTCCAAAGCGTGTTACTTTCTTCTTTGCTGATTATCTCTGTGCATTTTGAAGTGCTTGGCTTTCACCTTTATGGTTTGGATTTGTTGTCTGATTTGCAGACACCACTGTTTTCACAACGCGCAAACAGACCACCCCTGTCCCCTCAACTAGGGCACCGCCCACCACGGCTGCACCCCGCACGCCCTGCGAACAGCTGCGCGAAACCAGCCGGCATCTTTTCGGCAACTTTGTGCCACGGTGCACGGCCAACGGCGAATATGACAGCTTGCAGTGCCGCGGGCACCCCGGCACAGGGTCGTGTTGGTGCGCGGACCTCGGGGGTCGCGAAATCCCTGGCACCGCCCTTCCCCAGTCTGTCACGCCCGATTGTGAACGAGGTAGGAGAAGCTGAGATTGAGTTTATTATTCCGTTTAGTCCTGGTGCCATACAGAAGGAGATGGATTGAAGATGATAATTCCAGGGTAGTGTCAGATTAGCTTGGCGCCAGAGGCGCCAAGCTAATCTGGCACTACCCTGGAATTATCTTCAATCGATCTCTTAAAACCAGTACATAGTCATAGGTGAGATTTGGGAAATGCGGCTTTGTGGTTAAATGGGTTAACCCAGACACCCTTTACACAGTACTGGTGAAGTAGAAAACGTTACAGTGGTTTGTAGACAAATTTACCTCGGTTTTCACAGGTAATGCAGTGAAACTGTTTGAATGGGAGCAGGGGTACATGTAATGCATGGAAAAAGAGTAGGTGTGCACGAGTGGATGGATAGTAAGTATGTAGAGGGGCGAGCATGGTGATGGTGGGATATGTTTGTTGTTGTGAGGTATGAAAGTGGCTTTGGTGTGTATGGTTTGAACGAGCGTCTTGCACAGAGAGGATGTGCGTTTGCCCGTAAAACTAAATAGTCACGCAAATTGTCCGCTACTCGTCTCCTGACTGACGCTGTCATGTTCTTGCCTCAGGTTCCAACATGCCGCCATGCGTGTACCAGCTGGTGAAGCATTCACGCTCCGGCTTGCTGGGAACTTTCCGTCCTATGTGCACGGTGACCGGTGAATTTGAGGCCAAGCAGTGTAAGGGCTCTATGTGTTTCTGTGTCAACAAGAAGGATGGCGTGAAAATCACCGGCACTGAGGTGTATCTGCCCGACGATCCCGAGTGTGATAGCCCTGGTGCGGGCACCAATTTTAATACCAACAGTAAGTGCTGCGTACTTAGCTTAATGTGTGCAGAGTTCAGGTCATTTTTATTTCTCTGTATCACAAAATGGGCGTTAGCTTTACAGGTGTAGTTTTAAGAAAAAAATATCACCATATCTTATTGATGAATTTCAATTAAAGTGATGTAACTTTCTTAACCCATTCTACCCCAGACACACCACATCAAGATAAGGATCGACCATGATAGTTCAAGGGTGATGCCAGAATAGCTTGGCGCCTATGGGCGCCAAGCTATTCTGGCATCACCCTTGAACTATCATGGTCGATCTGTGTCCTGCACTGCAATGCAGTCTTCAGAGGACAACGGCAAAATTTGGGGATTTCGGTGTTGGGGTAGAATGAGTTAAACCTCAGTAGCTGAGCTGACCCTTTCCACAAGGTGAAAGTCCTGTGTTTGTCTTCAGAGTGAATGCCTGCGTGTGAGCATGTGTGTTGGGTTCAGTGCGCGGCACTTTGAGCTGATTCACAGAATTAAAGTGCCTGTATAATGACCAGTATTAATATGATTATGTCCCTATGATGACATTATGATGGTGTTAATGTTCAAAGTGGAAAACGTCATCTCTGTAGACCATGTGAAAAGGCTCCGCTGAATGGCCCAGACATGTCATATTTTTTTTCAGTGTCCTTTACACAACCTTCTTTCAGATAACACACCTTTGTCATTCTTCATTTGATACCTCTGAATCTTCTGATTGTTGAAGTGCGTGTCTTTTGTGTGCAGTTAACATTGGCCGCAATGAAACAGAGAAGGGCTTGAGGAAAGACGACAGACAGGTACATTTTGCCCAGCAGTTAACGTTTGTGGAATAACGTCTCAAGAGCTGGAGTGTATCTTGCTCAGCAAGAGGCATAGATTCTCATGAGCCCCTGATGGGGCTTGTGAGAATCTGTGCCTCTTGCTGATCGGATAACTTGATGATGGACTGTTTCCATTGTTTTATCTCTTTTTTGCGGTGTCAAGTGTTGATTAGCTATCATTTCACATGCACTCGACACACTTGGACCATGAATCATTTCTCATGCACCAGACATGTTCGACCCTGCTATTATTGATAACTGTGTATGTTGGGCAGTGACATCCGATTACAAGTTTAAAAGAAAACTATGTGGAGACCCAAAAACTATGCGGAGGCCTCCCAAGTTCACGCTCTACTTATTGATGGTCGTTTTGCGGGAACGTTTTATTAGCCAAGAGATTTGATGTAAAAGTAGTATTGAGTGTTTCTGCATGCTCTGTGTGTTTGCATGCGTGTGCATGTGCCCAGCCTTTATGTGTGTGTATCTGTGTTTATTTCTCTCAATGTGCATGTTATTTGCGCGTGTGTTTTGCAGTTCGCTGCATGTCTTGTCAACCTTTCGAGAAAAATGTTCATGTGCTTTTTTCTCTTTTTTTGCAGATTACACTTCACCCACCATCTACAACAGGCAAACCCAAAGAGGAAGTGAGAACGACACCTGTGGATACTAACAGTGAGTCGAGGTTTTGTGATTCTGCGTCCTTTCTCCAATTACAGATTCACCCAGAGGCAGATGGTTTAGCCATGATCCATAGGTTTAGGGGTAGTGTCGGTGAATTAGTTCAAGGGTAGGGCCAGATTAGCTTGGTGCCTCCACAGTGGCAGTAGCCTTGAACTATCTTACTTACTTACGCCTGTCACCCCTACCCGGGTATAGGCCGTCGACGAGAGACCTCCAGCAACTCCTGTCCTGTGCTTCTCCTTCGATTCTACTCCAGGTGGTTCCCAGTCTCTTGATGTCTGCTTGGAGGTCTCGACGCCAGGAGTTTCTCGGCCTACCTCTTTTCCTCTTTCCCTGGGGGTTCCATGACAATGCCTGCCTAGTGATACTGGAAGCTGGCTTTCTCAGACTGTGACCGATCCATCCCCATCTTCTTTGCCCAATTTCACTCTCTGCTGTTATCTGCTCTGTTCTCTCCCAGAGTCTGACGTTGCTGATCTTCTCTGGCCAGTGGATTTTCAAAATTCTTCTAAGACAACTGTTCATGAAGGTCTGTACTCTGTTGACTGTGGTTTTTGTCAATCTCCAAGTCTCTGCTCCCTATAGGAGAACTGCTTTTACATTGGAGTTGAAAATCCGGACTTTGGTGTGTTGTGACAGCTCTCTAGAACTCCACACTTTTTTCAACTGGAGAAAGGCTGCTCTGGCTTTACCGATTCGTGCTCTGACATCTGCATCAGTGCCGCCTTTTCTGTCTATGATTCTCCCGAGATAGGTGAAGGACTCCACCTCCTCCAACAGGTTGCCATCAAGCAAGACTGGTTCTTCCCTGGTTGCGTTCAGCCTCATTGTCTTTGTTTTCTGTTTGTGAATGGTGAGGCCCACTTGGGACGAGATGTCAGCAAGCCTCGTGGTCTTGTCCTGCATTTGTTGATGAGTGTGGGACAGTAATGCCAAGTCGTCTGCAAAATCGAGGTCGTCAAGCTGTGTCCACAGTGTCCACTGTATTCCACTTCGTCTGTGCTCTGTGGTCATCTTCATGACCCAGTCTATGGCCAGTAGGAAGAGGAACGGAGACAGCAGACACCCCTGCCTGACACCAGTTCTGACCTGGAGCTCTCTGGTGAACTGCCCTTCATGGATCACGCGACATGTCATGCCATCATAGCTGCTCTTGATCAGGCGGACGAGCTTTTTGTGGGTACACCGTAGTGTCGTAGGAGTTTCCACAGAGTCTCTCGGTCCACGCTGTCAAATGCTTTCTCATAATCCACAAAGTTGACGTACAGCGGGGAGCTCCACTCCAGAGACTGTTCCACGATGATGTGGAGAGTGGCGATCTGGTCTGTACATGATCGGTTCTTCCTGAATCCTGCTTGCTGGTCTCTCAGCTGGGGGTCAACGGAGCTCTTCATTCTCTCTAGGATGATCCTGTTGAAGACCTTTCCTGGTACTGACAGCAAGGTGATTCCTCTGTAGTTGGAACACTTGCTGAGGTTGCCTTTCTTGGGAAGCTTGATTAGGTACCCCTCCTTCCAGTCAGCTGGCATCACCTCCTCTTCCCAGATCTTTCCAAACAGTGGGTACAGCATCTCAACTGTTGTCTCTAGGTCTGCTTTCAGAGACTCCGCTGGGATGCCATCTGGCCCTGCTGCTTTGCCATTCTTCAAAAATGCCACTGCTTTTCTGATCTCTTCCCGGCTGGGTCTGTCACAGCTGATGGGTAGGTCGGTCTCTGCCGGCTGGATGTCGGGGGGGTCGGGTGGGCTAGGTCTGTTCAGTAACTTGAACTATCACAGGTGATCTATTTCCACAGCTGGTAGAGTCTTTATAAATGGCTCACAAAGTTTGATTTTATTTTCCCTGAACGAGTCAACGAGCCCAAACAATATAGGAAGACTGGAAAATTGGCAAGAAGTGCCAGGCTAATCTGGCACGACCCTTGAACTTTCCGGTGTCAGGATTGATCCATCTTCTGTTGTAAAATGCCATGGCTGAACAGGTTCATGCATCCTTGTCGGTCTTCATGCAGGAATGGTAGCCACGTGTATTTTATCAAAGATTTGCAACTTGCTTGGCAACATTGGCTAGTGAAGCCGACATTTTGCCACTATGGTGTTGAGTGTTTTTCTTCCGTCTTATAGATTAACAAGTTACAAAACATCTTTTGCAGTCGATACAGAGGATGACAAAGAAAAAGAAAAAGATACAGAGAAGCCGCCCACATCTAACGAGACGGGCGACAGTGGTCCAATGAAAGAGCCGAGCTCGGCGGCCCATGTTATGACGCAGCCAGGAATACTAGCAGGTATGGGGGAAAAATTAGCATTGGGTTCTTTATTAACCCTTTTGGCCCCAAGGTCCCATTTCTCAAATTTTGGAGGTGTTGCCTAATGACTGTGTACCAGTTGCAGGAGATGGATTGATCATAATTCAAGGGTAGTGCCATCTGGCACTACCCTTGAATTATCATGATCAATCCATCTCCTGCTGCAGGGTCCTGGGGCCAAAAGGGTTAATTTCCTTATTATTATTGTTTAGGAGGGTGAAGGGGGAGGGCATTTGTAGGTTTATCTATACTGATGAACAAAAGAAATGCAACGTTTTTGCAATCATTGGAAAATTTTTTTAAATGTTGCATATCTTTTGCTCGTCGGTACATAAATGGTCAACATGAGAGGGGACTATGGGACCATTTTGTCTTCACAGGCACTGACACTGTAGTTTGGTTGGTGACATTCGCACTGAAGTATAGTGTTCGCTTTCTTTTTTGGGACTGCGTTGAATGCAGACGTTCAATCCGTGATTTGCTGAGCACTACATGCAAAGTTGTAAATGTAAGAGAGGGATTGGTTGCCTCTTAAGGGTAGTGATGTTGTGCCAGAAGGCATCGAGCACATCAGGCACAAGATTTGAGACGTCGCAGTTGGTCGATCAGTCTTCCAGCAAATGCGCTTAACCTCTTTACCTGCCATTGGTTGCAGATCATGTTAATGAAATCTTGGTATATTGTGCACCAAAAAACCCATTCCCCTCCCCCCCCCCCCCCCCCCCCCCCCCCCCCCCCCAGTTGACATGGGTCCAAAGTGGGGTCAGCAAGAGGCATAGATCCTCATGAGCCCCCGCATTTGCGGGGGCTCATGAGGGTCTATGCCTCTTGCAGTTTGCGTCGCTTCAAATGAGAAACATTTTCCTGTTTGCAATCAGCCCATTCGGCCCCGACGCCCTGCAGCAGGAGACCGTTTGACCATGATAGTTCAAGGGTAGTCCCAGATTAGCTGGGCGCCTGAGGGTGCTGAGCTCATCTGGCACCACCCGTGAAGTGTCATGTCCTTCTCCTGCAACTGGTACATGGTTGTTGGATAACTGTGGGGGGTAAATGGCTTATGTTTTCAGTCCCGTCGTACTGGTTAGGGGACTCGTGTTCCGTTTTCCATGATGAGGGAGCAGCTGGTAGCACTAACGTTGAGTTGTTAACCCTTTTTGCCCCAGATCCCTACAGCAGGAGATGGCTTGACCATGATAATTCAAGGGTCGTGCCAGTTGGCGCCTGAAGGCGCCAAGCGAATCTGGCACGTCCCTTGAATTATCATGGTCAAGCCATCTCCTGCGACTGGTGCCTAGTCGTTAGGCAACACCTCCAGAATTTTGAGAAGTGGGACCTTGGGGCTAAAAGGGTTAAAAATCAGGAGTTGCCTTCGAAAGGATACACCACATTTCAGGAGACTGGTCAGGCATGATATTCCAAGGATGTTGTCAGAATATCTTGGTATATGGCTACTCTGTTAATCACCACCCTAGGCCTTTCATGGTCGAACCATCTCTTGCTGCCATGTGTCAAGGGCTGAGTGGGTTGATTGTAATATGCTGACGAGCAAAAGAAATGTGACATTTTTGGAATCATCGGAAGCACTAAATTTTTGTAATCATTGGAAATGCAAAATTTTTGGAATCAATGGAAACACTAAAGTGTTTTTGATGATTCCAAAAATGTCGCATTTCATTTGCGGATCAGTGTAGATCCTGTGATAAAGGTTATCAAAAATATTATAACATTGTATCTCTTTGTGGGTGTTTTTCAGCCATCATCGGAGGCTCAGTGGTGTTTCTTCTGTGTGCCGTCCTGCTTATCATGTTTATCGTTTACCGCATGCGCAAAAAGGACGAGGGCAGCTACGCACTGGACGAACCAAAGAAAATGCCCAACTATTCATACCAGCGAGCCCCTGATCGGGAGTTCTACGCTTGAAGGGGTGTGTGGGAGAGAGAGAATGAGTGATGTGTGACAAATTTTAAGAAGTCGGCTGAATTTAAAGGGCAGAAAAATCATGCTCAAAGCAAAGTCTTATTTTTGTGTCAAAGAAAAAAAGTGTAAGATCCGAGTTCAACACGGGAGCAGAGCCATCAATGAAATGTGTGAGTGAGCTTGCTTTCAAACTGGCATGTGGAGGTGGAGTGTTTTAGACGAAACATTTCAGTCACTGTTTTTGTTGGGCATTTTGGAAAAAATCTCAGTGGCTGTTTTTTTTAAAAATTGGTATTAAGGAAATCGCAGGGGCTTGTTGGGGAGGAGGGAATGCAGAATATTTGAGAATAAACTCTGAAAACAGTGCATCCCTTGAATGTTGTATGGGAGTACATAGAGGGAAATTCAAAATTTACCTTGTATGCTTGGCCCCAAATTATAGCCGGAGCCAATCATAGTCGGCAAGAGGCGTAGATTCTCGTGAGCCCATGCAGATGCAGGGGCTCACGAGAATCTGCACCTCTTGCAGACAGAATTGTCTATCGTATGTTGGGGGTTGGTGGCGCATAACACCTAGAGTTATTCAGCCCATGGACTTCTCTCCCTTTCGTCGGTCAAAGGTCATGTGTTATCCTTGAAGCATAACTTTTAGTTGAGCTGCAGGTCAAGGGAGTACCAGTTCACGTGAGCCTTTTGATCAAACGCGCCTTTGTACCAAAGATCTTAGATACTGGCAATTTTGAGAGAGAAGTTGACGTTATTCAGGGCGTAGTCTTATTCAAGTGACAATGCTAAAAAAATAGTTCATTTTAAAATTTAATTTAACTTTTTTTTTTTTTCATTGTTGGTAGTGGTGACATGTACTTAAGTTCAATGGACACGGAGGCGTGTGGATTTTAACTTAAAAGACAAGCAGTGCCTAACATTAGATTTTGTTATACCTCAGTGTTGGTTTTTTTGTATGTATTGCTTTGATGGTTGTTGTTGGTAGATACACTTAATTTTTCTGTCACATCGGTAACTTTTACAGCATGGGCGTGGATTCATCTTTGTACTGTCAGCTGTACGCTTAACTTACAGAACAACAGCCTCGTTTTGAGGGGCTGTTAGAGCGGGGGAGAGACATGGATTTTCATGAGCCCCTGTGACTTCAGGGGTCATGAGAAGCCATGCCTGTCACAGACAGAACAGGCCGGCTGAGAAATTCATCGTAAGTAAAACGGCACTGTACAGAGTTAAATTATACACTAGATCAAATTGACGCAGAAGTTGTCAACATTTTTTCAACACATAGAACACAACTTGAGAAAACTGAAAGTCATGTCACTTTTGTGGCTTTGGGTACCAATTTTGAAACCTACCTCTGTGTTTGCATTTGCTTTGATTTTTTTGCGGATGAAATTGTGGCTTTTTCCTGTACCTGCAAAATCTTATTCAAAATTTAGGTTTGAAATTTTTGGGAATGAAATCTGATGATGAAATGTAGCTTTTGATTCTGCCCTTAGGGTGACAGACGATCCCACATTTCTCCAAGAGGTGTTTTGTTCACGAGATACGAGCAACTGATTTGCTATGTAAGGTCAAGTCTTTGCTATGTAAGGTCAAGTCTTGCACGTGTGCGACAGCTATCGTGTGGAAGTTTGTGCTCATGAAATAACAATTTAAGACTAAGGAAACTGATTTACATCGTATACCACCATACCTTACATACCATAATTATATAACACTAGCATTTATCTAGCTCTGTTGTTTTATTCAAAGCATTTTACCGTGTACAAAATATTGTTGAGTGCATTACGCTGTTGTATGTACAGTGGAAGGTTTTTCGGACGTAGAGACATGCTTCAGTTTTGTCTGTCCTGGTCTGTGATGTTGGTCCTTGCAGCCGTACGGCCGCAAAGACCAAAGTCACAGACCAGTAGACTTATTTCTGTTTCGTTTCATTTTCGTGTTGTGTATTTTGGGTTCCTGATGACTTGCTATGTATGTCTATGATAAATGTTGATCACATGTACACTTTCATTTCACGCGTGACTACTATTATTATGACAAGATTTGGAAGTCTAGGTTTTAGTGATGTGGACCGTTTGTGAATACTGTTTCTTTTGGTGGAAACCATGTACGTTTCAAATCATTTGCTCGGTTTCATGTTGTACGTTTCCATTTTCATTTGTTTGTTTTCCCTATCCCTCCCCAAATCAACCCCTCTCTTTTGTGATTTTCTTTCGTAAAACCTTTTTTGGACAAAGCATCCGCTTTCTTTGGTTGTGTTGGCAGTTTCAGTTGAAGCTAAAGGGTAATTTTTATTACTTTAAAAAAAAAAAAAAAAAAAAAAATACCCAACATTTAGTTTCAGGAATTTTGTTTCCTAATAACACTCACTTGTTAGAAATCGCTAAACTATTTGGCCACAGATGCCTTTAAATTTGGATGTCACTATGTGATGCGATACTTCACTAGAGAGTGGATTTCTGTGGACTGCAGTTCGATTAAGAATAATTTGATACAAACTCTGTTAAATGTCCCCACATGGAAATCTTGTTTTTTTTTCTGATGTGTTAGTAAGGAGCTTCCACAATCCCACCCTCCAACACTTTTCCCACCTAATACGTCATTGTTTTTTTGTTTTTCTTCAATGATCATTGCTGTATAGTCCACCCCTCAACTTTTGAAATGGGGCCAGCAAGAGACATAGATCCTCATGAGCCCCCGCAGACTGTGGGGGCTCATAAGGATCTATGTCTCTTGCAGATGGGAAATAGATGAGAATTTATTGTAAGAAATACTGACCGAAATTGAAGAGCTCTCATACTTTGCAAGTCTCTCCAAGAATGCATTGTATATCTAAGAAATTTAAATTTGGGGGACTTCAGACGATTGTTAGCACTTGTTAAATCCACGCGGGAAGGTGCTTTGTTGCAATTTATTCATTTTTCTCTCCTCCTTCCTTTGATTTGTTTTCTTGGAGTTCTATTTTTTTTTTTGGGGGGGAGGTCTACTCATGGAGACTGAAATGTTGAGAAACTTACACAGAGTGAGTGAGTGAATGGATGAGAGCCTGCAGAGAGCAAGTGAATTTGTGTGTGATCACTACTTACGCATTTAACAGCAATTGTGTGTTCTTATTTTCCTGTCTGTCCTTTCATTTGTTGGAGAAATTCTTCGAGATTAGACTCTCTTTTTTTGGTGAAACTTTGCATTGTAGAGGGGAAGAGTGTGAAATGCTTCACGAGACGAACAATTTTGATATAAAATTGCTTCAGATTGGTTTTGTTAACTGCATTGGTGCTCGTATATTCTACATATGCCATGAATCTTTGCTTTCAGTGTCAACACGGTACCTTGCACACACTTGATCAGGTTGTTTTGGCTGGTTGGTGGGGTAAATTTGTCTTTTTCTGAGAGAGGTACAAGTGATTAATGCGATGTATGTTTATGATTTGTTTGCTGGTCTGTTATTTCTGACCTTACAGGTCGGAAATCACAGGCTGGCACTTTTGGAAATAAAATGCATCTTTGTTACATTACCCTTCTATAAACTTTTGAAAGATCAAATTAAAATTGTAATGAAATGAGTGGTATGGTTATTTAGTGGGTACACAATAGAAAAAAAAAAAACTCGTTCAGCCCGACGGCCGTATTTCCCAAATTTTGGAGGCGTCATCGAGTGGCTATGTACCAGTTGCAGGAGATGGGTCGACCATGATAATTCAAGGCGCAGTGCCAGATTAGCTTGAATTATGGTCGAGCCATCTCCTGCTGTAGTGCATCAGGGCTTAATGGGTTAAAGGGAAAAGCACCATGATGGTTTATGTGAATGATGCCACTGTGCATGTATAATGTGGTACTGGGGCGTGGCCATATACCCCCACACTTAGCCAAATACCAAAAAAAAAAAAAAATTATTCAGGAATCTTTCCGTACCTAGCGGAACTGACGAGTCCGATACTCGTCGGTCATCTCGGCATTGTCTACAGATGCTTGAATTGTTTTTGAATTGTCAAGTCCGTCTTTGGATGTACAACTGGTCTGTCACTACAGTGTATATGTACATGTATTCTTGTTTGCGCCAGTAAGCCTGACAAAAAATCTGAACGTTAATCTGTATATCTGTCCGTTAACCGCTACGTCATTTTATAATCTCATCGCGTCTCATCGACCGTCTACTAAATTATGTACGGATCACCATGTAAGGGTAGAGTGTTTCACGTAGCCACACGGCGGTCACAACCCCACGGTTTTGTGCGATAATCCCACCTCATTGTTATTGTCGGGATGCCCCTTCCCTGTTTATCATGATATTGTGCTGTGTGCATCTGGAAAATGCTTACACTAGTGGTCCAAATTTCTGGCAGTCAAGCTGTAGATTTGTGGTAGATTTGTGTACCCCACAGGAGAACTTTGTCAGTTCTTTTGTACATAGTCTGTTCTCCCTTCATAGTTCGCGTGCGGCACCGAAGAACGTTCTTACAGTCTTTAACCCTGTTGTGCGTGCAGCCACTGGTACTTTGACCCTTTGGCTGCCAGTAGCATGTCACGTCTCCTACAGGAATCATGACATGAAGCACTACCAACAGCCAAAGGGTTAACACCTTGACTGGTACTGACGATACCGCTTGGAGGCAAAGACACGTCGTTACGCGTCTTTCTGCCGAGCGGTCACCGTCGGCAGCAGTTTTAATGTAATGGTGACCGCTCGCACATGGAGTTTAAATTGTTAAGCTACCACGGTTCATGCAAACGATTAACAGATTAGCCGATCGTTTCATCAGTACTGAGAAGCGATTTTGTTAACTTGTTCAGCCCCGACACGCCACAGTAAGGCATGGTCCGAGCATGACAGTTCAAGGGTGGTGCCAGAATAGCTTGGCGCCCATAGGCGTCGAGATATTCACCACCTTTGACCTGTCATGCTTGATCCGTCTCTACAATTGCAATAAAGTCCTTCAGAGGGCAACTTTAAAATGTGGGGATTTTGGTCCTGGGGCAGAACGTGTTAAATGTGTCACATACTTTTAGCTCGGTAGGCGTGGTGAGCTTGACAAAATACGGGTTTTTCACATGATAGCTCAAGACGGCACAAGCAATCTGGCCAGCAAAGGTGAGGGACAGCAAGTCTGTTTTTGTGAAAAGCAAGATTTTATTGCATTGAAATGAAAATCTTGTTTTTCACCAAAATGGCCTTTCTGTCTCTCGTGTTCAAAGGTCAGATTGTGCTGGTCTGTAATTTTGGACAATACAGCTTTGTTCAAAATCACAGCACATGATCTTTTCGCACGTGCATGCACATACACACACACACACACAGAGGTTGTGATGGAAACTACCACGGTCTTCGGTGCCGCCCGCAAACTTGTCTCGTCGTAGGGTCTGCACAAAAGTTAAAACATTCTAATCTTGAAATTGTATGTACGATAATTTTGACAATAAAACATGTTAATAAAAATACAGCATGTTTTTACTTCCTTCTTCTTGTACTGAAGTACGGTCAAACCTGTCTAGGCGACCACCTGTCGGTAAGCAGACCACCCATTTCTGGTGCTCCCTTACGATGACCCTGCGTAAGAAGAACACCTAAGGTGATAGTTCCTTGTGCGGTCATCTTACACAGGTTTCACTCTTTTTGGTACGCCATGCATGAACACTGAATGCACAGCCAAGTTTCACATGCAGCAAATGGCGCTAAAGACGCATTTAACCCCATGGACGCATTTTCCAAATTTTGCAATTCAACTAAAAACTACTATGTACCAGCTGCAGAAGACGGATGAACCGTGATAATTCAAGGGTAGTGCCAGATTAGCTTGGCGCCTGACGGCACCAAGCTAATCTGGCACTACCCTTGAATTATCATGGTCGATGGACCTCCTGCTGTAGTGTGTCTAGGCTAAATGGGATAATCATCCTGTCCGAGACGTGCCGCATACTGACGCACAGCAAAAAAAGTTAGTGTTCAAGACATGCTGAATTATATGAGGCATGTTTTGAATGCTAATTTAATTTGCCGCGCGTCGGTTAGCGGTACATCTCGGCTGACCAGTACCATTTGCGGGCATACTCCCGACTCGAGGAGTGCGCCACAGGTACACTTCTGTTCAAATGAGATGCTTAGCATCTCATTTGAACAGAAGTGTACCTGTGGCGTACTCCTAAAGTGAGGTGTCTTTGTGGAGTACGGTAAACGGTGCAGAGATTTACAAATAAAGAACAATCTGATGCTGGATTACAGTGCACACAAATATTACACTCCAAACACTCTCCCTCGAGAAGATCAGGCGTGGGTTTACGTGAAAGACTTGCAAAGTGCGATTGTGTGATCGACGCCACAAGCCAGCGTGTGTGCCTCGGCTGGCAGTGAGACCTGCAACACGAACATTTTGTCTGGAGTTAACCCCAAATAGCTCCTAGAACTAAATGACTTCCATTCGACTGAAAAGAAGACATCTAGCTCTGGGAGTTAAAGGGTCAATACATTTAGCCTGCAAATAAAGCACATACTTTACCGTCTGCAGCCACCAGTACCATCTATAGTACCGATGGGTGATTAGTGAATGCACAATGGGGTTACGGCAAAACACCTACAATATTACATCAACACAAAGTCTCGACAGACACACTTCCTGCAGTAAAGGGAATCACCTCGACAGAACACGCTACTGAAGAATGCATTCTGTATAAACTGTCCTGCATGTGCTTCAACTCTATCAACCTGACTTCTCCTGCTTATATCTCTGACTTATTCCATTTGTATACTGCATCTTGCACCCTCCGCTCTTCCTCTGACACGCATAAATTTCGCCTTCCCAATTTCAAATGTAAAACACGTGGCGGTCGTGCCTTCTCCCATCTTGGCGCCGCCACTTGGAACAGCCTCCCCACCCATGTCCGTAACTGTCAAACGCTTTCCTCATTTAAATCATTTCTCAAAACCCACCTCTACAACGCTGCCTTTCACTAGTTCATTTCCCCAGCCATGCACAATTCATCACCACGGTCACGTGTGTGTGTGCGTGTTAGCTGTTAGCCTTTTTATTGTATCAGCTCCTAGAGCTACTTTTAGAATAAGCGCTTAACAAATCTCCTTTATTATTATTATTATTAATATTACTGGCAGCCAAAGGCTTAACAGAGGCAGATAGACATGCACATCTGTTCTAGTCCAGTTGAGACAAGCACATCTGTTCTAGTTCAGTTAAAACCCTCTGCTCTCATCGGTGGTGCTTTGTTAAGCACCTTCCATGAGAAAAAAGCATGTCGATCTATTTTTAACTGTATCCCCACACCAAAATTTACCTTCAAAGGAAAGAACTGATTCTCATCAGCGCCTAGACCCAAACATCCCTGTCGACTGTGGCCCCACGAATACACATCACCCTTGTCTGCAGGACAAGAAAAACACTGACAATTATCACCGGTAATCAAACACAATAAAGAACAGTGGTTATATGTTTGTTAGTGCAAATGTTTGGAATCTCCTGATTATCCCATATCATACTGAGGCTAAAAGGCTTCAAATTTGTGCACTGCCATATGCAAGCTACATTATACAGGCATAGGTAATTGCCAAAGCAAAAATCAGCTGAAACTAGGGGGGTCCGGGGGCATGCCCCCCCTGGAAAAAAAATAAGCGATGAAAATCTGTGCATATTTTTTTAGGAATGTGAAATTATTTTCCATGGAAAACCGCGGATCCGAGGACAATTGCCATGCCCGTACAGATAAGGATAGAGACCAATGGCTTTAGTTCAAGGGTGGTGCCAGAATAGCTTGGCGCCTACAGGCGCCAAGCTATTCTGGCACTACCCTTGAACTATTTTAGTCAAACTTATTTCACACACTGGTGTATTCCGAATGATAAGGGTTCAGCACACTGGTTGTCTCCCACGATTCCCTACCGCCGACAGCTGTAGCAAATCAAGGGAGGCCACCAATGTGCTGCCTGAGCTTTTGATGTGAACAGTTTGCCACAAAGAGAGAAAATGAGATTGTTTAAGGTTGTAGGACACACCTGTTTCGCGCATGTTTTCTGCGCATTTAGATACCGCTATCTTGCGTCTGCCGTGACCTGAGACTAGAGGTCACCGAAAAAAAAACGCCGTACGGCAAGTCGTATTGCAAACAAGCTCAATTTATCGATAATTGACAAAAGATATATACTGTCTGAAATAGGTGTGTAAGCTGACTGTTTCTATGCATAAAATGTTGTGTTTCCTCAGAAATAAGATACTTTTGCATAAGTTGCGACAAGTCATCGAGCGTCAGTAGTAACGCATAACCATTTCTCAGAAGAAGAAAAAAAAATGAACGGGCCAACCGAACGGGAGCCAGGAAAACAACAAAATCTCTTTAAACACCAGAGGTTGGTGGTGTTTGCTAAGTGACTAGAACACGAGTTACTAGTAGTGAAAGAAAAATGTCGTACGTAAGTGGCATATCTGACTGGTTTTCCAACTCTTAAAAAAAAAAAGTTTTATGCACCGCCGTGAGATGTCACCTGCACGGCGTAATACCCCAATAGCTAACTGTCCTTTTATGCATGAAAATTTACAGCCTACCTGCAATGAAGAAGACTACATTTTATTGTGGGTTGACAGGGGCATGCATTCCATGTATGTCAGTCACCACCTAGAAGTAGAACATTTCCATACATTCTCAGAGAGCCTTTACTAATACGGTGGAAGGAATGTAGTCCACATTGTAGTGATATTAAACCAGTGCCAGTGCTTATTATTTAGGAAAACGTACTGTGTGTAGTATAAAGTCCTGCTAAGGGAGAATTTTGCATTACTAACTCATTAACTGCTTTCAATACTTGGTAACTTAGTTTTCTCATCCATTCTCTGTCTTATGAAGGCTATATTACAGATTAGGAGATAGGTCCAGCATTTTTTTAGTTCAAGGATGGTGCCAGAATAGCTTGGCGGATGAGACGCCAATCGATTCTGGCACCACCCCTGAACTATCATAGTCACATTTATTTCAAGCAGTGGGTGTATCAGGATTAAAAGGGTTACCTAGTAAAACGCTACTTTGACTGAAACCCTAATATTTGTTGACTACCATTTTGGATGACCGTAGAATGTGTGAAAAATACAAATTTGACTAGTACAAAAGCAAGCCTGTATGTTGAGACTCGTGACACTTATTTCAGCTACCGTTTGGAAAGGTCACACAGGTTGTGAATCAGTTATGCGCATGAGGCGTACAGACGTGACTTTGCCATTGTTGTTTGTTCTTTGTGGTTTACACAGTTTTTGTCGCATTTATTTTGAAAGTAATAATCTGCCCCTGCATTTAGTTCACGCAAAGTGAAATTGTCATGCTGCCGAACAACACAGTAATAATCATGTATTTCATTTCAGGCTAATACTGCTGTTGACCTCTTGCTGTAGAGTCTCAGTACTTTCACCCAGAGTACATACTTGCAAACAAGCGCAGAAGTATGACGTCTACACCAACTGACCAAGGTCACACTCACAGCTCAAGTGAAGTGAGGGAATGTGACACTTATTCTCCTGGACTCAAGGTAAATCATACCAGTAGATCTGTGATGAGAATCAGGTGCAGAACACAACACAACTATGGTGTGAATGAACACATCATAACATACTGTAATGCCTTCTTTCATTGGCTCATGTGCGAAGCAAGTGTAAGGCTATGTTCTGGGCCATTGGTCGTCCATGGTAAACATTAATGTTGGCATTTTCTCGGAGACTATTCAATCCACAGTCTTCAAACGTAGCCGAAGGATACTTTGTGGCAAGACCTGTCTTACTCTTAGCCTACCAGTTTGAGTTCAGGCCAAGGGTCATGAGAAATCAAGAAATAGGTTAAAAAAAATAGCCATATTTTGACAAAAGATATTTTTTCTCCAATACTATTCACAACTGTACATAAGCCAGCCCTTTACATATGCTTAGCCTCATGGCACTTAAATTTCAGTCACCTGTTGGAAAGGTCACACAGTTCAGATTAAGAAAATGATCAGTTTTAAATGCACACGAGCGATCCAGGCTTCACCATTCTTGTTTGTGGTGTTCACAGTTTATTTCACATTAGTTTGAAGGTAGTAATGTGTAAACTAAATGTAGGGATGAATTGGGTGGGTGGGTGGGGGGGGGGGACTCCCCCCACCGGCCCCGAATTGTTTATAATGCTATAACAAAGTCCCTGTTTGTGGAGTTTGGAACCGACCCACCCTGAAATAAGATCAGAAGTGAAATTGCCATGCTGCCGAATAACACGATACACATGTATTTCATTTCAGGTCAGTGCTGCTGTTGACGTCTCACTGCAGAGTCACGCCCAGAGGGTATACTTGCAAACAAGCACAGAAGTATGATGCCTACACCAAGAAGAGGCAAGAGCTAGTCAGGTCATGTTTGCTCACAGGAGAAGTCCACAGCTAAAAGCAGGCAATTCCAGTTCCAGCGGATCAACTAAAGTGAGAGAATGCGACACGTATTGTCCTGGACTCGAGGTAAAGCATACCGATTGATTTGTGAATAGAATCAGGTTCATAACAAAACACAACTGGTTGGGATAAACACATCACACTGTAATGCTTTCTTTCATTTTGAAGATGGTGTAGTAGTAGTACCAGCATTCTCAACAACACCGAATGCTAAAATCACTTGCTGTCAACAAGTGGCACCATATTGCATTTGATTTGAAAACTAGAGGGTTGGGCAAGTCTCCAAATACTGTCGTTTTCTTTAATAAGCACTTAGTGCATACAAAAGGACTAGAAAAATCTGAATACTACCCATTTGGTCCAGTGTGTGCTGTTGCTAAACAGCAATGCGTTGTGTCCTGTTTGAAACAATTTCTGCAAGTTACACTTTGAATATTGATGCTGATTCTAGATATATGTATACACCCTTTGTGGTCATTTCAAGCTCAATGGCGTCTAATTTTTGGCACACGTGTGATAGCAAAAGTAAGTGTTTGTAATGGGTCGTCCGTCAACTGTCTGTTACCTGTGCCTGTGGGCAACTTTAACATTGGCATTTCCTCGAAGACTATGCAAGCCTCAGACTTCAAACTTGGCACAAGGGTACTTTGTGGTAAAATAATTCTAAACATACCAATTTCTGTGACCTTTCAAAGGTCATCTCAAGTAGTATTTTCAACTTCAAACTCAAACTTGCTATGGAGATACCACATGATAAGGGTGACAAAAGTTAGTTTCGGGTAGAGTTGTAGTTTTTATCAATGTTTTTGCAAACTTTTCAATAAAATTTGGCATGATGATAACACTTTTCTGTGCTACTAATGTAATCAGCCCCTCACAGAGGTCAAGGGTCACAGAGGGTTGACAAATGTGTGAAAAATGAAGGGATTTGGAAAAATACTCAGGTTTCACTGGTACAAAATCCAGCCCTATACTTATGTTTAGACATTTTCAGAGACCTGTTGGAGAAGTCAAGCCAAGGTCAAAAAGGACAGACATATTATGTGGATTGGTCATACACGTGAACCATAAGGACATTGCCTTTCTTGTTCATGTTCTGACTACTGTCATATTATGCATGTATGTACTTTGTATAAATACTTGCAAACATATATGCACGCAATATGTGCATGTCAGAATTTTTTTTGATACAAAATTATCTTTTGCAGGTTGCGAAAAATGAGGGAAGAAAAGTTCAGCGGGTACATCTCTCCGCAATGGCCAACCGACGAGAAGGCAAAGGAAGTGAACTGATTGTCCTGTGTAGGAGGGCAGACGTCCTGTTATTTTGGCCACAGTGTCAAGGTTTTGGACAGTCACATCATTCGCAATGCAGCAAAAGCCTGTGCTTTACTGCCTGAGCTGATGCATAGCCATATATTAGGAGAAGGGCAAGCAGGCTTTAGGCCTGGCTATTCAACTGCAGACACAACAACAGTGGGGCAGTGACAGCAAAGTGACAATGACAAAACTCGAGAAAATAGAAATAAAGAGGGAGTGTTTCCATAAGCCTGACATAGAAGCAGCGGGGCAACAAAATTGTAACGTGCAGTCGAGCAGTTCAGGGGCTATTGTACAGTGATGGGGGTGTGCTTTGTGTGTTTTCATATAACAATGTGACAAAGCGATTTGACACCCATGTTGTAATTTGTAGTGCAGTAAAAAGGTGAAAAATATCTGTATTTTGACCAAAAAGATGTTTTCTCAAGTATACACAACTTCAAACCCAGACTTGGTACAAGGTGGTAAGAACTTTTCATGCATACTAATTTCATATGCATGAAAGGTCAGAAAGGTCAAGGGTCACAAGAAATCGGGAAATAGGTACAAGATAGCCATATATTGCCCAAAGATGTTTTTTTTTCTCAAGTATTCCTAACTGTAACCCTAAACTTGGTAAAGAGATACCTGATGGTAAGACCTTCCTATGCATATTTATTTGGTTGACCCCCTCATAAAAGTTACTTTTTGTCACTCTCCTGTCATGTCGCAATTTGGAAATGCAGCTTAATATGTATTAGTTTTTTATTATCCAAGGAAAACCCCTTTACTGACAATGTGTTCATTTTTATAAGACATTTCATCATATGAACAGGTCTTTTTTGTGACAAGTTCCTAAATACTGGCATACATCAGTCATTCAAAATATGTACTCCACAGCTGACACTTATGGGGTAGGAAACAGTGGTACAGATAGATTTTGTGCAGCATCGGTGTGAGACAAGGAGAAAACTTATCACTGCTCCGCTTTGCATGATTCAAAATGATATACAGGGTTCATTCTGAAAATGGTCAGTGGCCTCAGAGTATAAAACCCACGGGTCCTTTCTGAAGAGGGGATGTGCGGAAATATAGAAACGTGGGGATGTATATTTATGTCATTAAACCCTCAGCTTAAAGTGTTGTGCAAATGTGGACTTGCTCAATGAAAAACGCAATACTTCTCAAGAGTGAGTTTACCATGCAGTTCTTGCATTACCCTCCAGCTGTCACAGCAGATTTAAGTGGTTGGATGATAACTGATCATAGGCATATGATATGTACTGTACTTTGTGTTTGTTTTGTTTTTTTCTTCCACTGTCAATCTTTGACTTTCAGCTGTGTGGCTTTACTTATCGTATCAGAATTGCTAACCACATGGTTCATTTCACAAGTTTTACAGATGTACTGTACATGACACACACCAGCAAAACAGAATGACCTGACTATGATCCGTGTCCATTTGTGATTTGTGCTAAGGAACATGCGTATTTTGTATTGTTATATGGTCGATTTTGTATCAAGAGCAGTACAGGTATTGTTTGGTGTGCATGCCTATATTATGCAGACTAGGTGACACAGTGCATTGTACCCTTGTTATTCAGTTGTTATGGTATTTTGTGTTGACATCAGCATTGTGCAGTGCAAGTTATGGGACTTGAGACTGCATTTCACTTTGTTGTGCTGCAATTGGACACAGTGTGGTACTGGTAACAGTATTGTTTGATTTTCATGCCAACATTGTGCACAGTATCTGTGTAATGTAGTGTGGTGCCTGGATACTGCATTTCACTGTTATTATGTTGTGGGATGTGCAATGTTGAATTATATCAGGACTACAGTGATGGTCTCTCTCTCTCTCTCTCTCTCTCTCTCTCTCTATATATATATATATATATATATATATATATATATATATATATGAGCAAAATAATATATGTAGTGGAAGGCTCTAAATAATAAGTCTGTCATTCCTTCTCTCATATCCCCCTTCTTTTATATACTGTGTAGTTGGCTCCCACATAAATACCTCATGAGCAAGTGGTTGCCGGTGTCGGTCTCCGTTGGCATGCACACAACTAAAAATGACATCAGCTCCACTTTTCTCCCAAATAACTTGTATACAGTCAGCACTTTGTCAATGTAAATGTGAATAATGTTACATGTAGTTGAAATATGTTCTGCAATAAAGCTGTATTTTGAGGGGGAGCTGGGTGGCTCGGTGGTAGTGTGTTTTTGTTTCCTTATAATTTGTCACCAAATACTGCTGGGAAACTGAGATTCAGCTAGAGAGATAGGTACATCCACTACCAATCTGTTTACAAACATCTTTCAACCAGAGATGTTCATCGACCTGCTTTCACGGAGACACCAAAGGAGCATGTAGCATTTCTTGCAGCAGGTATATTAAAACAAATTCACATCAATTAATGTTTGTAGATGATGCCAGTAAAAATTAAAAAAAAAAAAAACTGACAACACTCTTTGGTGTGCTTTTTCATCAGTGAAGCTGTGAATGATTGAATGAATGTAAACATGTAATGTAAACATGCTCACACAATACCTGGCTGAAAAAAATGAATGAACAAATGTACCGAGGTAACCAGTGTGCATTTTTATCCAAGACTGAATCCGGTTGTTTGGTTTATGGTTTAACATTCACTCGCATTACCACAGTGATGATAATCGCATATTTAAAAAATAAATTTAAAAAAATACCACGCGTTAATTTTTGTTTTGCTTTGGGTTTAAAGTGTGTTTGTTTCATTTAGCGAAGTAGAAACTGTATGGGTTTCAAATGTGAGCAGGAAAAAAATGTCGCCGTCTACGGGACTCGAACCCTGGTCACCTGCGTGGCAAAAGAAGTACCTTACCACTGCACTAACTAAATTACTAAGAAACAGCTTGTGCATTTAATTACTTATAGGTACACGTTTTCATCCGGTATCTGCCTTTGTTGTTTGTTCCAGTTTACTGTCACAAATAGTAATTGAGGACTAGCAGTTTGGGCATAGTTTGCAACAGTTTGGGCTTAGGTTTTCCCTTCTTTCTAATGCAGGCTTGTGACCGGCTACGGCGGAGATATGATCTGCCGGAAGTCAGACATCGCTTGTATCCCTTATTGAATACGCACTCGAAAACGACCCAAAGTGCCAAATTTTGTGCGGGACCCCATATTTTCTTCATAATCAATGTGATAGTTATAACATAAAGTACGACTTTATCGAATAAAAAGGGCCTGAGCAATTGCCCAACATTGCAAACACTTGTAATGTTATTGATAACATCCGGGCAATTTGCGAATTTACAACATAAACTTTTCTCGATTGCATTTAGAATTCCAATTATCAGAACACACTTTTTTTACGAGAAAATACTAACATACTTTATGAAGTGACCGAAATGTTTCTTTATCATTTTAACACACTATTCGATAAATTTTTATTGTGTTCTGAAATCAGCTATTTTGCGTGTTTTTGCTGATGGGGTACCTCACGCAAACGGCTGTAACTTACAAATATGCCCGGGACCATGGGTCTTTCAGGGTGGCAATAGCCTCCAGACTCAATAAGGCTCTCAAAAAACCCTATAAGCGGCAGTTTTCAATTAAAAAATGTAGGTATAGTATACAACCTTAACTCACTCTACCCCAGACACACCACAGGAAGATACGGATCAACCATGATAGTTTAAGGTTGATGCCAGAACCAAGCTATTTGGGCACCACCTTTGAACTATCATGCTTGATCCATCTCTAGAATTGTAATAAAGTCCTTCAGAGGGCAACTTCAAGATTTGGGGATTTCGGTCCTGGGGCAGAACTATCATGGTCGATCTGTGTCCTGCACTGCAATGCAGTCTTCAGAGGACAACGGCAAAATTTGGGGATTTCGGTCTTGGGGTACAATGGGTTAAACATGTGTCAGTGTCTGGGCATGTGTGTGTGCGTGTGACACAAAGCTACTCTCACACCACACGTGAACTATCAAGGCTGCTCCATCTCCTGGTACAGGGTCTCATGTTGACCCATTACATCCCGAGGCGGACTTTTACAAAAATGCTTATCGTCCTGCGAAGGCTACATTACAGATTACAAGATAGATCCACCATTTCAGTTCAAGGGTGGTGCTAGAATATCTTGGTGACGCAGGCACCACCCTTGAACTATTATTGTCAACTTAATTTCAAGCAGCAGTGTATCAGAACGAAAAGGGTTAATATTTAACACACACACTACACACCCACAAGACACGCATGCATGCATGCACACACACGCACACAACGATGGACCACAGACCTGACAGAGCTGCAAAATGGCCCAAGCCACATTCAATGTCCACCACCTTGGTGTTGGGTTCGAGCTCATTGCGGCCGAACAGCGTCTCCGGAATCATAGTTGGCGTGTCCGACGATTCCAATGCTGGGCCTTTTCCCAGAATGCCGTAGCCCCACACAAAAACCTGACCCTTGTCTGGCAACAGATAAAAGTGAACATGAATCCATTGATCCGCCACTACACAACAGGAGATCGATCAGCCATGAAAGTTCAAGGGTGGTGCCAGAATAGCTTGGAACCTCCAGGTGGGGTGTGTGTGTCTGGAATTTTACAAGAATTGCAAATGTCTCTCACACAATACAACTGTAATAGAAGTCAGAAGGAGGTGAAACACTGCACAGACTTCAAACATTCTGTGGATTCATCTGGCTCTCTCCACTTGCAAGTGGTGAGTATTGTCATGAGAACATATACCTCTTGCTTGTAACGTGTTGCCCTATTGACAGTCACATTGCGAGCGTCAACCCTTTGGGTGTCGGTAGTGGTTTTAGTCATGATTCATGTAGGAAGGTATGGGTTGTGTTCATGTAGGAAGATTATTATGGGTTGTGTTCCTGTAGGAAGGCATGGGTTGTGTTTTTGTAGGAAGGTATGGGTTGTGTTCCTGTAGGAAGGTATGGGTTGTGTTCATGTAGGAAGGTATGGGTTGTGTTCCTGTAGCAAGGTATGGGTTGTGTTTCTGTAGCAAGGTATGGGTTGTGTTCCTGTAGGAAGGTATGGGTTGTGTTCCTGTAGGAAGGTATGGGTTGTGTTCCTGTAGCAAGGTATGGGTTGTGTTCCTGTAGCAAGGTATGGGTTGTGTTCCTGTAGGAAGGTATGAGTTGTGTTCCTGTAGGAAGGTATGGGTCATGTTCCTGTAGGAAGGTATGGGTTTTGTTCCTGTAGGAAGATATGGGTTGTGTTCCTGTAGGAAGGTATGGGTTTTGTTCATGTTAGGGTCGTGTTCCTGTAGGAAGGTATGGGTCACGTTCCTGCATAAAGGTATGGGTCGTGTTCCAGTAGGAAGGTATGGGTTGTGTTCTTGTAGGAAGGTATGGGTCATGTTCCTGTAGGAATCATCGCGACTAAAACCACTACTGACACCAAAAGGGTTAACCCTGATCATTCGGAATACACCAGTGTGTGAAATAAGTGTGACTAAAATAGTTCAAGGGTGGTGCCAGAATAGCTTGGCGCCTCTAGGCGCCAAGCTATTCTGGCACCACCCTTGAACTAAAGCCATTGGCCTATATCCTTATCTGTAAGTGCTATAATGTAGCTTGCATATGGCAGTGTACACATTTGAAGTTTTTAGCCTCAGTATGATAGGGGTCAACAGCATGACTGCTACAAGGATGCATGCCAAAGCAATCAGAGCAAGCCAAGAAACCGATCTTCAAGTCCTTACTATAAAAAGGCACAACCTATGTTTTTCCTTACTACAGAGGGGCTCAACCCACTGTCTGTGACCTGATTCGTATTCGCAATACCTCCTAATGTTCATCCACAAACAAACTCGAGTCCCTCTATCACAAACTCACCGTTTAGCACACCACACATGGAGCCCCCAGCGATGGCTTTTACAACGCGGCCGCACTGGGAGAGAGGCAGATGTTTGGGGGTGTTGATCTGGGTGTAGTCCGTCACCATCGACAGCTGGTTGTACTCGGAGTTGCCCCACCCAAACACATCCCCTTTGTCTGCAGAGACAAAATGGAAAATATGGGTCGCTGGCTTGAAACAACGTATGCAATGTTAAAAACATTCCCAACAGTATAGACCTCTATTCACGATAACATAGCTTACATTCCTGTATATACATTGACGAGCAAAAGAAAAGCCACACTTTTTTCATCATCGGAATCACTAAAGTGATTCCGATGATATATTATATTACTTTTGCTCGTCAGTATATTATCCATCACTGCCATGCAGCAGTGGACAAGGCCTTAAAACACATATTACACATTCACCGTGAAGAGACTACAGCATGAAGTGCATCAGTCATGAATGATCCATCTCGAACTGCTGTTACAGTAGAACCCGTTTTGAGTGACCACATTTATTTGTACGGAAAAAGTGGTCGTAAAAGACACGCGCTCTGTCATGAGAAGTCTTGATGGGGAAAAAAATGCCCCCTCCTATGAGAACAGCCACCTACATGATGGTCTTTAACTAACGCATTCTGCCCACGACACACCACAGCACGATATGGCTTGACCATGATAGTTCAAGGTGGTTGCAGAATAGCTTGGCGCCTGTAGGCGCCAAGCTATTCTGCCACCACCCTGGAACTATCATGGTCAATCTGTCTCCTGAATTGTAATGCAGTCCTGAAAGGATAACTCCAAAACGTGGGAATTTTGTACCTCGGGCCCAATGAATTAATAACAGGCAATATCTCGTATACAGGCAATCGCTCAAAACAGGCTCCAGTAGATACAGTCTTTGTAGAGACCTCAGCCATTAACTCTTAAAACTCCCACAACCAAATGACTTCCATTCGATAGAATGGAAGTCATTTATTTACGCAAGTTTAAGAGTTAATACTTGTGTAGGAATTAAAGCCAGCAGTGACTTATCAATGCTTACCTGATTACCTGGCAGTAAAGGTGAATGAATAATTGCATTGGAAATGTACGATTTTGAAACACCGTCCAGTGTATTGATTTCATACAAGAACCCACAACTTTAGGAGAGGTAAGCTAGTGCTCCTCTGCCAAACCTGGAGAGGTAAGCTAGTGCTCCTCTGCCAAACCTGGAGAGGTAAGCTAGTGCTCCTCTGCCAAACCTGGGGTGCAATGTATAGAAGGAACTTACTGCACACGCTAAGCACAACCTTCGTAAGTAGTAACCACCGAGTAGGAAGCACCTACTGCAGGCAGCAATGCATGGAACCAACCTGCTAGTCACTAGCTTGTGACTACGAAGGTTCAACCTTGTCCCACAAGTTAATTTTATCGCAGGGGAAGCCCCTGCAATGCGCAGGCGCGGAAGTAGACGTATGGCGTATGGCGGACGCCTATACAGGAAAGATGCTTGTTAAACATACACTGACCACTCGGCCTGTGATGTGTTATGTTTTGTAATTAAATGTTGTTAATAAAGTTATGCAACAGATGTAAAACTACCATTATAATTTTTATGTACAAGAGATTGATGCTTATTTTTTGGGTTATGTTGAAATAATATAGACTGAAAAAATAACAGTATTAGTATAGTATGTTTGTTGTCTATTTTTATTTCGTCATCATTTAACATTTTATTGACTGAAAACAAAAACAGTATTTTTGTTGTATAATTTTTTCCGTCATCATTTAACTATTATTGTTCAATGAATAATTTTGTTTTACTGTGTGTGTGTGTGTGTGTGTGTGTGTGTGTGTGTGTGTGTGTGTGTGTGTGTGTGTGTGTGTGTGTGTGTGTGTGTGCGCAGCGTGTCAACATGTAACTTACCAGAGTTAATGAATGTAAAATCTCACAATAATTCTTTCAGTTAAGAAGACGGTATATCAATTAGTTTATAACACAGTACACTTCATGCTCAGCTGTTTTGAATCTATATCCTGCAGTTGGTTACAGGTTCAACACAGACTTGGCCATTAATATGTTTTCCAAAATTATTGGAATTTATGTTAGTGGCAATAATTTTATTTTACACGTTCTCATAACAGAATAAATAAGCATTTACATTATTAGTTGTAAACTTACTTATCTGTGTCTGGGAATAAAATTGGCTACATGTGACCCATCACGACAATATGAGTCTTAACTGGTAATTTGGATTTGTTTTACTTATTATTATTTTCAAAATCTACAATTTCTGACCTTTTATTTAATATATTATGCATAAGCCTAGTACGCCAATTGAGGAAGTTATACAGGTTTAAAATGGGTCAAATGGTTGGCAGCCATTTTGAGAAAAGTCAGTTTAAAGATAGTCATGTCATTATCCTAGTTTTCCTTAGCAAGAGATACCTCTCCTGCTAAAGTAATGTTTGCGAGTTAAGACTCACTTTGTCATGATGGGTCACATATATCTCTGTCTGGCATGGTACTCTCATAGTCATAGTGTATGCTTAAGTAATACAATCAATGTATAAGCAATAAAGTAATATGAAGGTTACTTTGGTGTAAGCTTCTTTTTTCCCCCCGATGCTGAAGTGGTGTTCTCGAAATCTGTCTCTCATTACCATTCACCGTCTGGTTGGTTCCCGAGGCGTAAAAACGCAGTGCAAGACAAACTTGCAACACTGGGGAGAGGCCGGCACCCTTTTCTCGGCACTTCATGCTTGATTTGGTCTTCGATTTCAGCAGCAAGTTGAAAAATGAAGTTTCTCGGGAATCTAAATCTCTTGTAGACTTTTTCGTCGTCATATACCTCCAATGGATGGGTTCGATCGCGGAATATTCGCTCTCTTCGTATGGCTCTCCGCCGGTTGTGCATTACATACAGCACGGGCGCGGCCATCTTTCTTTACATGCGGTAAGTACTTCCTAGTGGCTGTAGGCCTCGGAATAGCAGCCCTACCGTAGGCAGCAGCGTAGGCAGTGCCTTCGCAGGGCGCTTTGTTCCATGCATTGCTGCCTACCTGCTGTAGGCACTACTTACGCCCGTAGGTAGTACCTTCACTACTGGGCACCTTCTATACATTGCACCCCTGGAGAGGTAAGCTAGTGCTCCTCTGCCAAACCTGGAGAGGTAAGCTAGTGCTCCTCTGCCAAACCTGGAGAGGTAAGCTAGTGCTCCTCTGCCAAACCTATCAGCTCTCCTTTCCTCCGACAGCCTTCGCAGCAAAACATGCAGGTCTAAGGGAAACAAACACTGGCTTAAAATCGGACACAACAGAAGATGCACTCCTCACACGTGCTCAGCAAATAACACGTGCCTGACGACCCATGTCCCCTATTAGCCCCGGCGCTCTACAGCAGGCGATAGACTGACCGTGATAATTCAAGGGTAGTGCCTGATTAGCTCGGCGCCAACAGGTGACACCTCCAAAGCCGTGGGGTCAAACGAGTCAAGAAAAGGTTACGGCCAATCTCTGATACCGATATGACTTATCCATCTGAAAACAAACCTGCCCAACCTATCGCCCATCTTTGCAGTGGACAGGTCGCTGTGCAACACAGCGGCTCTCAACACCCGAGCGAAAGGGAGACAGGTTGTGAAAGACAGACGCATACACACAGCAACCCCTGTCATGGAGAGCCCAAAAAACGAAGGAGACGGAGGCAACAGTCGACATGTGACACGGGATGACTGGACGGGAGCGCTCCGAAAAATAGATTATTTACCCACAAAGCCCTGAAAGGCTCCGACAGGGTGTGGATCGACCATGATATTTCAAGGTCGGTGTCAGAATAGCTTGGTGCCTCTAGGCGCCAAGCTATTCTGACACCAACCTTGAAATATCATGGTCGATCTGTCCTCCAGAACTGTAACGTAGACCTCAGAAGATATCTACTCAAAATGAATTTTTCTCTAAAATGTATTTTTTCGAAAAATACTTACCGATGACATTACTTGAAGGAAGGTACGCCTAGCTTAATAGTAATGTCATCGGTAATGTTTTTGAGAAAACAAATGAATTTTTCTCTAAAATGTATTTTTTTCGAAAAATACTTACCGATGACATTACTCGAAGGAAGGTACGCCTAGCTTAATAGTAATGTCATCGGTAATGTTTTTGAGAAAACCAATGAATTTTTCTCTAAAATGTATTTTTCCGAACAATACTTACCGATGACATTACTATTAAGCTAGGCGTACCTTCCTTCGAGTAATGTCATCGGTAATGTTTTTGAGAAAACAATGTGCTAATTTTGTCCTCAGGGCGTAAGGAGCTAAGTTTCAAACATACATTTCTTTTTCATCATATTACATGTCAACTGTAAAGTGAAGTACACTTAGCTCACCTGAAACAGCCAGCACGCAGTCACCACGACCATGCACGGACACAATTTTCTCTCCCTCAATATCCCCACTGATCCGTGATGGACTGCTGACAAGGTCGTAATGACCCAGTCCTGCAAGGAATGCATGTCAAATTTGACATACTCTCAAAAAATAACCATTGCCTTCCGAGTCAAATGTTTTAAGGAGTCGGAATTTGCGCTACACGTAATGTTCGAGTGACACAAAGTCTCTCACTAGGGTTGGCATATTACATCAATATAATAATTGTAAAAAATGACACAAAATGAACAGAAAATGTATTTTTCTTTAAAATATATTTTTTTGAAAAATACTTACCGATGACATTACTGTTAGGAATACTGTTCTTGCTAGCCTAATTTTAGCCAGAATTGTGGTTGTGTGCCTTTAAGAAGGGAAGGTATCAAGGGGCGCTATAAGCCTGGCAGAGCCACGGTAGCCTCCCTTCCCTCTACATCCGGCACGCAGTCACCTGATTCGCCAT
This sequence comes from Semisulcospira habei, assembly GCA_036245525.1. Taxonomy (NCBI): domain Eukaryota; kingdom Metazoa; phylum Mollusca; class Gastropoda; family Semisulcospiridae; genus Semisulcospira; species Semisulcospira habei. The sequence goes on from BTPG01000001.1 coordinate 137,296,987, forward strand.
TCTGTTTCGTAGCGAGCCAGCGGCAGCGGGGCAGGTGGGAGGGTCCTCCGAGTAATGTCATCGGTAAGTATTTTTCCCAAAAAATTATTTTAAAGAAAAATACATTTGTTTCTCAAAACACATTACCGATGACATTACTGTTAGGAAGAATGTCGAAGAGGCGGTGGGTGCCGCTTAGAACGTCCCTATACACGCAATGACGCCCCCGAGACCCGCCCTCCCAGGCACAACCTCCCGATAATTTTAGCGAAGATTACCTACGGCACCTGGGGTGCCGGGAGGGAGTGTTGTGCCACCGTGATATCCCCCACCAGCGACAGGTTCGCACGCTGGCCGGAGAGGTCCCTCAGGTAGAATCTGGCGAAGGTTGACTCTGAACGCCAGCCCACCGCCGCCACAATGTCCTTGACTGCACAGTTGCGGTTGAACGCAAGGCTTGCGGCCATGGCTCGGACCTCATGCGCCCTGATGTTCATGCGTGTGGCCGTTTCAGGGGCAAGGTCGTGGTAGGCGGAGCAGATCACCCAACGGAGCCAGGAGGAGATCGTCTGGGCGGAAATGCGCAGAGGCTTGGTCCAGCGCAGGTAGACACGGACAGCTCTCACCGGGGCTTGCTGCCTAGAGTCTCGGGAAGAGCTCAATCCCCTCAGGGCCTGGATGGTGACCACCTGCGGAGCGACCAGTGGAACCCGTGTCTTGGCCAGGAAGGTCGGGTCGGGCAGCAGTTGTAGTGAACCATCCGCCCGGAACTGTAGGCACGAGGCATGGGTCGAGAAAGCGTGGAGCTCGCTGACCCTGGCCGCAGTGGCGAGGGCCAGTAGGAAGCATGTCTTCCGCGTCACGTCCGACAGCCGCGCCAGCTGCAAGGACTAGTGTTGAGCCACGTCAGTATCCAGGGCAGGTCCCATCTTGGGACGAGGGAGCGGGTGGTCGGACGACGAAGACCGAAGTGCGCCATAAGGTCAGCCAGGTCCTTGCAGGCGCCAGGGTTGGGACCTCCCAGGTGCTGGTACGTATCGGCGATCATAGCAAGATAGCCACGAATGGCAATGGGAGCCAACAGCTGATCGTTGAAGAGCCAGAGGAAGAATTCCGCCAGCTGGGGTACCGTCAGGTCCGTGGGGGAGAGTCGTTCCGCGTCACACCAGTTGCAGAGGACGCGCCATTTCCCTTCGTATACCCGTCTGGTCAAGCGCCTGTGGGCTGCAGCGATAGCATCCACCGCCGCACTTGAGAAGCCTCTAGAGGCGAGGGCTTGCCGCACAATCTCCAGGCATGGAGTAGGAGGCGCTCGGGGCACGGGTGGAACAGGGCATGTCGGGGTTGCTTGAGCATCGAGTGCGGAGCGGGCAGCCGCAGCAGGGGGGCCGACGCTAGGTTCAGGAGGTCGGTCGTCCAAGACCGGGACCAGCAGAAGGGGGCCACTAGGAATAGAACCGTGTTGCAACCTCTGAGCTTGAGCAGGACCTTGGGGACGAGCACCGTCGGTGGGTAGGCGTACGCGATGAGGCCGTCCCAGGGAATGGAGAGAGCGTCGACTGCCCCGGCTCGTGGATCTGGAATGGGGGAGACGAAGAGCGGAAGCTGGTGGTTCCACCTCGTGGCGAAGAGGTCGATCATGGGAGTCTCCCAGTGGTCGCAGATCATCCGAAAGATGTCCGGCCGGAGGGTCCACTCGGTGTGGAGCAGCTGTCCACGTCATGAGAGGGAGTCCGTCAGGACGTTGAGATGGCCCGGGATGTGTCTGGCTCTGAGAGAAATGCCGCGGTCCTCGCACCACCGAAGCATCTGGTAGAGAAGAATGCATGCAGAGGGTCGGGGAGCGAGTCCTGCCCTGCTTTTGTATGTAAGCGACGACCGTGGAGTTGTCGGACAGTACGAGAAGCTCCCAGTGACGCAGGCGGGGTTCCCATGCACAGAGCTTGCCAGACCGCCTGCAGTTCCAACCAGTTGATGTGTCTCGTCGCGAGCTCCGGGGGCCAGGTGCCGGAGGCCATGGTGAACATCGGAAGAAGGTGAGCTCCCCAGCCGGAGCAGCTTGCGTCGATGCACAGGGATAGGCGTGGTGGCGGAGTGTAGAGGGGGACTCCCGATGCGAACCAGGCGGGATCCGCCCAATGACGGAGATGCGGAAGCAGAATCGAAGGAACCGGGACCATCACCTCTAGGTCGCCCGTCGACGGTCGCCAATGCAGAAGGAGGTGAAGCTGAAGGGGGCGGTAGTACAATCGGCCCAGGTGGAGTAAGTACGCTGCCGCACTCATCAGTCCAAGGAGCTGCAGCCACACCCTGGCGGAAGCCGTCTGCGTCTGCATCAGCTGCAGGGCGAGGTTCGCCAACTTCTGTATGCATGGTTCCGGAAGCCGCACCTCGTTGAGCTCGGTGCGAAATTCCATACCCAGATGGACGAAGTGGCGGGAGGGCACCAGGTCGGACTTGCCCAAGTTCAACAGGAAGCTGAGGCTGTTGAGGAGACGTAGCAGCGCATCCCGATCCGTCGCCAAGGAAGCCTCCGACTGGTTCCACAGGAGGAGATCGTCGAGGTAGTTCGACGTAGGGCTGGAGGACGTACGTCTGGCCCGGGCGATGACCGCATCCATGAGACGTGTGAACACCCAGGGGCTGAGGTTGAGACCGAAGGGCAGCACTCGGAGCTGGTAAATCACTCCACGGAAGGCAAACCGCAGGTACCGTCGGGATGAGAGGTGTATGGGCACGTGTAGGTAAGCATCCGACAGGTCCAGGCTGACGGCAAAGTCCATCGGCTGCACCGCGGCATGAAGCGCTCGGACCGTCTCCATGTGTAAGGGGGGGGGGCGACTATGAACTTGTTTAAGGCGGAGAGGTCGATAACAGGCCTCCACTTGCCGCCCGGCTTGGGCACAACGAAGAGGCAGCTGTAGAAGGCAGGGGAGTCGGGCCGCGTCACCACTTCCGTCGCCGCCTTCTGAAGCAAGGAGGTCACCTCGTCGCGTAGGGTGTCGGCTCTGTCTGGGTCGGTCGGGACAGGGGTCCAAACATGGGAGCGACGCAGGAGGGGGTGGCGACCGAAAGGAGATCCGGAGGGCGTCGGAGACAGTGGAGAGCACCCAGGGATCATCCAGAATCAGCGAGCGCCACGCCTGGCTGTGGCGTGCCAGCCTCCCGCTGACAGGAGACCGGGGAGCAGTCGGCGGAGGCGGCGAAAGGTCAGCGGGCCCTGCCTGGTCTGGGGCGACAGGTGGGCCGGGGCCAGGAGAGGGTGGGAACGGGGGCGAGTGTCGAGTCGGGTCATTGGCGCGCGTGCCCAAAGGCCGGGGCGCGCGGAGGAAGGCGTCCGCGCACGGTCGGAGGGCAGGGGGCGGGTCTGGAGGACCGCAGGGCACGACCCGCAGCCTTGCAGGGTGCCCGAAAGCGGGGAGGGGGGGGGGGGGGGAGGCCGGTCAGCTGGGCCACAAGTCCTTGTTGGCATCCTTGACCGTCTGCCAGGTCGGTCCAAACAGCAGCTGCTTCTTCAAGTCTGGAGGGAGGTCACAGGAGCGGAGGAGAGCATCCCGCCGCATCAGGTCGCAATTGGCCGCCGCCGCCATGGTGTTAACGGTGGAGTGAAACGCCGCTCGGTTGCCGGCAATCGCCAACGCCAGGATGTCCGCCAGCAAGGGGGAGGTCACAGGGTTCCAGGCTTCCTCCACCCGGCGAACGATGGTCTGCATCACTAGATCGAGGAAACCCGCCGTGGCGAGGGCATTCCGCACTAAGCTGGCAGTCTTATCGAGGCCCGGGATGACGGGGCCCGGGCGAGGGGTACCTGCGAAGGACAGGGCTGGGGCATCCACCTCTGGCAGGGGGCAGGAGAAGGATTGCGAATGACCCGCGTACCAACGTTGCTGAAAGGCAATCTGAAGATCCGAGGGCCAACTGGCATCCTTCTTCTTCTTCTTCTTCTTCTCGAACGCCGTCACACTTGGAGTTTGGCTCTCAAAATGAAATCTGTGGTCTTCTGTAGCGCCTCCACAGGCCCGTACAGTTTCTCTTGTAGAGTGGCGGGCTTCGGCCATATCTCCTCCCTCAGCGGCTGGTGGTTCCCACAGTCCTGGAGGATGTGCTCTGCGGTCTGCTCTGCTTCTCCACAAGGGCACAGGGGAGATGGCACGAGGTGGAAGCGTCTGTGCAGGTGGAAATTGAGTCGGTTGTGCCCGGTCCTCAGACGAAAGATGGTCACCTGCTCTTGTCTGGACAGCTGATGGTAACTGTCTAGGGGCCGTTGTGGTGGTCTGTACACAGACTTAATGATGGTCTTCATCTCTGTGAAGCTGACTCCATTTTCATCTTGTTCTTTCTCTGCGCCCACTTTTGCCATTCTGTCAGCTTCTTCATTGCCGTAGATGCCACAGTGTGAAGGGATCCACTGCAGCACCAGTCTGGTGCACTTGATGTTTTGCAGTGCCTCTTGTAGACGTGGCAGTTTGCTTGCTGTTGCTGCCTCAAGGACAGACATGGCATCAGTAAGGAAGACAATCTGGGCATCAGGGTCTGCAGTGCCACTAAGGGTGTTAGCTGCGCGGACTAGGGCTTCCACCTCAGCTCTGTAATTTGTGCAGTGAAGGCCTGTTGGTACTGCCTCTGCCTGCCATTTTCCGTTTGGGTACTGAATGTACACCCCAGCCCCTCCATCCTGAACTGCATCTGTGGCTGATCCATCGGTGTATGCCCGTATCCATGCTTCCTGGGGATACTTTTCTTCGAGCATGGCCAGTGTCAGAGCTTTCTTGCTCACAGTGCTGTGCTCATCTCTGGTGGTGATGTAGGGTACCGTGGAAGAGATGGTGATGTTTTCTGGCTTACTTTCCCAAGGTGGAAGGTCGCTAGCAGGATTCAGAGCCTCTACCTGCGCAGGCAGCTTTGCCTGGGGTTTTCCCTGCAGTGCTCTCGTCTCCTTCACAAAGCTTGATCTTTTCAGTCTCCCTGAGGTTGGTTGTTTCATCCTAGCGTTCATAGGAGGGTCTTTGGAAGACTTGACCTTTGTGGACTGTATCAAGGCTTTGCAATCTCTTCTCATGCGCAGGGGTGGGATGCCCGTTGTCTCTTCCATCTTTTCAATTGGTGTGGATCTCATTGCGCCGGTGATGATACGCAGTGCCTGGTTCTGAACTCTGTCAATGGTCTGCTGGTGTGACTGGGCTGCCGTCAACCATGCATTAGATCCGTACTCAAGGTGTGGTCTCACTGTGCCTTGATATACATTTTTGAGGATCTTTTCATTGGCTCCCCATTGTGTTCCAGCCAGTTTTCTCATGATGTTCAGCTTTCTTCTAGCTTTCGCTTCTGCATTCCAAATGTGCGGCTTCCACGTCAGCCTCTTGTCAAGGGTGACTCCCAGGTATGTCTGTTGGTCTTCATACCGCAGCGGGGTGTTGCCCAGTGTTAGGTTGCCAGCCTTTGCCTTGTTGGAGAGAGAGAAGAGTGTGGCTGATGATTTTTCTGTGTTGATGGTCACACACCAGTTGTTGGTCCAGTCTGTCAGCCTGTCCAGGGCTAGCTGCATCCTGTATGTAGCAGTTGTTGCATACTCTTCTGTGCACCAGAGTACCAGGTCGTCTGTGTACAGGGCTGCGTGTACTCCTTTTGGTAGCTCTGGCACAAGGTCGTTGATGAAAAGTATGAACAGTGTCGGTGACAGGACTCCCCCCTGTGGCACCCCCTGACGCAACAGCACTTTTTGGCCACAGTACCCATCCACTGTCACACGGGCTCTGCGATTGTGCAGGTATGACTTGGTCCACCGGTACATATTCCCTTGGATGCCACTGCGAAGGAGTTTCACAAGGAGACCATCCTTCCACACCTTGTCGAAAGCCTTCTGTAGGTCAATGAAGGCAGCTAATGTCACCTTCTGATCTTGAAAGGCATCTTCTATGACCTGTGCAAGGTGTGTTGTCTGGTCTTCTGTACTCTTGTAGCTTCTGAAGCCAGCTTGCTCTGGCACGATAATGCTCTCAGAGTCCAGGTACCACTGCAGGCGCTTGTTGATGATGCGCTCCATGGTCTTGCACACACAACTTGTCAGGCTGATGGGGCGATAACTCAGGGCTTTGGACTTATTCTTCCCTTTCTTCAAAATTGGGATCATCCTGGCTTCCTTCCAGCACTGGGGTACCTGTCCTCCTCTCCAGCTGTGGTTAAAGATGTCCAGTAGCTTCATTAAGGCAGTGTTGCCAAGGTGTTGTAACATCTCGTTTGAGATGCTGTCTGGACCTGGAGATTTTTTCTTCTTCAGCTGTTTGATGGCCATCTTCAGTTCTTGAAGGGTGATGTCCTTCTTCATTGCATCATGGATGTTCACATCTCTTGTTCTCTCTCTCTCTTCCTGTCTGATTTCTTTCGCAAGCATTCGTGGGACAGTGATGTCACTTTCTTTCGCATAGATCTGTGCAAACATGTTTGCAGCTTTCCTACCAGTCAGTGCTTTCCCTTCTTCTTCCAAGGTGATCTTCTGTTCCCTGGTGCCCTCATCGTTCAATGCCTTGGTCAGTCTCCACAACTTCGTGGTGTCCCTGTCCATGTTTAGTCTTGCAGTCTTCTCTCTCCAACTTCTTCTTGTGCACTCCAACTTCATCTTCAGATACTGGGCCTTACTGTGTTGTAGCTTGATGTTGTTTTCTTGGCTGGGGTTGGTTTCAGCGTCTTCTCTGGCCCTAGTGAGGTTGTCATGTGCTTTCTGAAGATCTGCGGTCCAGTATGGGGTGTAGTTTTTCCGGACCCCTCGAGGTATGGATTCCTTGGCTGCCTTACTGATAATGTCATTAAACTCTCTGACCACATTGTTGATGTTCCTTCCAGACACAGCGAGGTCTTGCATTAGCTCATTTGTTCGGATACTGAACAAGCGCCAGTCTGCCTTTCGGTAGTTCCATCTTGGCCGGTGTGGCGAGCTAGCTGCTGTGCATCCTTTTAGGGTTAGGAGGATAGGGTGGTGGTCACTTCCTCCTAGCTGTGGTCCTACTGTTCTGCTGAGGCACTTATGAACATCTTCAGTGCAAAGCGCCAGGTCCGGTGTAGTGGTGGTGTGCCAGCGGCGAGAGTAGAAGGTAGGTTGGTCCTCAGGGTCATTGGCAAGTATCAGGTGGTTTTCATCTTGCCACTCCTCAATGTCTTCTCCTCTCTTGTCCAGTGTGTCATATCCCCAACTCTGGGACTGGCTGTTGAAGTCACCAGTGATGAGGAATCCACTGTCCGGGACCTGGATAGTGTCGAGGGACAGCAACTTATCATTAGGGCAGTAGTAGTTGACAAGGTCAAGGGTGCTGTCACTGGTGGTTACCTTGACCTGGATGTATTCTGCCTCTTCCATGAATCTCCTGGTTTCGCTGGCATTCAGGTTGTTTCTAACTAGGGTCATAACCCCCCCTTTCTTCCTCCCTTGGCGATCACTTCGGAAGACCTGATATCCTCTGACCTTAAAGGGTTTCCCTTCCTGCAGGTGTGTCTCTTGTATACAGCAGATGTTTATGCTGTTTTCATGCAGAAAGTGCTCTAGTTCTGTTTTCTTGTTGGTAACCCCTTCGGCATTCCAGTGCATGATGTTCACATTGGCTTTTTCTTTGTCTCTGGTCTTGTTTTTTCGCTGGCCAGTCGCTCTACTTCCCAGTCCCCTGGCTCCTCGAGACAGTCGGGAAGGTCCTCCAGTCGCTGCGGGTGGGCTCTGAAGAGGCGCAGAGCCCGGTACTGCACCTGCCTGGTGAGACTCCACAGGGCGAGCACCATTCCTCTTGAATCCATCTCCAAGTGTCATATGGCTGTATATGCATGGTACTGTGGTTTATTAGAGTGCGCTGTGCAGCCCAGTACCTCCGTCTTCAGCACTCGGGGTTTCTGTCGGGGTTACCTCACCCTTAGCTCCTGGTCAAAAGGCCTTTCCTGGGAGCACAGGATGGTTTAGTTTTGGAGTATCCTTCTCCTAGATGGATTGCCGACCAAGGCTTATGGGTCCCATCTACTCAGGTTTTTCCTCGAAGTTTTCCTTCTCGAAGGAGATCTGCCAACCAAGGCTATCGAGCATCCCTGCCCGGATTTGTATAGGGTTTACTCCCCTAGCCTTTGCCTCTCCCAAGGCACCCACAAGGCAGTGGGGCTATTTACCCACAGCTGGGGATCTGGTTCATGGGCATCAGGGCTTGTCCACACATCGATGGGCCTGCATGCCGCATGTCTGGGGGCCAGATCTCCTCCGAGTCCTCTGTAGTTCAGCCCGAGTCCGTAAGGTGCTCGGTTACCATGAGTCACCACGAGGAGGCACTACATGAGGCTTGTTGTTGGAGAGGCTGTGTACTGGCAGGGAGAGACTGACATGTTCTGCTCCCCTTTTCGCAAAACTGCTAGCCAGCGGTGGGAGCTGAAAGCGAGAGCGACAAGCACAGACGCTACACTACCACACTAGACGCATCACAACAACCATTTGACCCACCAACTGGCATCCGAGAAGAAACTCGTGTCTCCAAAGGAATTCCCTAGCAGATGCGTTGACAGGGCGTCGTGCAGGTCCTGGAAACCCGGAGGTTGAGGCAGCGACTTAAACCTCTTGGTCAGGCTGACCGCATCCACAAAGGCAGAGGCCTTCCTCTTGATCGGTGGTGAAGGCGGGCAATCCTCCGCAGGAAGGCAGGCCGCGATGAGGCAGGCCGCCTCATCCAAGGCCCATCCTATGGCTGAGGGAAGGCTGTCGACCGTCAGCGTCGTCCGTGGGGGGCGAGCGCCCGGAAGAGTCGGAAACGTCGTCGTGCAGTAACGCCGACATCGAACCCTCCGGTGCAAGGCTGAGCGCATTTTCCTCCACCACACGGGCCGGCACTTGGAGGGGAGGGGGTCCAACACTATCCCTGGTCGCGTCGTTAGCAGCCACTTGTCGCATCACCGTAGCGCTGGGAGGGGAACGAACCAACTGCGAAGAATAGGGTGAGGTGCGAGCGGCAGGCGAAAACCTTGTCGAGGAACGCGTCGAGACAGAGCGGTGATGGGGGGAGCGGCGCCGCGGGGAATGACTGCATCGGGGGGAGGACGGGCGGCGGAAGTGGGATCCCTGGCGCCGAGCAGTAGAGGGCGAACGGGAACGTGGTCGGCGGGACGTCCGGTGCGGCGAACAAGGGTGGGAACCCCGAGCACGGCAAGGCGACGGGGCGCGCCGGCCGGGGGAAGGTCTGTGAAACCGCGGGGCCCAGTGGTCCCTGGAAGCAGTCCGCAAGCGGGAAGGTCCATCGCCCGAGCGCGAAGGATAGCGGCACGTGGGCGACCGTGCGAAGTGAGAGTCAGGTGCAAGGCTAGAAGAGCAGGAGCGCCGACCACGCGAGTCGCTGAAAAGGAGTCACATCCCCCTGCGCCTGTGCCTGGGCCGAGGGGGCCAAAACAGGTGTACTAACTACGCCCGTGTGCTTGACTGTTCTTTTACTCTTAACGTTAAGTACCGTACTGACCTCCGCACCAGAAGACTTGTGCTTGTCAGTCGAGTTCCTCACGACGGTAGACGCGCTGCGGTCCCGTGGGCGTTGTCGGTCAGACTCGGTGGAACCCAGCGAGCTGACGAACACTGTAGACGCCCGGTGTTGGCCAAGCTCGGTATAAGGTTTGGCCAGCGAGCTGACGAACACAGGTGTCGGAGTACTCCATTGGCCAGGCTCGGTGTCACGTAACCCTAGCGAGCTGACGAACCCTCCGGCAGAAGCCCGTGGCTTGGGATCCGCGCGTGTGTCCGGCATCGTGAGAGTTGGTGGCGCTTCCTCCACATCCGCGGATGGGGCGGCAGCAAGAGTCTGCTTAGGACGTTCGCGCTGGTAAAACTGCCAAGCAGCGACCACAGCTCCTCCCGCCAGGGGGTGCAGACGCCGCAAGGGTGAGAGGAGGAACAGCCAGAGTACGGTAGGCAGACGTCGTGGGCGTCACTCGGCCACTGAAAGTCTGCGCATCTCGTGCAGGTGTGAACTTGCCAACTGCAAAAGAAAAAACAAGTCTCAACAAGAGAAAAGGGCCTCCTCGGGCGCGTATATGCTCCCGTGTGAACGAAGTTCGAACGAAGCCGCAAAACGACGAGTGCCTATGGCCGGCGCTTTCTCGACCCTCCTGAAGCGCCGGCCGAGGGCACTAACCGAGGATACCCTGCTTACCTGGTCATGGTAGAAAAGGAGAAAGCTACCACCATGAGTACAGGGGACGAGGGACCGGCGCGGTAGAGTGGGAAAGTCCACTGGAGAGGAAAGGGCCCAGGCGGACTGGTCGCCGAACCAGGCTCAGAGAACAGCAAGGCTGACACCAAACGCCGCTGTCGGATAGCTCAAGACCAAGAAGCGAAGCGTCGGTCCACGAACAAAGTCCAAGGTACAAGGCACAAGGTCCAAACGCTTTTGAGACGAAGTAGGACGGAGCTTGGTAGGGCACACAACCTTCCACGGCTCAGCGAAGAAACAGAATGGCGAATCAGGTGACTGCGTGCCGGATGTAGAGGGAAGGGAGGCTACCGTGGCTCCGCCAGGCTTATAGCACCCCTTGATACCTTCCCTTCTTAAAGGCACACAACCACAATTCTGGCTAAAATTAGGCTAGCGAGAACAGTATTTCTAACAGTAATGTCATCGGTAATGTGTTTTGAGAAAACAAACAGCAACACAGCAGAACACATTTTGAGAGCTCACATGTCATTAACCCTTTCAGCCCCAAGGTCCCATTTTTCAAATTTTGGAGGTGTTGCCTAAAGACTATGCACCAGTTGGAGGAGATGGCTTGATCATGATAATTCAAGGGTAGTGCCAGATTAGCTTGGCACCTGAAGGCGCCAAGCTAATCTGGCACTACCCTTGAATTATCATAGTCAAGCCATCTCCTGCTGTAGGGACTCGGGGCTAAAAGGGTTAAAGACCACCATTTAGGCGGCTACAGCCACAGTCACAGCTACAGCCACAGTCACAGCTACAGCCACAGTCACAGCTACAGCAGCTACAGCCACAGTCACAGCTACAGCCACAGTCACAGCTACAGCCACAGCTACAGCCACAGTCACAGCTACAGCCACAGTCACAGCTACAGCCACAGTCACAGCCACAGTCACAGCTACAGCCACAGTCACAGCTACAGTCACAGCTACAGCCAGTCACAGCTGCAGCCACAGTCACAGCTACAGCCACAGCTACAGCCACAGTCACAGCTACAGCCACAGTCACAGCTACAGTCACAGCCAGTCACAGCTACAGCCACAGTCACAGCTACAGCCACAGCTACAGCCACAGTCACAGCTACAGCCACAGCTACAGTCACAGCTACAGCCACAGCTACAGCCACAGCTACAGCCACAGTCACAGTCACAGCTACAGCCACAGTCACAGCTACAGTCACAGCTACAGCCAGTCACAGCTGCAGCCACAGTCACAGCTACAGCCACAGCTACAGCCACAGTCACAGCTACAGCCACAGTCACAGCTAAAGTCACAGCTACAGCCAGTCACAGCTACAGCCACAGCTACAGCCACAGTCACAGCTACAGCCACAGTCACAGCTACAGTCACAGCTACAGCCACAGCTACAGTCACAGCTACAGCCACAGCTACAGTCACAGCCACAGTCACAGCTACAGCCACAGCTACAGCCACAGTCACAGCTACAGCCACAGCTACAGCCAGTCACAGCTACAGCCACAGTCACAGCTACAGTCACAGCTACAGCCAGTCACAGCTGCAGCCACAGCTACAGCCACAGTCACAGCTACAGCCACCTAAATGATGGTCCTAATGACAGGCGATAGTTTTTGCACTTCAGGGCAGCAGATTTCACTTACAGCAAGAAAGGTTATAACGAAAGACATACATGACAAAGCGTTTTCTGAGGGCTCCGCCATACTTCATCTGCATAAAATTACACCGTCTATGACAAACTTCCGAAATAAAAACAAAATGTCATATCCTTGGCATTTTGTGACCTCAGGCATTCACTATACACCTCCCTGCGCGGCCTCAGTTTTCCCCCTGCTGAAAGGGAAGTGTACATAGGCAGGGAAGTGTATGCAGCATGCCCCTTCTAAACAGGGCAAAAAATGCACTGCATGCAAGTGTATAAGGACAGATTATAAAGCAGGGTTTATGGCAGCCGTTTTGCGTTTGTCGCTAAAAAAACAGCAACGATGAACACAAACTCACCTGTCTGCCCATCTGCGCCCATGCCACAGCTGTGTAGCTCTCCTGTGCTGGAAATAAAAATGGTGTGGTCCTGTCCACATGAAACCTGTGAGTTTGAAGAAAGCAGACTTGACCTGTTTCTGTTATGTCTTTCAAGTTCTTGGATTCAAGTATTTTATTTGACTTTTATTTCACTAGCTGCTTTTATTTGTGCAGGTTTGACTCGTAGCACAAGCAGATACTTGGCTTGTTACTTTGAGGTTTGATGTCAATTGTACCGGAGTGATAATGGATGGCAAATTCTGCAATTCTGCCACCTTTCAACAGACATGCTATAGAACACAATCAGAACGCAATTACTAGGCCCTATACACTTATCTTCAGTCACGTAACCTAGGTGATGGACAGACAGACAGACAATGAGCAAATCAGTGGACCAAAGGATTCATGCTCACAAACCAGATAGGTGAGGCTAGCGCTGGCAGAATTGTACAGGATGTAGATGATCGTCTTGTTCTATACCTGCGTATTTCTCTGTGGGCTGGCGATTGGGTGCCTGTTTGTCTGTCCAGCGCTGAGTAATTCCCCTTGGTATGTGTACAAAGGATTCATGAATGCATGGATGGAGTGAAATTTTACACCTTCTTCCGTAAACACCATAGCGGGAGATGGTTCCGCAGTGATAGTTCAAGGGTAGTGCTAGATTAGCTTGGCGCCTTCCCAGGCACCAAGCTGATCTGGCATGACCCTTGAACTATCACCACTGATCCATTTGCAACAGCTGGTACAGCCATTATGAGGTGGATGCATGGATATGGTGGACAGATGGATGGACGGGAGGGACAGACGGATGGATGGTGGACGAGCGCGTGACCATTACCTTGACTACAGCATCTGGAAGTCCCTGGATCTTGTTGACCAGCGGGTTCTTGCTGCAAAATGCAATACGACAGTTTGGATGATTTAGCCATCTGGTTGGTCGCAGCGCTTCTCGTCACTGCCACTCCTGGAGGAATCACCGTTGACAAAAATCTCACCAAGTACATTGACCCATTTAGCCCCGGATCCCTAAAGCAGGAGTTGGGTCGACCATGATAATTCAAGGGTAGTGTCAGATTAGCTTGGCGCCTGTCGGCGCCAAGCTAATCTGACACTACCCTTGAATTATCATGGTCGATCCACCTCCTGCAACAGGTGCGTAGTCGTTAGACGATGCCTCCCAAATTTGGGCAATACATGCGCTGGGCTGAATGAGTTTACCCATTTAACCCCCGACGTCCTACAGCAGATTGACCATAATAATTTGAGGGTGGTGCCAGATTAGCTTGCCGCCTGTTGGAACTGGAAACGCCTTTCTGCATAGAATTAATTTTTACTGAAAAAGTTCAAAAGATATAAAGCTGGCTAACGAACTCAACTGATGTCTTGCTTCAAATTTGCTATATACGAAATTATAAGTAAATACGATGAAAATTACCGACACCAATGTGGGTCAACCGACATTCTGTAAACAATCATTTAACTCTTCAACAAGACATCTGATGTCAATATGCTCGGGGGCTGTCTTAGACACCCACTGAATGAAGCACGTCCTCAATTGTCATGCTTGTACGTACACAGGCAACAGCAGTTTTTGCGTTTAAATACATACACACATATGCACATACACATACGGCGCTTTGCGTCAAATGTATGTTCTGCTGGGGGGTTTGCATAACCAGACATGAAGTAATGTTTATCTTGTTACTTCGCTGTCTGAGTTTCAGGCCAGCACGCCTACGAAGTTGTGTACGTGCTACTGAAAATGCTCCGCTGTGTCCCATCCTAAAAAGTCTCTTTTATAAATAGAGGAGACTTAACAAAAAGAACTTAATTCGACATTTAGAGGCTCTCACAGTAAGAAACGTACGCAAAATCCTCTCCTTCCACAATGGGGCGTCCACACTGACCATAAGCATTGTTCCCCAGGCTGAAGACTGAAACAAAACAAACATGTCTTAATTTTAAGTACATAAGAAATTGTATATATAAACCTACAGCTTATCATTATAACCTGCAAGCATAACGTCTATAATACTTATAAACAAATCTGTAGCCTAGGAAGATATTTTTCACTGGGGTGCCCATCTTGCCTGGCATGTTACTTAAATTTCAAAATTTCAAATAAAACACACAACAAAAACAACACAAAAGGGGGTTGGGGGTTGGGGGTAGGGGGGGGGATGGTGGCGGGGAAATGGGGGGGGGGGGGGGGGGGGGGCTAGGCCAAGGCAATCAAACATAAAAATAAGTATCTTCACATTTTTAGTGTGGACAAAATGTTTTTTTTTCACTGAACAATATATTTTTGTTTAAATCTTATTATTTTTTCTCAAAACTACCCCCCCCCCCCCCCCCCATTTTCATTTGGGGAGGGGGCCCAAGGTTTCCCCTTCCCATCCATCCCCTTCCACTTCCTACACCACTGCATATGGCAAACTTCTCTCTGAAAAGTACTTGATGTAACTACACGTCCTGCCCTAAAATCTGACTGCAAAGCAACTGAAACATGCCAAAAGTAACTGGCGATAGGTAAGTTGTGTTTTTATCATCATATTGAGTCCAATGTAAAACTTTTGAAATTTGAGAGTCAATCTCTGAAGTCAGGATACTCTTTCATGCGATCAACCATGACAATTCAAAGATGGTGCCAGAACAGCTTGGTGCCTACTGGCACCAAGCTATTCTGTTACCATCCTTGAATTATCCCACACAATACATGTATACCTAAACTACGATCCTACATTGCAGACTCACCTCCGTCTCCCTCTGTGATGACGACTGCGTGAGCACGCCCACACCCCACATCTTGAATTCTTGTGCTCCGTGGTTTGTTCAGTGGGAGTGGGATTTCCACAGGCTCGATGATGTAGTCTAGCACACGCCCTGAACGTTCGGAAAATAGAGAAAAATGTATTTTTCTCTAAAATGAATTTTTTCGAAAAATACTTACCAATGGCATTACTATTAGGAAGGTACACCTACTTACTTACTTACGCCTGTCACCCCTTCCCGGGTATAGGCCGTCGACGAGAGACCTCCAGCGACTCCTGTCCTGTGCTTCTACTTCGATTTTACTCCAGGTGGTTCCCAGTCTCTTGATGTCTGCTTGGAGGTCTCGACGCCAGGTGTTTCTCGGCCTGCCTCTTTTCCTCTTTCCCTGGGGGTTCCATGACAATGCCTGCCTAGTGATACTGGAAGCTGGCTTTCTCAGACTGTGACCAATCCATCTCCATCTTCTTCGCCCAATTTCATTCTCTGCTGTTATCTGCTCTGTTCTCTCCCAGAGTCTGGTGTTGCTGATCTTCTATGGCCAGTGGATTTTCAAAATTCTTCTAAGGCAACTGTTTATGAAGATCTGTACTCTGTTGACTGTGGTTTTTGTCAATCTCCAGGTCTCTGCTCCATATAGGAGAACTGCTTTTACGTTGGAGTTGAAAATCCGAACTTTGGTGTGTTGTGACAGCTCTCTGGAACTCCACACTTTTTTCAACTGGAGAAAGGCTGCTCTGGCTTTACCGATTCGTGCTCTGACATATGCATCAGTGCCGCCTTTTTTGTCTATGATGCTCCCGAGATAGGTGAAGGACTCCTCCTCCTCCAACGGGGTGCCAGCAAGCAAGACTGGTTCTTCCCTGGTTGCGTTCAGCCTCATTGTCTTTGTTCTTTTTATGGATGGTGAGGCCCACTTGTGACGAGATGTCAGCAAGCCTCGTGGTCTTGTCCTGCATTTGTTGATGAGTGTGGGACAGTAATGCCAAGTCGTCTGCAAAATCGAGGTCGTCAAGCTGTGTCCACAGTGTCCACTGTATTCCACTTCATCTGTGCTCTGTGGTCCTCTTCATGACCCAGTCTATGGCCAGTAGGAAGAGGAACGGAGACAGCAAACACCCCTGCCTGACACCGGTTCTGACCTGGAGCTCATTGGTGAACTGCCCTTCGTGGATCACGCGACATGTCATGCCATCGTAGCTGCTCTTGATCAGGTGGACGAGCTTTGTGGGTACACCGAGAGATATAAATACTGAGCGGATTGAAGCTTCATTAACATAATGACTGAGTTAACCCCTTGATTATATCTTTTTTGGTCCTCCATATCCATGTCTCCCACACAGAGTAAATACCATTGGAAGTTACCCCTAAATCATTATTATTTAAACAGCCACATTTTTATGAAAATCAAAAATAATACTTAAGGGGTTAACTCAGTCATTATGATAATAATACTTCAATCCGCTCAGTATTTATATCTCTCTTAATTAGCTCATATGTCTACTGTCGCAATGTTACTATGTACGTAAACACAGCCCGTCGCCAGCTGACTCTAGGTACGACGCGTCAGAATAAAATATGCACAACAGTTACAAAATATGATCACATCGCAATGTTTTGACAACGTTGCTCAAAACCTTTTCAAATCCTTTAGCTGCTAGATCGATGTACCACACCTGAGTCGATATTCACACAATTTATTTTTGACCTTAAGAAAATGCACATCGAAAAAGTCATGTCCCCCCACAAATGTAAATTGGTTTTAAGATTGAATGGGAATAAAACCCCCATTAGCTACCGCACACAGAGAGAGAGAAAGACCCGCTTTGACAACACAGACATAAACTCCACTCATGTGAAACTTACACGTTTTAAATCAGCTTCTTTTCAAGCCAGCTCACCTGTTTACCTTTGTGGTGTCTAATGTCGCCACGCGCCGGCACAGTAGCGCGCCACTGTTCAACTCACTGTGAGACCTAACACTCTATGTGAAGCCGGCTCTACAGCTCTGAAAAGGCTATTTGCTGAGAGGTGTCATACACTCAAGAAGACAGCATGTTTCGAAATTGACTTCATATTTACTCAATGACTGGTTCCCGAGAAATCAAACGGTGGCCTATACTCTGCACTATACAGGGAGCTGGAAAAACAGTTGTATAAGAAACTAACAAGTAATATCTAACACACAGACGTACACACAAACAAACACACTTACAAACAGACGTACACACAAACAAACACACACAATCAAACAGACGTACACACACACAAACACACACACACACACAAACACACACACACACACACACACACACACACACACACACACACACACACGCACTTACAGACACTCATGTCAGTACAATTTTATCGTAAGCATGAGCTGCCAGGTGGTGTCACGGTTGATCGCCTTTTGTGTTGCCTCACGCCGCGCTATTAGCGGCCGCATTCCATTCCTTTTCAATTCAGACACGAGCCGCATTTTGAAAAGGCTCTCACCCGTCAATGGCCTTTATAGCTATACCCTTTCAAATCGCTAAGTTGTGTCAAAGATCAACAGGGGGACATATTACTTTTCAAAAGAGGGGGATTTGTACAAGTGGGCTTAATGTACTCATGTGGTTTCTGAGGAATTAGAAAATCAACTGGTGGTTATTACACTATACAGGCACTGAAAAAACAGCTGGATAAGAAACTACCAAGTAAAAACAATAAGTCACAACTCACTTAAAGGTTACCTTAAGTGAGTTACAATAGGAACTTATTAACTACTTACATTAAGAACTTATTAATTACTTACCCTAATTACTTGCAAGTACTTAATAACAACTTGACTCTAGTCACGTATACTAAGTCTTTTTTACCAAGACACAAGGGCACCGGAAAACTTTTTTTTCTCAATAATATTCTGGTGGTGCAGATGGTGCAGGCCTAAACTGTGTAAGTGGCATGACATCTCTCTGTGAAGTGTATGACATTAATAAACGATTACCAAATCTGATTTTTATTTGTTTAAAAGATTGTGTAACTTTTCTGTGGTTTCCTGAACACCTATCTTTTTTCCTTCCGCTAAAAAACTAGCCTTCAGTTCTTCAACATTCACGGGAGATTGACTACGCATCTTATTTTGTATTTCAGACTTTTGTTGTTTGTAGTTATTTAAATCATCCTGGACTCGTTTAAATTCCTCGTCATTAATACAATTATCATTCAATGCCTTACTGATAATAAGTTTAAGACTGCTCAGCTTTGCACCCGCCAAAGTACTCAATGCTTCATGTTTTTCTAATTTCGTGTGAAACCTCTTGTTCAAGGCCTCCAAACCAAAGCATGCTAGGCATGTAGCAACGCTTAGACCCTCAATTGCTATTCCAGCCAAACTCCCAATTCCTGTGGCGAACAAAACAATGCCCCCTACAGAACATGAAGCTGAAACTGCACCAATAGCCATAGAAGTGTTTTGAACAGAATTAAATACTGACTTATACCTCCTTTTGCACCGTGAGTACTTAGCCTCCTCACTCTCCAAATATTTCAAAGCTTCTGTAATATTATTTAATCTGAATGCATCTGCCTGTAATGTTTTATCTGAAGCAATTGGCATATGTGGATCAGGCGCAAGTGTTGTTTTAGTCATCACATTTGTTTCAGTCGGATCAAGCGTCGGTAGTTGCGGATAGAAGTTTACCATTTTTTTTATTCACAAATATTTTTTTTATTTAATCAGCAATTACATTTTGCAACTCTTCAAAAGTATACAATTTGCTGGCATAATAAAATGCAACAAGATCAATGTGTTCAAGGTTTATGTAAGTTAGACGAACAAAAGTTGTTTTGTCGACCACCACCTTGACAGCTGGAACACTGCTCGAAACATTAATAACATCATTATTTTTTGTAATAGCAATAAAGACCTTTGATGATTCTGTTACTGTTTCGTCCCATGTAAGTTTAATTCCCTGTGCAATTTGAGCCTCTTTAGCAGTAGTTACTGATTTCATGATAATTTCAAATACTATTGCCGCTTCTCTAGCCACGACTAAGCTTGCTGGCATAAACACAACAGAAGTATCTGATCTACCCTTTCTAGTTGTAAGAAGATACCGCCGTCTCTCATAATTTTCAACTTTCAGTTTTTCTCTGCTATTGTTGTCTGGGGCAAAGCTTGGAACAAGACTTACAATAAGCGGCCCCGAGTTAACAACCTTCCTAAACACTAAGGCGCCTTCATCATCAGTGTATACATAAGGACTAATAAATTCCAACTTTATGTCCCAGTCAATTGTGGGTGGTGGAACAGGTACAGGTGAAACCACCCACTTATTTCCCACATGTATTAAGTTGTAGGGCGAATTATTTACAGGTGGAGTAGGTACAGTAACATCACGTAGCTGACCAAGTTTAGGAATCTGTTTTTCACCGTCTTTCATGTCAACAATTACTTTCCTCTTGTACATGCCATTTGAATCAAGTTCAAAACCATATATTTCTCCAATATCTCCCTCCTTTTCAAAATCCTGTACGTCTGCCAAATCTTTCAACTCTGTTACCGGACACGCAACTGGTATGATTCTAGGCTTTGGACCAAGACCACTCATTTTTATAAACAAAAATAAAATTATTTAATTTCCAACACAACACTAAAATCATGCATAAGAACTGGTTTGTCATCCTGATTAGTTACATATATACTCAGTGACTCAAAGAAACTAGAACCTAATTTCTTAAACTGCAAATTAGGAAATCTAACAACCACACTTTCACAATACGGAGCAGTTCCAGTTGGTAAACATCTCAACAAAGTTGAAGGCTTTCCATTGTGAACATTCTCAGATGTGTTTAGTTCTTTCAAATGAACATTTAATACTGTGTGCACTGACAAATTGACAGGACGTTTTCCAGTTATTTTAAGTTTTTTAATCTTCATTGTTATAATACCAGACATAGCTTCACCTAAATTATCTGATCTATGCCAATCTTCGTCAATATAAAATCCAAGTAAATATGCAAATCTATCTGAGATCCTTAACCAATTTTGTGTCAAAAATTCTAATGTAACAAGTAGGTTAGCTGGATTTAAAGTTGCTTTAATTTTAAAATTACTTTGAAACCATTCAGCTATAGTACAAAAGTCATAATACCCGGGTGGTAAAGCTTCAGTCTTACCATCAAAAATTACTTTATTATATATATTATCTTCTACATTAAACCATTTTACTGTGTAGAACAATTCATGGATAGCTGCAGCCTTGCTACCATCACGATTATCAATCCCATTAGTTAACCACACTGGTTTGCTTGTGTCAAGATTTGTTAAGGTAATAAACAATTTTTATTATCTCATATAAAAAAGGATGGAATTTAAATCACCAATTATTACCACAACGAATGCATTTCAATTTAATGTGGATGCCAAATATAATGTTGCACCTACTTATGAACAGAAAATAATTCAACTAAATCAACTCGACATAGCTGTGTCTGAACAAGATTTATTTCAATGATTGATTGATTGTACATTGCTTAACGTCCTGACAGCAACAAGGCTTTCTCAGGACGTGCCTGCACTGCTTGTGAAAAAAAAAATAAACAGAAAATTGAATGTATGTCGCCAGCCGGTCAAATACGTTAAATAAACCTACAACATGGGGCCTAAATAAAGCTAAGACCATTTAGCAACACACATCCAATATCAAGAACTACAGGCAGTGCAGACAGTAGGGAGAGTTTTAAAAAGGAAAATACAGGTGAATGGACAAAGGGTAGACAGAAACACATGCCCCAGAATAGAGAGAAAAACCCACCCTGTGGGGCTGACCAGGGTGACCCTGGGAACTAAAAAATACCTAACCCCACCCAAGTCCCCCAAGGCAGACCCGGGTGGGGTGAAGATTTATTTCAAGTCAAAGTACCGAATCCGTTTGACCATTACCTAAACCCTCCAATAACAGATGACTCAACTGCAAGAAAGTGGTCTTCAAGTCCACTACAGATGTTTCAAAACCAACTCAACTTTGCAATACTATGTTCAACTACAGGCTGTGGTGTTTCATTTACAGATCATTTGAATCACTCAAACAAACTAATTAAGTCTGTGTATCGTTTCCATGTTTATTACCAGCTTAGACGTATACTGTCAGAACTGCATACACCATTACCAACTGAATCCAGTTTCAACAGGTATAACAACCCCATGGATATGAAAGCATTTGAACGCATCTGTAATGAATTTAACATTAACCCTGGCACTAAGTATGACTTCACACAAAAACTTGATGATCACCACGGCATTGGTACATTGTATTACGCTTTGAGTCACAGACAATACCCTCAAGATTATTACCCTGGTTACACTTCATTCTCATCAATGATTGATTGTACATTGCTTAACGTCCCGACAGCAACAAGGCTTTCTCAGGACGTGCCTGCACTGCTTGTGAAAAAAAAAATATAAACAGAACATTGAATGTATGTCGCCAGCCGGTCAAATACGTTAAATAAACCTACAACATGGGGCCTAAATAAAGCTAAGACCATTTAGCAACACACATCCAATATCAAGAGCTACAGGCAGTGCAGACAGTAGGGAGAGTTTTAAAAAGGCAAATACAGGTGAATGGACAAAGGGTAGACAGAAACACATACCCCAGAATAGAGAGAAAAACCCACCCTGTGGGGCTGACCAGGGTGACCCTGGGAACTAAAAAATACCTAACCCCACCCAAGTCCCCCAGGGCAGACCCGGGTGGGGGTTCATTCTCATCAAAATCACAAGTCTGGATAGGATCAATAGAGCAGAAACAGTCTAATGCGTGGACCACATTTATTTTAGATAAATCTGACGGGTTTACTCAAGCGGGAGTCGAGCGCGTAAATGAGTCTATCAGAACATATGTCTGGTGCATACTAGGTGCACAATCACTAACAAAATCGAATATTTTGAATGGAAGTGGAATATTTGAATCTCAAAAACAGTTTCTCGCTAATCTTGAAGATTCAATAAATTCATCAGTTGATCTCCCATCTAGCATACAGCGCTACCAAAACGTACTCAGATATGCCAGATCGAAAGTTGACTTTGTAGTTGGCACTGGGTTATACATGTTACCATCTGATCTTCAACTCCAAATGGGTACAATCACAAATTATAACAATGAAATCATTGTTGCAGGTGTTGGTCAGAAATTAGGACTCAATAAAAGTGTAAACTTAGGAGCAACAACTGCGCATGTACTGTCATTAAAATCATTACAGGAGGTTACTTCCCCTGCCCCACCACTGGTACCCATACAGTCAGTAACAACCCCTGACACACATGAGTCAGAACGAACTGCATTAGTAATAGGATTAACAGGGCTAGGAGTATTACTTCTTTACCTGTTTTATTAAATAACCCACCATTAACCCTCCTACTGTCACCAAAAATACCCACACATGTTCTGCCATAAACCCAACTACCTTTGCTGTAGTATTAATCAACCAGCTGACAACAGAGCCTAAAATGTCAGGCAACGTGTCTACTGCTTTCAGAGCCAATTTCTTAAGCAAGTCTGATATGTGAGACAGTTGTTTCTTTACCCATGACTGTAAATCTTTTGGGTCTGTGGGAGCCGGTGGGCCCGGGGGTGGCGGTGCACCCCCACCAACCCCAGCACCGGAGACAGCCAGCACTACAGTGCTGATAATAAACCCAAGAGCAGTAATTAAACTAGCAATTGTGATACCCTGCTCTCTGAAAAGTGTTTTAAGTCTCTCAGCCAGAGTAGTGTCTTCGTGAAGTATTTTCTGAATAGTTTCTCTAATTCTGATGACCTGTGATTTTAGTTTTTGTCTTCCAATACTAATTGTTTCTAACCGTCCTGATCTTTCTATCTGCAAATCATTTAATCTGTGTTGTATTCTTTCTTTCATTTCTGTGTCAAGATTCCCATTGTCTGCTGTAGCCAGTTTCTCTTTTTCACGTTCAATGTGTTTATCAAGTTCTCCCAGTTTGGCAAGATTATTAACCATCTCACCTCTTATTGTCTGCAGTGATTTATCCAATCCCATAATCTCCCTCATTGACAAAGGTGGATCATCTATTGTTTTCAAAGCGTCATTTATTTGCCCTTCAGTAAATGAGGTTTCTTGTATCACAGTGTTTGCTATTTCTGGTAGGCTTGTTACTGGTGCCATTTCAATTTGTTGCCCTGTTGGCAACTTTGTTTGCGTGTCGTGAAGCACACTAACCAGTCTTGGGGGAACGGGAGACCCTCCAATTCCAAGGTACCTTGCCAACCCAGAGTTACCACCGACTTCACCTTTAATTGTACTTAAAGCTCTAAACTTAGAAGGATTATTTTTATGTGTTAGATATATTTTCCCTCTGTCTGTATTTACAAATAAGTGCCCTTTATCATATTCAAACTGGTTAGGATCCAAGACATCTGGGCGCGCTCCAACACTTTCATAAAATGAGTTTACTTTATCTTTTAACAGTTCGTGATACAAAGGAGAAGTAGTTACCATTCCAGTCATATCTGTGATACTGGTATCTGAGGCATCCATGTCATCCATTTTAAAATCTTCATGATTAAATCCTCCCGCTGCCATTGTTTTATTAATTTATTATTTTTTATTGTGCATAATAAAAATGACACAGTCTTACGGATCAAAGTTAGACCCATACAGAAAACTACGTGAACCCCTGGGTGTTAAGGGCATAAGACAATCGATAGTCATCACGAACAATCCAAGTACCATAGACCAGAACCAAACACTTACAGTCAAGTTTCCAAACCTAGGTCCCAGTGACGTTATTGTTCCTGGCACTGCACGCCTTGCATTTAATATTGAACTATCATCAGACGCAGACGTAAACAGAACACTGGTTGACAATCTTGGCAGAGCAATTGTTAGAACTATTAAAGTAAAACTTGAAGGACAGGAAGTGTTTAGTCTTGACGACTCAGATGTATTTTACTGTTACAAAGATCTTTGGCTCACAAGAGAAGAACGAGAAGACCGTGTTTACCAAGGCATACAGCCAGATAATGTTGGTAAACTTCGAATCAATGCTGGAGACAAAACAACTACTGGGGTACCAAAGGATGTTATATTAGCAGAAACATATGGAACCAGATTTTACATTCCACTTGAGTTTGAAATCCTCACAGCTCATTTGCCTTATTATCAAGGAGCACTGAATGACCGTCTGAGCTTTGAACTAACTTTCAATGACTACTCCAAAGTTATAAAATCATCTGCCACAGATGCAACATACAAGATCTCTAACATTTCCTTGGAATATGAAATTGTCACACATATTGAACTAGCCAGACTCATACAAAATCAGTACCAGTCAAGACTTCCAATTTATTATGATTGATTGATTGATTGTACATTGCTTAACGTCCCGACAGCAACAAGGCTTTCTCAGGACGTGCCTGCACTGCTTGTGAAAAAAAAAAAAAAAAAAAAAAAAAAAAAAACAGAACATTGAATGTATGTCGCCAGCCGGTCAAATACGTTAAATAAACCTAACACATGGGGCTAAATAAAGCTAAGACCATTTAGCAACACACATCCAATATCAAGAGCTACAGGCAGTGCAGACAGTAGGGAGAGTTTTTAAAAGGCAAATACAGGTGAATGGGCAAAGGGTAGACAGAAACACATGCCCCAGAATAGAGAGAAAAACTCACCCTGTGGGGCTGACCAGGGTGACCCTGGGAACTAAAAAGTACCTAACCCCACCCAAGTCCCCCAGGGCAGACCCGGGTGGGGTCAATTTATTATGACAGGGTGATTAGACATAGTTTAATTCCCAAAGACAAGAGTGACCCAATGTGGAACTTAAACTTAAACACACCAGCCAGGTCACTGAAAGGTATTCTTATGTTGTTTGTTGAACCGGTGAGTCCATACAAAAGAGATTCAGAAAAATTCTACAATCCTAAGATTACACATTTGTCCTGCACAATTGAAGGCCGCCCTAATCAAGTGTACGCTTCAGGAATGCTGCCTTATCAACACTATGACGAAACCACAAAGTATTTTGCGGGTGGAAGGATTAGAGATAAACCTGCAAACATTGCGTGCAAAGATCTACATCTGTATGATGTTAGGATCGGACAATACCTTACAAACAAATACGCACTGTGGCTAGACCTTCGTAGTACAGATGATGATTATCTTCATGGGTCAGGACGAACTGTCGAGAACGGTAGTGATGGGATTACAATTCAGATACAAAAGAAGGTTGAAACTGCTGCAGCCATTAACATATATTTGTACCTGATATACGACGCACAACTCAATATTGCAGAAAGCAGACTGAGTGGACACATATATTAAAATTATATTGTGTATTAAAATGAACCGTAGCTTAATGACCCTTGATCCACACTGTGGCTTATTTGTTGGTGCCACAGGGTGTGGGAAAACTCAATTCGTACTTGACTTATTACAAACAAGATACATACACCATTTTGAAAACATTGTAATATTTTGTCCTACAATCAAACACAACAAAGCTTATCACAACCGTTTATTCATTTGGACTGACAGCAACATATACTTAGTTGACCCTGAGAAAAAACTGAATGACTACCTACAATATTTTTACAAGCAATTTGAAGGACAGTCAACATTGTTTATTGTTGATGACTGTTCAGCAGAGAAAGACATTGTCAAGAAGAGAAACACTCTAGCAGAACTTGCTTTCAGTGGCAGACACGCAAATGTCAGTGTATGGATTCTCACTCAGAAATATAATGCTGTACTAAAAGATTTTCGAGAACAGTTAAAGTTTATCTGTTTGTTTTACTGTAAGGATCGTGACAGCTTCGAAGACTGTCTCAGAGAGAACGATGTCATCCCAAATAAGCATGAACGAGATGATGTAAAAAATAAACTGAAATCAACTAAGCATCTAAAGCTCATTTTAAAGACAGATCAGCCCACAGGGTATGGGTTAGTAAATTGATGTAAATTAATTTATTCTTTTGTTTGTCCAATAAAAATGACAGACGGACAAATCATACAGGTGCTTGATCTCACACACCTTTTCAAAGATGTTATGCACTTTACTGACTTAATATCACCCAAACAGACTTACATAAGCCTTTCAGCACCATCAGAAATATATGTTACATATAGTGTGACTTTGGTTTATGTCGATGAGCATCCAAATGTGGAGCACATGACAGTTGATTTAAAGACACCTACTTTTAAAGTTGATGATACCAACTATGGCTGATTAGGGGAAGTTTGTTATAGCATATTTAAACAACTACGCAAACTAAATGTTTATATTGACAGTGTTGCAGTTAATAAAGTGGTATTACACAAGGTGAGCCAGCAGAGTTAACGTTAATATTTTTTATTTTATTATTTTGTCGGTCAAATAAAAATGACGGACAATGCTCAAAGCCTTGGCTCATCTAGTTTAAGAAACGTGTTTCACACAACAAACTTACCTATATCCAATACTAACAATGTTTACGAATCAATAGAAAACTCTTTTTCTGTCATACAACAAAATCTTCTTACAGGCAGTGTTAAGATTCAAATTGTTGCAAAAATAGAATTCACTAGAGTAGACGGTGAGGTGATTGTATCGTATATATCAACAAGACAACACACAGTTAACACAAGAAGAGAACCGGAGGTAGAGAACGTGTTTAGAGACAGACTATTACCAGACTTTCTCCAGGCAATCGACAGTGCAAAAATGAAGGGGTCTGGCTGGCACGAAGGACATGTACATGAACTGCAATTAAAGCAGTCAAGGTATCATCCTATATTAGGTAAAGCATGGATACCACTGCCAACAGAGGTCGCAAACAAGAAAGCTATAGTCAATATACAGAACAATGACAATTTCTGTTTCATGTGGTGTGTACTTGCTAAACTACACTTTGTGAGGTCAAGACCTGATCGCGTATCTAACTACATCAAATTTGTAAATGAACTCAACTTTAGTGGCATTGAGTTCCCTGTTAAAATAGAAGACATAGATTTGTTTGAAAAACTAAATCCTGGTATATCTGTGAATGTGTATGTGTGGGATAATAAATCTGAAAACAAGTTACAGCCAATTAGAGTATCTCCAATTGCCCCAACATATGGGCAGTCAGAAGATAAACATGTTGACATGTTGCTAATCGGCGATGTCAATAACTTCCACTACACAATTATCAGGAATATGTCACGTCTAATTCATTCACATACAACAAAACACAATGGGAAACAGGAAGTGTGTAAAAGATGTTTACAAAGATTCTCCTCCATAAACGTAGCGCACAAACATGTTTTACACTGCAGGTCAGCTGATGACATACAAACAGTACTTAAGTATCCAGATCCTGGTAGTCAAGTGTATTTTAAGAACTATGGGAATCAGCAAAAGCTGCCGTTCGTAGTATACGCTGATTTTGAATCCCTGGTTGTTCAATTTGAAGGTCCTGTTCCAGAGTCATTAACAAAGACTATAAAACTAAGTGACCAAGTGGTGTGTTCTTTTGGATACATTATTGTTAGGTCAGACGGTCTTCATTCAGAGCCTGTTATCTACAGAGGTGAAAATGCAGCTTGTCTGTTTTTAACAGAAATGAGACATCTGTATAGTCAGGTAGTACAGTATCTCACAACATGTCAGATGCCTTTGGTGATGACAGAAGAAGATAAACTGAAATTTGATACAGCTGAGACGTGTTGGATTTGTGAACAACCTTTAGGTGGTGATAAAGTTCGTGACCACGATCACATAACTGGGCGTTACAGAGGTGCTGCACATAACAATTGTAACTTGTTATTAAAAATAGATCCTAAGACATACAAGTTACCAATCTTTTTCCACAATCTTAAAGGATATGATTCACACATCATCATGCAGGCTGTAGATGAGTCTTACAAAAACATAAGTTGTATTGCCCAGACAACTGAGAAGTACTTGACTTTTAGGTTGGATAAATTAGCATTTTATGACTCCATGCAACATTTGTCTTTAGGGTTGGCTAGTCTGGCAGAAGGACTGACTGAGTATCCAATAACAAGTAAATATTTTGAGCCAGACTTGATTAAGAAAGGTGTCTATCCATATGAGTACATTGATCACTGGGTTGTGTTTGAGGAAACAAGACTGCCACCAAAAGAGAAATTTTATTCTACACTAACTGGAAAAGGTATTTCTGACTCTGAATATCAACACGCTCTTGATGCGTGGGGGAAATTAGGATGTCAGACAATTGGTGACTACCACGATCAGTACTTAAAGGCTGACGTTTGTTTGCTAGCAGACGTATTTGAAAGTTACCGTGAGAAGGGTTTGTTACACTACAGACTTGACCCTGCTTGTTACATCACTAGTCCTGGCATGACATGGGATGCATTTTTGAAATCTAGTAAGATATTTATAGACCTGTTGTCTGATCGTACGATGGGTGAAATGGTGGAACGTGGATTGAGGGGAGGGATTAGTATTGCATCGAACAATTACGCCAGAGCCAACAACAAATATTTGGACGGCCCGGACTTTGACCCCTCAAGCCCGGGGTCAAGGTCATTCATTACGTATTTGGACGCTAATAACCTTTATGGGTTCGCGATGTGTGAATTATTGCCCTTGAAAAACTTTTGTCTGTATGATTTGTCACAGTATGATGTAACAGACATAACAAACAATATTATTAATCTTGACTGAAACGACGCGAAGGGTTGGATCTTTGAAGTAGACCTAGAGTACCCGCATCATCTACACGATTACCATAATGATTATCCGTTGGCTGTTGAGAAAATGAGTATGACGGGGAAAAAAGAAGACACTAAACTTGTACCGAATCTAAATGACAAATTCAATTACGTTTGTCACTACCGCTTGTTGCAGTTTTACATCAGACACAGGTTAGTACTAAAGAAAGTTCACAGAGGAATTCAATTTGATCAGAGTGCTTTCATGAAAGATTACATAATGAAGAACACAACCCTTCGTGCCAGAGACGGCAACACTGCATTTGACAAAGACTTCTTTAAGCTTATGAACAATGCCTGTTTTGGCAAGACGATGGAAAATCCTCATCACAGAAAAGATGTGAGACTTGTTACAACTGAATCGGGTGCAATTAAACTTACAGGTAAGCCTCAGTACACAGGGTACAAAGAGTTTCATTCATCATTGTATGCAGTGTCACTCAAAAAAAAGATTGTTAAACTGGACAAGCCAGTATTCATTGGTATGGCAATTCTTGAATTGTCAAAACTGGTGATGCTTGAATTTTATTATGATTACTTCAAATTAAAGTATCCTGACTGTCATCTGCTATACACTGACACTGACTCTATGATCATTGATGTGCCTACTGAAGACTTTTATGAAGACATGAAAACAGAACTACACATGTATGACACGTCTGATTACCCTAAAGACCATCCACTGTACAGCACACAAAACAAAAAGGTGCCTGGTAAGTTTAAAGATGAACTAAATGGTGTGCCAATAGTTGAGTACGTTGGACTGAGATCAAAAATGTATTCTATACTGCACCAAAAGGGAAGTCAGTCAAAAGCCAAAGGGATAAAAAAAACAGCAATAAAAAATAAAGACATTCGTCATGAACATTACAAGCAAGTGTTAGATGGTGCATTAATGCCTGATTATCCAAACAAGTCACTGAGATCAAACAAACATAATCTTGAAATAATTCAAACACATAAGAAATCACTTGCAGTTGGAGACACGAAACGAGTGTTTCACACTAAGGAAAAAGCTTATGCACCAGGTCATTACAGGCTCAAGTTATCTGAAGAAATAGCTGACGAACTGGTTGATGAATTAATTGATGAGTTAGTTACTGAAATGAGTAACGGTGTCTGAGGGAATAATCTGTAATTCTTCTCTGACAAATGCCCTCTGGGGTGCAGGGTCATACAGGTAATATATTGTTGCGTCTGCGCCGGGAATTATTTTTTTTATATTATGAACGGATGTTGACCAAATGGGGTCTGTCGCTCTGCGCTTTATGTCATTTTCAGCTTCACCTGGTTGATATAAATATCTCACCTGTTTAGTAAATAAACTTGTGTCGGGTGCTGGGGTTGGGGCTGTTTTTGGCTCTGTAATTGTTTTCAATTTAATAGCATCAGCAGGTTTTGGGTGGCCTTCATTGTTCATTGCTTTTATCACATGTGGTAACCTTTGTACCCATTCAGTGTTACGGGTGTCATGCATGAGTTCCTTAGAATACTGGTAACTGAAAAGTCTTTCTGATAACTGTTTGTTAAAGTTTTCAACAATTGCCTGCGATCTGTGCACGCCTGGAATACCACGTCTGACCAGTACGCCATGCTTAGCAAATAACTGATTAACTGCACCTTTGAATTCTGATCCGTCATCAACTTGTACAAGTCTGGGGTATCTTAAGGGGCCTCGACTATATATTTTTGATAATGCTGTAGCAACTGTACTGGCTGTTTTGTCAGATATGGGTTCAGCGTCTTTGTACCTTGAAGCTATGTCTACGACAGTTAATGCGTACTTGTATCGTTTCTTTCTTATTGTGTCATGCGGAAGAAACAGGAGGTCCATTTGGTGCGTGTCATTAGGTGTTGTGTTCTCAAAATGAGGTCTAGATATCTTTCTTGGAGCAGGTAAATATATCTGCCAAATTGCCTGTCTCTGTAACCATTGCTTGACCTGATTGAGTGATATATCTCCGCCCACAGCGGCATGTAATTTCTGAATAGCGGTTGCTCCTTTATAATACCCTGATGGTGAGTAATATATTTTCGATAGTTTATTTTCGGCTGCCATTTTTTCTAGCAATGAAAACTCCAGTAAAATAAACAAATATCATTCCCACTAGAACAAAGATTATCTCCCCGTTTCTTTGTTCTGGGCTTGGTTGATAGTAGTCACTTAGTTTTGGTTTCGGTATAGACATGTCTTCACCCGTGACTAAAAAATACTCACGGATTGCGTCGTCTGTATTTGAAAACGTATGTTGTGCGTGACCTTCTAGCCTGAGTTTTTCATTGATGAAATCAAGTTTCTCAATTCTATTCTTTTCGTAATCCTGTTGAGCTTGTGCTAATTTTTCTGACGCTTCATTATGACGCTTTATTTCTTCTGCAGATTGTTCTCTACCCATTTTAGAAAAGAGATAGTTTGATCCGCTAAACGCGAGGGCGTTGACCATCGCTCCTCCCACCATAATAGCTATCATCGCCATATTTTGTTTTATTTACATAGATATATTTTCGGGAATAATTCCCTGTTTAACAAGAAGGTCTTTCGTGGCGATTGACGCTGTTACAACTACAATTAGCTTAGCGCTGTCTTCGAAATCGAGTCTACTGAGGTCTGGTGATTTCATTTTGAGTAGATTTTTTCCCAGCATAGAAAACGTTACTGCTAATGCACTGATTACTGCAGAGTGATACACAAGATTCATTAAATTCTTTGAGTCATTCATTTCTTAGGCAAGAAAAAATTAAAATAATAAATTTATTACTGCATATGAAATGGGTCGACAACTTTGGGTATTGTTGGTAATGTGGCGACTTCTGTTTTTGATGATGGAGTGTTTAATTTTTTGGTCACTGTTCGAGTGTGTGGCTTGTATTTTTTGTATAATTGGTAAGCTACAAAACCAGATCCGACAACAAATGCGGCAACTGCATATCTTGCTGTTTCAGAATTAGACTGGGTTGAAGGTCTTTCACTTTGATGTGGGTGTGACAGGGGTGTTGAAAGTCCTGTTAGTTCCGACAGTCCTGACGGTCCTGACGGTCCTGACAGTGTTGACGGCGGATCACTTACATGAGCCTTTTCTGTTAGCGCCTGTAGCTGTAACTTTTTCTGCTTGTTCCATTCAGCTAAACGTTTACCAGACTGAATTCTGCCTGGGTTTTTAATTTTTGTCACTGTGTGAATCGGGGTCTTGACAGGGTCCGGTACAGTGTTCATCTGTGGGGTCGTTTGGGGGGTCGTCTGTTGGTCGTCCATTTTTATCAACAAAAAAATTTAATTTCGTAAAATCAACATGGCTGCTAGTTACAATTAATGTTACCAGAGGAGCCAGCAAATTACCAAACCTGTAGAATAAAAGGCAAGCTAATTTACCAATTGCACTCGTTACAATGGGGTTACTCTCGAGGTCATTTGTGAGATTTTCAATGTCTACAGGGAGAGCGTAACTCACAGCTTTTGAATATAAGCAGACAATTGATTTGCTCAAATCACGGGTCATTAGTGAAGCCATGTGTTGTTCATATTTAAAATGAAGTTTAAATAAATCAGCAGCCGTGAGGGATAGTATATCTTCAGTTGAATAAAGCTTCCCAAGATAAGATTTCGAATGACCAGAAACCACTACAGATAAAAGTCGTTCCCTTTTCGAATCTAAGTCTATGTTTTCTACAGCGCCAATATCATTTAATAGAAGGAGTTCGTCTGTGTTCATTTTATAATGCAATTAAAAAAGATTGATTGTACATTGCTTAACGTCCCGACAGCAACAAGGCTTTCTCAGGACGTGCCTGCACTGATTGTGAAAAAAAACTAAACAGAAAATTGAATGTATGTCGCCAGCCGGTCAAATACATTAAATAAACCTACAACATGGGGCATAAATAAAGCTAAGACCATTTAGCAACACACATCCAATATCAAGAGCTACAGGCAGTGCAGACAGTAGGGAGAGTTTTAAAAAGGCAAATACAGGTGAATGGACAAAGGGTAGACAGAAACACATGCCCCAGAATAGAGAGAAAAACCCACCCTGTGGGGCTGACCAGGGTGACCCTGGGAACTAAAAAATACCTAACCCCACCCAAGTCCCCCAGGGCAGACCCGGGTGGGGGGAATTAGGTGGGGGGAATTAAAAAAAAAAAAAAAAAAAAAAAAAAGATAATTTATAAACACATTTGTTTCTTTGTCAGTAAACCAGACATGAGTACATTAAGCCCTCACATGTAGAACCGTTTTGTAAATGATCCCCCCTCCTTTCAAATAATAACGTTCCCCTTGTTGATCTTTGACACAACTTAGCGATTTGAAAGGGTATAGCTATAAAGGCCATTGACGGGTGAGAGCCTTTTCAAAATGCGGCTCGTGTCTGAATTGAAAAGGAATGGAATGCGGCCGCTAATAGCGCGGCATGAGGCAACACAAAAGGCGATCAACCGTGACACCACCTGGCAGCTCATGCTTACGATAAAATTGTACTGACATGAGTGTCTGTAAGTGCGTGTGTGTGTGTGTGTGTGTGTGTGTGTGTGTGTGTGTGTGTTTGTGTGTGTGTGTGTGTTTGTGTGTGTGTACGTCTGTTTGATTGTGTGTTTGTTTGTGTGTACGTCTGTTTGTAAGTGTGTTTGTTTGTGTGTACGTCTGTGTGTTAGATATTACTTGTTAGTTTCTTATACAACTGTTTTTCCAGCTCCCTGTATAGTGCAGAGTATAGGCCACCGTTTGATTTCTCGGGAACCAGTCATTGAGTAAATATGAAGTCAATTTCGAAACATGCTGTCTTCTTGAGTGTATGACACCTCTCAGCAAATAGCCTTTTCAGAGCTGTAGAGCCGGCTTCACATAGAGTGTTAGGTCTCACAGTGAGTTGAACAGTGGCGCGCTACTGTGCCGGCGCGTGGCGACATTAGACACCACAAAGGTAAACAGGTGAGCTGGCTTGAAAAGAAGCTGATTTAAAACGTGTAAGTTTCACATGAGTGGAGTTTATGTCTGTGTTGTCAAAGCGGGTCTTTCTCTCTCTCTGTGTGCGGTAGCTAATGGGGGTTTTATTCCCATTCAATCTTAAAACCAATTTACATTTGTGGGGGGACATGATTTTTTTCGATGTGCATTTTCTTAAGGTCAAAAATAAATTGTGTGAATATCGACTCAGGTGTGGTACATCGATCTAGCAGCTAAAGGATTTGAAAAGGTTTTGAGCAACGTTGTCAAAACATTGCGACGTGATCATATTTTGTAACTGTTGTGCATATTTTATTCTGACGCGTCGTACCTAGAGTCAGCTGGCGACGGGCTGTGTTTACGTACATAGTAACATTGCGACAGTAGACATATGAGCTAATTAAGAGAGATATAAATACTGAGCGGATTGAAGTATTATTATCATAATGACTGAGTTAACCCCTTAAGTATTATTTTTGATTTTCATAAAAATGTGGCTGTTTAAATAATAATGATTTAGGGGTAACTTCCAATGGTATTTACTCTGTGTGGGAGACATGGATATGGAGGACCAAAAAAGATATAATCAAGGGGTTAACTCAGTCATTATGATAATGAAGCTTCAATCCGCTCAGTATTTATATCTCTCACCGTAGTGCCATAGGAGTTTCCACAGAGTCTCTCGGTCCACGCTGTCAAATGCTTTCTCGTAATCCACAAAGTTGACGTACAGCGGGGAGCTCCACTCCAGAGACTGTTCCACGATAATGCCGAGAGTGGCGATCTGGTCTGTACATGATCGTTTTTTCCTGAATCCTGTTTGCTGGTCTCTCAGCTGGGGGTCAACGGAGCTCTTCATTCTCTCCAGGATGATCCTGTTGAAGACCTTTCCTGGTACTGACAGCAAGGTGATTCCTCTGTAGTTGGAACACTTGCTGAGGTCGCCTTACTTGGGAAGCTTGATTAGGTACCCCTCCTTCAAGTCAGCCGGCATCACCTCCTCTTCCCAGATCTTTCCAAACAGTGGGTACAGCATCTCTACTGTTGTCTCTAGGTCTGCTTTCAGACTCCGCTGGGATGCCATCTGGCCCTGCTGCTTTGTCGTTCTTCAAAAATGCCACTGCTCTTCTGATCTCTTCCCGGCTGGGTCTGTCACAGCTGATGGGTAGGTCGGTCTCTGCTGGCTGGATGTCTGGGGGGTCGGGTGGGCTGGGTCTGTTCAGTAACTCTTCAAAATACTCGGCCCATCTGTCGAGTTGGTCTGCTCTGTCTGCAATAGGCTTGCCTTCTTTGTCTTTTACTGGTCTTTCTGTATGGCCATACTTGCCCGACAATCTTCTTGTAATGTCGTAAAGCTGTTTCATGTTGCCGCTGCCTGCTGCCTTTTCTGCCTCTGCTGCCAGGCTGTCTGTGTAGGCCCTCTTGTCTGCCCTGATACTCCTCTTCACCTCGCGGTTGGCTTCCGAGTATTCCTCCTGTGCCCTTGCTTTGGCTGCTCTCGTGCGACTGTTGTTGACAACTGCTTTCTTCTGCTTCCTCACTTCTATCTTCTTCAAGGTCTGTGCCGATAGCCAGTCCTTGTGATGGTGTTTCCTGAACCCTACAGTGTCTTTGCAGGTTGAGTTCAGCGCCTCTCTAACTGCCTTCCACTGCTGCTCTGTGGTGACCGCCTCCTCTTCATTTACTAGCTCCTGTAGCGCTTGAAACCGGTTGGACAGCACCAGTTTGAACTCTTCTCTCACTCCAGTCTCTCTCAGGAGGCTTACATTATAGCGCTGTCTTCTTGTTGTCTCTGTGCGCCTTTTCTTTAACTTTAGCTTTATTCTTAAGGTAAGCAGATGGTGGTCTGAGGTGACATCTGCTCCCCTCCTCACTCGAACATCTTGAAGGGATCTTCTAAATTTCTTGCTAATGCAGATATGGTCTATTTGGTTCTCTGTAGTATGGTCAGGTGAGACCCACGTTGCTTTGTGTATTCTTCTGTGTGGGAAGATGCTGCCTCCAATGACAAGTCTGTTTAGAGCACAAAAGTCTACAAACCTCTCCCCGTTCTCACTCATCTCCCCTAGTCCCTGTCTCCCCATCACCTCTTCATATCCGGTGTTGTCCTCCCCTATTTTGGCATTAAAATCGCCCATGACGATGGTGATGTCTCGCTCCGCACATTTGTCCACGGCACTCTGGAGTCGGTCGTAGAACTCTTGTTTCTCTTCCTCGTCACTGTCATTAGTGGGCGCATAACACTGGATGACGTTCAGCTTGATCTTTTTCTTGGTTCTAAAGGCTGCTGTGATAATTCTTGGCCCAAGAGGTTCCCAGCCCATCAGCGCTCTCTGTTCCACTGGTGACAGCATGAATGCTACACCTTCTGTATGGGGAGCATTTTCCTCTTCATGACCTGAATACAGAATCATCTCCCCACTTAACAGCCTTTTCTGCCCAGACTGCGTCCATCTGGCTTCACTGATACCTAGCAGGGAAAGGTTGTACTTTTGCATTTGCGCTGCTATCTGGGCGGAAATGCCACTCTGGTACATGGTCTTGACATTCCATGTGCCCATGGTTGTGTCCCTGGATAGAGAGAGGTGGCTCGGTCCTGTGGCTTCCAAAGACTTCCGGCTTTCACCACAGGACGTCATAAGTCTTCGGGTAGAAGAGCCTTCCTCCTCCAGGAAAGGAATTGCTGTTTGTCTTTTCATCAGCGTTTTTGTAGCTATTTCCTTATTTGCAGGGTGGGGAAGCTACCCCCACGCCCAACCCCCTTACTAGGAGGACCAGGGGTTTTCTGTCGGGGTCACCTTCCCTTAGACCATGTTGGTTCACGGCACCTTATTTCATTCGGTGCACCCCTCTCGCGAGGGACCCCCTATCCACCAACCAGGGGACGCACCTCAACGCCATATGGTCCCAGCGCGAAGAAGGTACACTTAGCTTGCCGATTTCAGCCTCCAAACCGTTGTGTGTTGCCACACAACCAGGGACATAACTCTAGCAAGCAGTTACCAAGTACCCTGAGTAGCCTTCCTTCCTCCTCACGTGAGCTGTCTACTCACGTCAGTCTTATCTTAGCGTACTGGCGGCAAGCGGGGTAGGCGGGGGGGGGGGGGGGGGGGGGGGGGGGCGGGGGGGGGGGGGGGGGACATTTGAGTAATGCCATCGGTAAGTATTTTTCGAAAAAATACATTTCAGAGAAAAATACATTAATTTCTTCAAAACCATTACCGATCGCATTACTATTAGGAAAACTTGCGAGGAGGGGGAGGGTGCCGCCCCTTACCACCTACCCCTGCGTCAACGCTTAGCAAGGCCCCCTGTAGGTGCACACTCCTGACGATTTCAGCTAAGCGTCTGAATCGAGGGGCCGAGAGGAGGGGTATAAAAGTCTTGGTC
Organism: Semisulcospira habei; assembly: GCA_036245525.1. NCBI lineage: Eukaryota > Metazoa > Mollusca > Gastropoda > Semisulcospiridae > Semisulcospira > Semisulcospira habei. The sequence goes on from BTPG01000001.1 coordinate 137,333,989, forward strand.
GCCGGACCCTCGGGACCGTGTGAGGCTGCGCAGGTCAATGAGGGCCTGCTAGCGGGATAGAGTCCTGCGACGTAACTGGAGAAGCTGGAGCAGCCGCGTCCGGCTTAGACGGCCTGTAGTTCACCGCCGCGTCTGGCTTAGACGGCCTGTAGTTCACCGCCGCATCTGGCTTAGACGGCCTGAAGTTCACCGCCACGTCCAGCTTAGATGGTCTGTAGTTCACCGCCGCGTCCGGCTTAGACGGCCTGTAGTTCACCGCCGCTGCCGGCCACTCTCCTTCTACTGAGTGGGCGGGCAAGGTCTCGAGGAGCGAAGTGGTTACAGGATCCTTCACCGCAAAGTGGGGCAACATCAGCAGCTGCTAGCCAAGGAGCTGGAAGTGTGGGCCAGGGACCTGCAGTTGGGCCGGGGCCCAAAGGGACGCCCTCACGCTTGGCGCCGCGGTGGCGAGGTCACTGAGCACTCCAGAGTCGCTCAGGCTCCGAGGCTTAGGCTAGGCTCTGAACGAGTAGCGGAAGGCGAAGGCCGTGCGTGACCCAAGAAGGTGCGGTGCCCCCGTAACCTGCAGTGGTCCACTGGCTCCTGGGCCCTGGAGGAATGCCCGCCGACATGAGTCCACTCCCCTCTGGAGGTGTGGCTTCCGCCGCCATCCAGCCACCCTCAAGGTGCAGGCGACGAGGTCTGGAAAGACACGTGGGGGGCCCGAGGAATCATCACTGTGTAGTGGGGTGACTCCAGCCGCTGCTGGTCACATACTTGAAACAAGCGGTCGACCAAGGTCTCGACGGACCTAAGGGGGGCACTGGGTTGTTCGCCGCATAGCGGGGAGACATCAGGCGCTGTCGGCCACGATCCTTGGAGCGGGCGGGCAAGGACCCGGGGGAATTGTTGCACAGAAAGGGCACATCCGTAGACCGAGAAGTACGAGCGCAAAGCGGAGCGCCCATGAGCTTAAGCGTAAGGGGTGGACGGCGCCAGATGACTATATTTTTTCTTGTTTGACAGTGAAGTCAGCTCTCCGCGTGCCCAAGTGAAGAATAATTTGTATTCAACGAAGCATCCGCTCAGGTAAACAGTCTCGTTGCAAAAGCGCAACTGTGGTGGCCGTAGGCTAATCAGGCGGGATCATACCCGAAGCGCATAAGGTAGAGGGCCTCTAGTTGAGCGAGTAGCGGGGTGACCCGCAGCGCTGCTAATCAGGCGTGATTATACGAGCAGAGCCCAACTAGGCATGCCGCTGCAGCGTGGAGGAGATGACGGTCGAGGGGGGCTGGCCTCGACGCAGCGCGCCCACCGGCCAGACTAGTTTGCTAGAACCTCAGATAAGGTGTCTCACCTGTAAGCTCGCCCACTGAGGTGCGAGTGCATGCATTCCCTGCCCATGGCTCTGGTGCGGTGATAGGCGCCGATGGGGAGAAAATTACCGTATCTCATCGGCCGCGTAGCGGGGTGACTTTAGGCGCCCGTGCCGGTAAACCTCCCACCGCTGGGGCCAGGGCTCCTCCAACCCGGAGGCGCCCATCTCACACGTCCGCCCCAAGGCGCCCCGCAAACATCCAGCACGCTGGCCACAGAAAGACCCCACCAAGGGGCAGGCTGTCACCTGCACTGCAACATAAAGCATACATGTGAAACACGACCACCCGTGGCGCCTACGCCACGTGAACTGCGCTCACTACCAGTCTGCCGAGCGGCAAGTCGAAATACAACGGCAAATTCAGCCGTAATTTCCCTGAAAATGTCAGGGCCAACCTCATCTTGGCGGTGTAATGGCCTTATCCGAGGCCTTACCTCGCCATATCCTAGCGAAGCTTTGACCAAGGGTAGAAGATAATCCAATCAACGAAACTTGCAGAGACTGAAACCGGCAATCCTTTCACAAGGCAGCTAAGCAAAAAACTGGCGTGTGTAGACATCACATGAGGAGGAAGGGAGGCTACTCAGGGTACTTGGTAACTGCTTGCTAGAGTTGCGTCCCTGGTTGTGTGGCAACACAACGGTTTGGAGGCTGAAATCGGCAAGCTAAGTGTACCTTCCTAATAGTAAAGCCATCGGTAATGTTTTTGAAGAAGAAAAAAAAAAAAAACAGTGACCAGGATCCTCTCGCTAACGCCAGCCATTGTTGCCCAGCAGTGTCAAGCAAAACATCCTCACGCTGACACTGTCACTGTCTTGTGCACAACTGTCTTCAGGACAATGGCAGCTGACAATGGCTTAAGGATTTTCGCTGACCCCACAAAGCCGTGACATGCTACAACAGAATGTGTATTGACCATGATAGTTCAAGGGTGGTAACAGAATAGCTTGGCGCCTGTAGGCGCCAAGCTATTCTGACACCACCCTTGAACTATCATGGTCAATCTGTCTCCAGAGCAGTGACATAGACCTCAAAGGATATCTTAAAAATGCCCAAGACTCCATCCATCAAAGGGACCGACACAGGGCACATGAAAATACAAAACAAACAAAATAAATAATAATAATAAAAATCAGTCATATATGCACGAAGCTGAGAACAATGCCCTCTGTCTGAGGATGCATGTGACTGCAGGGGCACACGAATGCAGCAGAACCTGTTTTGAGCAACCAACTATTTTGCAAGAAAAAAGTTGGTCTGTACGTTCAAATGAACAAAAAGTGTCACCTGTCATTAAAGACCATCATTTAGGAGGCTGTAGCTGTGACTGTGGCTGTAGCTGTGACTGGCTGTAGCTGTGACTGTGGCTGTAGCTGAGACTGTGGCTGTGACTGTGGCTGCAGCTGTGGCTGTGACTGTAGCTGTGACTGACTGTAGCTGTGACCGTGGCAGTAGCTGTGACTGTAGCTGTGACTGTGGCTGTAGCTGTGACTGGCTGTAGCTGTGACTGGCTGTAGCTATGACTGTGGCTGTAGCTGTGACTGTAGCTGTGACTGTGGCTGTAGCTGTGACTGTAGCTGTGACTGTGGCTGTGACTGTGGCTGTAGCTGTGGCTGTAGCTGTGACTGTAGCTGTGACTGGCTGTAGCTGTGACTGTGGCTGTAGCTGTGACTGTAGCTGTGGCTGGCTGTAGCTGTGACTGTGGCTGTAGCTGTGACTGTAGCTGTGACTGGCTGTAGCTGTGGCTGTGGCTGTGACTGACTGTAGCTGTGGCTGTGACTGTAGCTGTGACTGTGGCTGTAGCTGTGACTGGCTGTAGCTGTGACTGTGGCTGTAGCTGTGACTGGCTGTAGCTGTGACTGGCTGTAGCTGTGACTGTAGCTGTGACTGTAGCTGTGACTGGCTGTAGCTGTGACTGTGGCTATAGCTGTGACTGGCTGTAGCTATGACTGTGGCTGTGACTGTGGCTGTGACTGTGGCTGTAGCTGTGACTGTGGCTGTAGCTGTGACTGTAGCTGTGACTGTGGCTGTAGCTGTGGCTGTGACTGTGGCTGTGACTGTGGCTGTAGCTGTGACTGTGGCTGTAGCTGTGACTGTAGCTGTGACTGTACTGTGGCTGTGGCAGTAGCTGTGACTGTAGCCACCTAAATGATGGTCTTTAATGACAGGCGATCTCTCGTAAGGGTCGCTCACACAGGTTCATTTTAAATGCTTGCACTGAAGACATTATGTGACCGATACACTACACAAATTTCAATGTACATGTGAACTGCCCATGACGCCATGTCAACCTCCTCCCCATCCAATCCCATTTTTCTGCTTCCACTCTACACCCCCATAAAAAAAAAAAAATATATATATATATATATATATATATATATATATATATATATATATATATATATATATATATATATATATATATATATATATATATATATACGGACCTGAGCCTCTAGGGTATTCATGGTACCCCAGCTGAGAGTTTGTGTTGATTCCTGTACCCAACAGCTGCAGACCTAGTGGCGTGTTGACAGCGTACACAGTGAATCCATAGCCACATCTCACTAAGTACGGCTGAAAACACAAGAACAAAGCCAGCATCACTCGAAGAAAAACATCAGAAACATACATAATCAATCTACTGGTGAGCAAAAGAGATGGGACGTTTTGGCATTGGATGATTCCAAAAATGTCACAGTCCTTTTGCTTGTCAGTATATCATGGGTATCCCTACATACAGTATTTGTCAATTTTACCTGTATCTTGGAGGGGCTCATCAGAATTCATAAATCAAAACCAGATCAAAGACATTAGGTTGAGCCCCTTTACAGTAAAGAAGACAGTTTTCATGGGTGGGACAGGAAAAAAGTTGAATCCTGAAGCGGGGGTCTGGGGGCAGTAGAAGGCCCCCAGTAAAAAGAAAAAAAAAAAGAGTAAAAAAGGCAATATTTTAAATCCGGAATTCCGGCTGTAGCCGGAAAAGTCCCACCCATGAGTTCTTCTTCTTCTTCTTCTCGAACGGCGTCACACTTGGAGTTTGGCTCTCAAAATGAAATATGTGTTCTTCTTTAGAGCCTCCACAGGCCCATACAGTTTCTCTTGTAGAGTGGTGGGCTTCGGCCATATCTCCTCTCTCTGCAGCTGGTGGTTCCCACAGTCCTGGAGGATGTGCTCTGTAGTCTGCTCTGCTTCTCCACAAGGGCACAGGGGAGATGGCACGAGGTGGAAGCGTCTGTGCAGGTGGAAATTGAGTCGGTTGTGCCCGGTCCTCAGACGGAAGATGGTCACCTGCTCTTGTCTGGATAACTGATGGTAACTGTCTTGGAGCCGTTGTGGTGGTCTGTACACAGACTTAATGATGGTTTTCATCTCTGTGAAGCTGACTCCATTTTTATCTTGTTCTTCCTCCGCACCCAATTTTGCCATTCTGTCAGCTTCTTCATTGCCGTAGATGCCACAGTGTGAAGGATCCATTGCAGCACCAGCCTGGTGCACTTGATGTTTTGCAGTGCCTCTTGTAGACGTGGCAGTTTGCTTGCTGTTGCTGCCTCAAGGACAGACATGGCATCAGTCAGGAAGACAATCTGGGCATCAGGGTCTGCAGTGCCACTAAGGGTGTTTGCGGTGCAGACCAGGGCTTCCACCTCAGCTCTGTAATTTGTGCAGTGAAGGCCTTTTGGTATTGCCTCTGCCTGCCATTTTCCGTTTGGATACTGAATGTACACCCCAGCCCCTCCATTCTGTACTGCATCTGTGGCTGATCCATCAGTGTATGCCCGTATCCATGCTTCCTGGGGATACGTTTCTTCGAGCATGGCCAGTGTCAGGGCTTTCTTGCTAACAGAGCTGTGCTCATCTTTGCTGGTGATGTAGGGTACCGTGGAAGAGATGGCAATGTTTTCTGGCTTACTTTCCCAGGGTGGAAGGTCACTAGCAGGATTCAGAGCCTCTACCAGCGCAGAGAGCTTTGCCTGGTGTTTTCTCTGCAGTGCTCTCGTCTCATTCACAAAGCTTGATCTTTTCATTTTCCCCGAGGTTGGTTGTTTCATCCTGGCGTTCATAGGATGGTCTTTGGAAGACTTGACCTTTGTGGACTGTATCAAGGCTTTGCAATCTCTTTTCATGCACAGGGGTGGGATGCCTGTTGTCTCTTCCATCTTTTCAACTTGTGTGGATCTCATTGCGCCGGTGATGATACGCAGTGCCTGGTTCTGAACTCTGTCAATGATCTGATGGTGTGACTGGACTTCCGTCAACATGCATTGGATCCATACTCAAAGTGTGGTCTCACTGTGCCTTGATATACATTTATGAGGATCTTTTTATTGGCTCCCCATTGTGTTCCAGCCAGCATCCAGGAAGTTGTGCCCCTTTACAGTAAAAACTAAAGGGACCATTTCATCCAGATCACTGCAGATACCGGACAAGTACCTCAAACTGTGGATGTCAATATGGCAACTCCTTGTGAGTAAGAGGCACATATTCTCATGTTTGAAGTCTGTGCAATGTTTGACGAGCTTCATCTAATTTAGGGATAACTCCTATTTATGCCTCTTGCTGGCAAGGCCAATGGCCTCAAATTATATTCTGCAGCTGGCAGAAAAAAGAATTTGTTAGTCCAGTTGGCTTTAACCCAGCCGCATTTTCCACATTTTGGAGGCGTTATCTAATGACTTTGTACCAGTTATAGGAGATGGACTGATCATGATAATTCAAGGGTAGTGCCAGATGAGCTCGGCGCCTTCAGGCACCAAGCTCATCTGGCACTACCCTTGAATTATGGTATGGTATAGTATGGTATGGTATGGTTTGGTGTCTCCGAGGTGCACATATCCATCTAATTAAAGATGCTCAAGGCGCCGCCGTAGGGATGGAAGCTGGAGCTTTGAAAGCCTGCTGCTACTAAGTGCTACTTTATGAGCAAACCTCCACCCGACTAATAACTTCTGTGTTTCCATTTCACCGGCCCTACCGGGCCTTCTCTTTTTGATTAGTGGTAATGGGATTTTTAACGTACGCACTTGATGATTATGCGTGCTGTACACACAAAGGCGAGACAGGGACCGTAAACCAAGTCTTTAAGTAAATTTGACTCGATGGGAATGAGGAAAAGTCCACATCCCATTCCTGCCCACCAGGGGTTTCGAACCCAGGATCTTACGACTGCCAGCGCAGTGTCTTATCCACTAAGCTGCGTCCCCATGTCAATTATCATGATTAATCCATCTCCTGCTGCAGAGTGTTGCGGCTAAAAGGGTTAACCCGGTTTTATCCAGTTTGCTTCAATCCTCATGAGCCCCCACGACTGCAGGGACGCATGAGGGCCTGTGGCTCTTGCCGAAACCAATTTATATCGGGGGTTCTTTCTCCGGGTACTCCGGTTCTTCCACCCCCCCCCCCCCCCACTTTGGTACCGGTCTCAGGCCACTTTACAAATTTCAAATACAAGCGATCAAAAATCTCTGTAACTTCAGTAGCTGACTGGCCCTTCGTTTGTCTTGTACTGTGTTTGTCTTAAATGGCGTAAAATCCGTGTCTGTTTCGTGAGTGTGTGTGTTGGGTTTCAGGCGCGGCGCTTTGAGTCGATTTCCCCATAATTGAGAAAAAGCGCCTATATAATAACGGTATTATTATTATTTATTATTATATTCATGTTTCGTGGACAGTTGCGGCTTTTGATTCCAGAATGCACAGAGAGGTTTCAGAAACAAAATATTCATCCAGCAGCAGGGAAGGGACAAACACGCACCCTCATGTGATGGATGTCGATGTACTTGACCCTGGCAGGTCGCGACTGGTACACAATCGGCCTCTGGGTCTTCTCAGGTCGCAGGTAGCTGGCAATACCTGCAAACAGCAAAAACAACCATTAAACAGTCAAAGGGTCATTTTCTGCCATGACCCACGCATCACGAGGTTCTTGACCCTTTTCATCCTGATACACCCATTGCTTGAAATAAATCGGACTGTGATAGTTCAAGGGTGGCCTCATGCGCCAAGCTATTCTGGCACCACCCTTGAACTAAAATGCTTGATCTATCTCCTAATCTGTAATGTAGCCTTCATAAGGCAGAAAGCAAATTTGTTAAAAATCAGCTGCAGGATGCCATGGGTTAATTTATATAAGGACCTGTAATGAACGGCCACCTGCTGTTTACAGCCACGTTTGTTTGGCAACAGAGTCACTGATTCAGAAAACTGGATTTTCCAACAGGTGGTCACTATAAACAGACAAGAAAAACATTAAAAAAGTATTGCAAGTTTAACTCTTTGTCTACTCTGTATCACGTACTCCACCACCAAGTAATTTTGTTAACCCATTACATCCAGAGGCTGATTTTTAACAAAACTGCTTATTGTCCTGTTGCTACGTTTGTGGTTGTGTTATTCTTTTTAGGGCATGTGTGTGTTGATCATAGGAAAAGATCCGGTATTCAGCCGAGTTATTTTACATTAAAATCATGTACCTTTTTAGTATGATTCATTTCTTATTGCATGGAGAATTACGATCAATTTTTTTTTATGTGCGACTAGAATGTTGCACATTTCGCTAACTTGTAGCAAAGTCCGACCTAGAATAAGCTGGAAGGTTCTGGAAAAGGCGCGATTGTTCTAGTGACCTCGACATGTTGTACACATGTTGGTTACATTTCATAACGTTTACGTTTAAGTAATGCACCTAGATTTTAGTGAAAGATTATAGAAAAATCTAGAGTGCTCTTTTAATAAATATTAATGATTTGGGTTATGTTTTCTTCTCTGATTGGTTGAGTTGAGTAATTTGCGTGATTGTTCTGCAAATATGAATTTTTTTTCTAAAATGTACTTTTGGGAAAAATACTTACCGATGGCATTACTATATGGAATACACTCTATAGCCTATCGATTTCAGCCCAAAGTTGTGTCCCTTACATAGCGGCCCCGGGTGGCCTCCCCTTACTACCCTATACTGGCAAGCATAGGGCGAACTCCAGTCAGTTTCACACTTAGCCAAAAAGAGGCAAGCGGGGCAGGAGGGAGGGCTGTCCGAGTAATGCCATCGGTAAGTATTTTTCCCAAAAATACATTTTAGAAAAAAAATTCATTTGTTTTTTCAAAATACATTACCGATGGCATTACTATATGGAAGAATAATGAAGACGAGGAGGGTGCCGACCCTAAGCCCAGAACTTAATCCCCCCGCCGGCCCACGCAGGAGCACTCCAGACGATTTCAGCTAGGACGTGCCTAAGGCGCCAGTGGCGCACGGGAATGCTGGGCCGCAGAGAAGTCGCCCACCTGGACCCTGGAGTCACGCTGGCTGGATAGGTCTCGGAAGAAGAAGCGGGCGAAGGTGGAGTCTGCACGCCCACTGACTACTGTAATAATGTCCTTAACCGAGCAGTTGCGGGCCAGGATCACGCTGGTGGCTACTGCTCCCCCTTCATGCGCCCGGATCTGCAAAGGTCTATTCCCGTCAGGGGAGAGTTCATGTTAGGCTGACCGAATCCCCCACCGAAGCCCAAGCCGGGTCCTGTTGACGCGACTCGTGGGCTAGGTCCGTCCCACTGAGCGGACGTACGGTCAGCATCTGGGGCGAAGCCGAGGGAAGGCGGTTCTTGGCCAGAAAGGACGGGTCGGCGAGAAGCTGCGCAGAGCTGTCGGAACGAAACTGCAGACAGGCTGGTCGTACCGAGAGCGCGTGAAGCTCGCTCATGCAACGCTGTGGCGAGAGCCAGAAGGAAACATGTTTCCCAGGTCAGGTCGGAGAACCGTGCCAAAGGCAGGGGTTCGAAGCGGTCCGTATTTAGCCACGTCAGTACCCAGGCGAGGACCCACTAAGGTAAGAGGGAACGGGAGATCAGACGTCGAAGCTCCAGTGAACCAACAGGTCCAAAAGGTCATTGCAAGGGCCTGGATCCGGAAGGCCCAGGCAGCAGTAAGTATCCGCGAACATGGCGCGGTAACCCTTGATGGTAACAGAGGCTAAGCCTTGATCGTCGAAGAGCCGCAGGAAGAATTCCGCCAGTAGGGGGGAAGTTAGACTTGTGGCGAGTAGCCGCAGGGCGGCGCACCAGGACTGTAGACCCTCCATTTGCCTTCGTACGACTTCCGTGTAGACAGTCTGCGGGCTGCTGCAATAGCCGCCTCCGAGAACCTCTAGCACTATATCACCACACTCCCCACCCCAAGCTGACCGTCGTAATGTATTTTCACTATTTGTGGTACGTGAGTCATTGTCTAAAGCGTGCGCATGCGTGTGCGAGTCGTGAGTGCGCTTAGAGTTATAATCATTATAAGATAAGCGCATTATAAATACCGTCATTATTATTATTATTATTACCTCTAGCGGCGAGGGCTTGCCAGACAACCTCCTGGCGTGTAGGAGGAGAGGCTCTGGGCAAGGGTGGAAGAGAGCCTGGCGGGCCTGCTAGAGCATCGTGTGTGGAGCAGGGAGCTCTAGGGCTGGTCCGTCGCTAGCACGAGTAAGTCCGAGGTCCAGCTCTTGGTCCAATTGCAGGGGGCCACCAGGACGAGAACCGCGAAGCATCCCAGAAGTTTTCCGCAGGATTTTTGGTACCAGCCCAGACGGGGGGGGGGGGGGGGGGGGGGGGGGGGGGAGGGAGGGGGGGTGAGAAGAAACAAGCGACCAGTCCGTCCCAGGGAAGAAGAGCGCGACCACCGCCCAGGCGAGCGGGTCCGGAAAAAGGGAGATGTACACCGGAAACTGGTTGTTCCAACTGGTGGCAAACAGGTCGACTAGAGGCATCTCCCATCGCGAGCCGATAAGGCAAAAGATGTCCGGGTGCCGGGACCATTCCATGTGGACCATCTGTCCGCGGCGGGACAGGGCGACTGTGATCACGTTAGGTGGCCGGGAAAGTCGCGGGCTCGAAGAGTAATGCCCCCGGTCTCTGCAACCAGAGAAGGAGGTGGTAAAGGAGGATGCAAAGGGAGGGCGAGCGCGTGCCCCCCTGGTTCTGTATGTAGGCCACCACCACTGTTTTGTCTGCGAGAACAAGGACCTCTTGGCCGGTCAGCGTTCCCTGCCAGAAGTCGAGAGCCATCCACACCGCCTTCATCTCTAACCAGATGCTGTGCTTGTCTGCAAGGTCCCGGGGCCAGAGGCCCAAGGCCGAGACAAAGTCCGGTAACAGGCAAGCGCCCCTGCCCAACTGGCTCGTGTCGGTGCAGAGAGACCACTGGAGCAAAGGGGAGTGTAGTAGCACGCCCATCGCCAACCACGCGAGGTCCGTCCACCTCTGGAGGTGTGGTTGGGACAGCGGGGAAACTGGGACTGGATCCGTCAGGGAGCCTGATGAGGGATGCCAGTGGAGGAGAAAAAGTAGCTGCAGCGGGCGGGCATAAGGCCTGCCGAGGGGTAACAAGTCCGCTGTCGTGCTGAGTAATCCCAGAAGCTGAAGCCAGGCCCTGGCCGATACGGAGACCCCTACGTCCAAAAGAAGTGCGAATCCGGCAATCATCTGCCGCCATGCCAAAGTGAGTGAGTATAGATTGCTTTACGTCCCGCAAGCGACAAAGGCCTTCTCAGGACGTGCCTGTGCTAAATGAAGAAAAGAACTGCAAGAAGCGCAGACAGGAGGGAGAATTTCAAAAGAAAAATACAGATGAATGGACCAGAAAGACAGAAATACAAACCCCCAAAAGAGTAGAACCCACCTTGGAACTAAAAAGTAGACAACCCCACCAAGGTCCCCTAGGGCAGACCCAGTGGGGGCACCACGCCAAAGGCAGGTGGACTAAGTTGAGGTCAGTCAAGAATTCCATCCCCAAATGAAGGCACTGGCGAGAAGGAGAGAGATCCGATTAGCCCGGGTTGACGAGGAACCCAAATCGGCGCAAGAAGGAAAGAAGGACGACTCTGTCCTCCTCAAGCGCCGAGGTGATCAGGTTGCACAAAAGTAAGTCGTCTAGGTAGTTGGAGGCCAGACTCAGAGACCTCTGTTGGAAAAGGGCCATTACCGCATCGAGGAGCCTCGTGAAGACCCAAGGACTGATGTTGAGGCCGAAGGGAAGGGCTCGGAACCCCGGCAAAAACAAATCAGCAATAACGGCGAGACGACGGATGAATCGGAACGTGGAGAAAAGCGTCTGACAGAACGATGTTGATCGTGAAGTCCATTGGTTGGACGGCTGCACGGAGAGTCCTGGCTGTCTCCATCTGAAAGTGAGGCGCTGAAAAGAACTGGTTTAGCGCCAACAAGTTGAAGACTGGCCGCCCCTGCCCCAGGCTTGGGAACGAGAAAGAGGCGGCTGTAGAACGCCGGCGAGTCTTGACGAGAAACCACTTCTGTCGCCGCTTTGTCAAGTAAGGACGTGATTCTCGACACAGAGCTACTGCCTGAGATTGGTCGACTTTTTTAGATGATCCAAGGGTCGTCTGGGAACAGCAATCTCCTATGGTCGCTGTAGAAGGCCAGCCGCCCGCCGACTGGAGACCCAAGAACTGTCGACGGGGGCAGAGAAGGGGCTAAGTCAGCGGGCCCGAGCGAAGCGAGACGCAGCGGGGGCGGAGGCAGGACGGGGCCACAGGTCCTTGGTAAATCCTTTACAGTCTGCCACGTCGCACCAAAAAGAGGGAACCACTGAGTGGAGCCTGGCGCAGCTGCATCTTCACCGTCTAGGGGAGATCCGTGCAGAGCCGTAGGCGCGAAACACGCGGCCAAAGGTCACAGTAGGCTGCCGCCGCCAAAGGGTTGGTTGAGGAATGGTAGGCGGCCCTGTTAGCAGCAACCAAAATGGAATATACGCCACGGAGCGGGGACGAGGCTTCCAGGACCCAAGAGTCCTCCAGGCAAAGTAGAACCGCTTGCGTCGCCAATTCCGAACTAAGGAAGTGAATCTGTCAAGAGGGCGAGGCCAAGCATTCTGGACTAGCCGGAGCCCACCCGCCTGGTTGACGGCTGCCACATCCACCGAAGGAACAGGGACAATGAAGGCTTGAGAGAGTCCAGCGTACCAAGCCTGACGAAAAGACATAAAAATCCCCGCAGGCCAATGCGTATCTGCAAAAAAAAATCCTCGTCGCCGAAGGAGTCCTGGCGAAGCCGGGCCGAGAAAGCATCGATGAGATCCCGGAAACCTTGTGGCTGAGGGAGAGACTTGCGACCTTAGCCTGCCGCTGCGCATCAACCCTGGTGGACGCCTGTCTCTTCAGAAGAAGCGAAGGTGGACATAAGTCAGGAGGGAGGAAGTTGGCGATCAGACGGGAGGCCTCTTCCAAAGCACCAACCATCTGTGAGCTGAGGAAAGGGCTGAAATCCTAGATGAGGAGGAGGCCGACGAAACAGCTGAGAAGCGGGCGGGAGAGCCAGAGGGCAAATCCCGCAAGAAGATGGCTGAAGCCGAATCCGCTTGAGGCAGGCTAGTATGCAGGCTACCTCCACTGTCCGCCTATCAAGCAAAGCCACAAGGAGGGGTGACCGGCTCCGAGAGCGCGGGACCGCCGAAGGCGACTGGCGCGGGCGAGCGCAAAGGATAGGCGGAGCCGCCCGCGAAGCCCGCACGGCGGAGCGTCGCGAGGAAGGAGGGACCGTGGCCAACCATGGCCAAAGGCGAAGTTTGCTCTGTAAGCCCCAGACTCGCCGAAGTGCGAGGGGAGGGGGGGGCTACTAGTGACGGGAACAGCATGCGGACGACGAGGGGAACGCGAGAGCCAGGGACCACGCTCCGAATGTAAGAGGGGAGGCGGAAGGGGAACCCCGGCACCCCCAACCTGCTCGCCACGAATCCACACCTGTGAGTAAATGAGTAAATGTCTGAGTCACACAGGGCGCACCTGGAAAGTTCGGGGCGGGGGAGGAGAGGGGGGGGGGGGGGGGGGACAGAAAAGTGTCACGCCAAGCCTGCTCAGGAAAAGCGGAGCGGGGAGAGGACAAATTGGGGTGCGGGAATCCGCACCTGCGAGAAAAGTCTGAGTCACACCGGGCCTGCCTGGAAAGATCGGGGTGGGGGGGGGGGGGGGGACAGAAAAGTGTCACGCCAAGCCCGCTCAGGAAAAAGCGGAGCGGGGAGGGGACAAAATTGGGGCACGCGAAACCGCACCTGTGAGTAACTGAGTCACACCGGGCTTGCCTGGAAAGTTCAGGGCGGGGTGGGGGAGGGGGGGGGGGGACAGAAAAGTGTCACGCCAAGCCCGCTCAGGTAAGGCGGAGCGGGGAGGGGACAAAACTGGGGTGTGCGACCCCCGCTCCGAAGCCTCGGAGCGTGGGGGATGCGTGACAAGGTCACACGGGGCCCGACTCGTCGAAACGGGGTGGGGGGGAACGGTAAAGTGTCTTTCCAGGCCCGCTCAGATAATTCGGAGCGGGGAAGGGACCGAAATGGGACACGCGGTCCCCGCTCCGAAGCCTCAGAGCGAGGGGGTCTCGTGTCAGAGTCACACCGGGCCCGCCTGGTCGAAACGGGGAGGGGGGGGGGGGGGGACGTAAACAAGGTAGCCGGGCCCGCTCGGACGAATCAGAGCGGGTGGGCAAAACCTCTACAGGCCTCTGGTCACGCGTGGAAGCCACGGAGAGTGAGGGAGAGCCTCTATGCCTACTTCTTTTCTCTTGTTTAGTACGTTTGCGCTAGTCACACCGGGCCCGCTCGTTAGAAACGGAGCGGGGGGGGGGGGGGGGGGGGGGGGGGGGGAGGGGGGGGGGGGAAGCAAAATAAAGGAGCTCAAGCCACGCAAGCGTGGGGAGCACGACTCTGATACTCGCCTGCCCTGCTCAGAAGATTCGGAGCGGGGAGGGACTTCCTGCGTGGTTACGGTAAAAGAAGGGGACTTACCTGCGGGCAGGAAGGCCCGGACGCTGGAGCGAAGTGGGGCCCGAGGAGCCAACGGAGCACCGCCATCCTGCGGAGAAGTCCGGGGAGACTGTCGAGACCAGGAAGGAAGGACACGTCTGTAGAAATCCCACATCTGAGACCACCGGTCCTCACTCCCGTCGGCACACATGTCACACATCCTGTCGGAAGAGCAGTCTAAGCACGGCCGGCAGTTGACGAGGGCATCCGAGGGCCACAGAAAATCCTCACAAAAGGAGGCAAGCCTTCAACAGAAGCCGCCATAGTGTTCGTTGCACACTGTCCGCAGGAAGGAACACACTCAAGCGCCGAACTCACACCATGAGGCACAAAGCCACGAGTAAAGTCACAAGCCGAAACCCAAGGCCGCAGCCAAGGACGAAGTTCACTGAAAGCAAACCGGTCGGAACCAGTCAGCGCTAAGTCCACATACAGTAAAACGTTGAAGTGTAGAACACACCAACGAAGTACACTGAGTCCAAGGAGAAGTCTAATCCAAGGCAAAAAGCCAACCGTTTGTAGTAATAACCACAGAAGACACCGGTCAAAAATCGTAGCAAGGCAAAAACCCGACTGTCCACGGTCGAGCTAAGAGCGAAACTGACAGGAGTTCGCCCTATGCTTGCCGGGATAGGGTAGTAAGGGGAGGCCACCCGGGGCCCCTATGTCTGGATCCCCAGTGTCTCCTCCCCAGTTGTGTAGGGGACACAACTTTGGGCTGAAATCGATAGGCTATAGAGTGTATTCCATATAGTAATGCCATCGGTAATGTATTTTGAAAAAACAACTGTGATAGTATAAAAGAGAGTGTTAGAAAGTATGGAATAGACAGTGTATCAAAAAGAGGATGCATTGTGAGAGATAGTGATTCAAAGTGTGGAGGCATTGTGCTGAGTGCATTGTGAAATAAAGAACTGTTGAAACTGTTACTCCAGTGTGGTCTACAACTGTTACGTGGTGGAGTTGTAGTCGAAGTATGATAAACACACCAGTCACACACACGTACTTACTTACTTACGCCTGTCACCCCTACCCGGGTATAGGCCGTCGACGAGAGACCTCCAGCAACTCCTGTCCTGTGCTTCTCCTTCGATTCTACTCCAGGTGGTTCCCAGTCTCTTGATGTCTGCTTGGAGGTCTCGACGCCAGGAGTTTCTCGGCCTACCTCTTTTCCTCTTTCCCTGGGGGTTCCATGACAATGCCTGCCTAGTGATACTGGAAGCTGGCTTTCTCAGACTGTGACCGATCCATCCCCATCTTCTTCGCCCAATTTCATTCTCTGCTGTTATCTGCTCTGTTCTGTCCCAGAGTCTGACGTTGCTGATCTTCTCTGGCCAGTGGATTTTCAAAATTCTTCTAAGGCAACTGTTCATGAAGGTCTGTACTCTGTTGACTGTGGTTTTTGTCAATCTCCATGTCTCTGCTCCATATAGGAGAACTGCTTTTACATTGGAGTTGAAAATCCGGACTTTGGTGTGTTGTGACAGCTCTCTGGAACTCCACACTTTTTTCAACTGGAGAAAGGCTGCTCTGGCTTTACCGATTCGTGCTCTGACATCTGCATCAGTGCCGCCTTTTTTGTCTATGATGCTCCCGAGATAGGTGAAGGACTCCACCTCCTCCAACGGGGTGCCAGCAAGCAAGACTGGTTCTTCCCTGGTTGCGTTCAGCCTCATTGTCTTTGTTTTCTGTTTGTGAATGGTGAGGCCCACTTGGGACGAGATGTCAGCAAGCCTTGTGGTCTTGTCCTGCATTTGTTGATGAGTGTGGGACAGTAATGCCAAGTCGTCTGCAAAATCGAGGTCGTCAAGCTGTGTCCACAGTGTCCACTGTATTCCACTTCGTCTGTGCTCTGTGGTCATCTTCATGACCCAGTCTATGGCCAGTAGGAAGAGGAACGGAGACAGCAGACACCCCTGCCTGACACCAGTTCTGACCTGGAGCTCTCTGGTGAACTGCCCTTCGTGGATCACGCGACATGTCATGCCATCATAGCTGCTCTTGATCAGGCGGACGAGCTTTGTGGGTACACCGTAGTGTCGTAGGAGTTTCCACAGAGTCTCTCGGTCCACGCTGTCAAATGCTTTCTCATAATCCACAAAGTTGACGTACAGCGGGGAGCTCCACTCCAGAGACTGTTCCACGATGATGCGGAGAGTGGCGATCTGGTCTGTACATGATCGGTTCTTCCTGAATCCTGCTTGCTGGTCTCTCAGCTGGGGGTCAACGGAGCTCTTCATTCTCTCTAGGATGATCCTGTTGAAGACCTTTCCTGGTACTGACAGCAAGGTGATTCCTCTGTAGTTGGAACACTTGCTGAGGTCGCCTTTCTTGGGAAGCTTGATTAGGTACCCCTCCTTCCAGTCAGCAGGCATCACCTCCTCTTCCCAGATTTTTCCAAACAGTGGGTACAGCATCTCAACTGTTGTCTCTAGGTCTGCTTTCAGAGACTCCGCTGGGATGCCATCTGGCCCTGCTGCTTTGCCATTCTTCAAAAATGCCACTGCTTTTCTGATCTCTTCCCGGCTGGGTCTGTCACAGCTGATGGGTAGGTCGGTCTCTGCCGGCTGGATGTCGGGGGGGTCGGGTGGGCTAGGTCTGTTCAGTAACTCTTCAAAATACTCGGCCCATCTGTCGAGTTGGTCTGCTCTGTCTGCAATAGGCTTGCCTTCTTTGTCTTTTACTGGTCTTTCTGTATGGCCATACTTACCCGACAATCTTCTGGTAATGTCGTAGAGCTGTTTCATGTTGCCGCTGCCTGCTGCCTTTTCTGCCTCTGCTGCCAGGCTGTCTGTGTAGGCCCTCTTGTCTGCCCTGATACTCCTCTTCACCTCGCGGTTGGCTTCCGAGTATTCCCCCTGTGCCCTTACTTTGGCTGCTCTCGTGCGACTGTTGTTGACCGCTGCTTTCTTCTGCTTCCTCGCTTCTATCTTCTTCAAGGTCTGTGCCGACAGCCAGTCCTTGTGGTGGTGTTTCCTGAACCCTACAGTGTCTTTGCAGGTTGAGTTCAGCGCCTCTCTAACTGCCTTCCACTGCTGCTCTGTGGTGACCGCCTCCTCTTCATTTACTAGCTCCTGTAGCGCTTGAAACCGGTTGGACAGCACCAGTTTGAACTCTTCTCTAACTCCAGTTTCTCTCAGGAGGCCTACATTATAGCGCTGTCTTCTTGTTGTCTCTGTGCGGCTTTTCTTTAGCTTGAGCTTCATTCTTAAGGTAAGCAGATGGTGGTCTGAGGCGACATCTGCTCCCCTCCTCACTCGAACATCTTGAAGGGATCTTCTAAATTTCTTGCTAATGCAGATATGGTCTATTTGGTTCTCTGTTGTATGGTCAGGTGAGACCCAGGTTGCTTTGTGTATTCTTCTGTGTGGGAAGATGCTGCCTCCAATGACAAGTCGGTTTAGAGCACAAAAGTCTACAAACCTCTCCCCGTTCTCACTCATCTCCGAGCCTAGTCCCTGTCTCCCCATCACCTCTTCGTATCCGGTGTTGTCCTCCCCTATTTTGGCATTAAAATCGCCCATGACGATGGTGATGTCTCGCTCTGCACATTTGTCCACGGCACTCTGGAGTCGGTCGTAGAACTCTTGTTTCTCTTCCTCGTCACTGTCATTGGTGGGCGCATAACACTGGATGACGTTCAGCTTGAGCTTTTTCTTGGTTCTAAAGGCTGCTGTTATAATTCTTGGCCCAAGAGGTTCCCAGCCCATCAGCGCTCTCTGTGCCACTGGTGACAGCATGAGTGCTACTCCTTCTGTATGGGGGGCATTCTCCTCTTCATGACCTGAATACAGAATCATCTCCCCACTTAACAGCCTTTTCTGGCCAGACTGCGTCCATCTGGCTTCACTGATGCCTAGCAGGGAAAGGTTGTACTTTTGCATTTCCGCTGCTATCTGGGCGGCCTTGCCGCTCTGGTACATGGTCTTGACGTTCCATGTGCCCATGGTTGTATCCCTGGATAGAGAGAGGCGGCTCGGTCCTGTGGCTTCCGAAGACTTCCGGCTTTCACCACAGGACGTCATAAGTCTTCTAGTAGAAGAACCTTCCTCCTCCAGGAAAGGAATTACTGTTAGTCTTTTCGTCGGCGTTTTTGTAGCTATTTCCTTTTTTGCAGGGTGGGGAAGCTACCCCCACGCCCAACCCCCTTACTAGGAGGACCAGGGGTTTTCTGTCGGGGTCACCTTCCCTTAGACCATGTTGGTTCACGGCACCTTATTTCATTCGGTGCACCCCTCTCACGAGGGACCCCCTATCCACCACCCAGGGGACGCGCCTCAACGCCGTATGGTCCCAGCGCGAGGCACACACACGTAGAGTTCTTTAAAATAAACCTCGTTCAGCTGCAATCCGTCACATGTGGCTTAAGGATGTAGACAATACTGGAGTAACAGTTCCAACAATATTTAATTCAGCGATGCGATATCCACACAGTAATGCGCTTTCAAATGCACAAACTACTGATACAAAGTCTCTTCTGCAATGTCCACACTGTGACACAAAGTTTCTCATACACAGCGCCTCTCGCAATAAACTACGTGTCTCTACAACTGACAAAGCAAGACAATGTACAAACGGGCTTTCCCAGCGCCCTCCTTATATATACTACAAAAATCTAGAATCATCTACGGAAATCATACAACGCAACCAATCAGAAAGAAACACGCAGCCGAAGCTCATTAACATAAACTTTCCAGAAAAAATATAACAGTAACAGGCTACAAAAACTCGGCTGCTTACTTCAGCTCTAAATTCTAGCGTATAATGAAGACACATAAAAGTATGGTATCCCTATCACCACGTTCCATGATAGCTCAAAAAGGTACGAGAACATTCCCAAAACAAAATAAAAGCTGCTCAATTCACGCGCACAGGAAAACAAAAAGTAGTGAAAATGTTGCGATGCCAACTACCCGACGTGACACTTACGATGTCACTAGACAGTGCAACCTTTCTAGAACATTCCGGACTAAACTTAACAAAACGAAATCGGCTCTACTCACGAACAAAAGAAAATCTTACTAAAAAGGCACGTGAAACGTAACCATGAAAGCTCAAATAAACAACGGATCATTACCTACGATCAACACACGCACGCTCTCACAGGATAACACAACCATAATCGTAACATTACCCCCCTCTTAAGAATGAAATTTCACAAAAATTTCTTCTCAAATTTCAAAATACGGTTGTGGCTGTGTAAACCTACACAAAAACCCTAAACAAATATAACTTCACATCAAAAATCAAATTAAAATAAACGTCTCACAGTTCCTGTAAACAGTCCTGAGCATCGAAATGTTTCATACAAATGTTCTGGACACAGAAATGTTCATTTAAACTGCTCTGCTCAGGTAATCTGCTCCAAAATTCTGCGAAACCTTGATAGACTGTAGTATAATGTCAAAATTCTGCAAGAACATCGCCCATCTCATAATATGAGAATTTGTAAACTTAGCAGAGTTTAGATAGTTCAAGGGCTGATGGTCTGTTTGGAGAACAAATGGCACTCCCAGAAGGTACAGTTCGAATCGCCTTACTCCCCAGATGATGGCTAGGCACTCCTTCTCGATGGTCGAGTAGTTTCTCTCAGCTCTGGTCAACTTTTTGCTGGCATAGCTCACTGGGTGGAGTTTTCCGTTATCCTCTTGCATCAAGACTGCACCTACTCCTTCGTTGGAGGCGTCTGTTCTTAGGAAAAACGTTTTCAACGGGTCAGGAAGGTGTAGAACAGGCTTCTCGGTTAGGATGTCTCGAACCGCCTGGAATGCTCGCTCTTGGGCCTCCTCCCACTTCACTATTTTAGGTTGTCCTTTCCTCAGCAAATCAGTCAAGGGTGCTGTGACTGCCGCAAAATTTGGTATGAACTCCCGGTAGTAGTTCGCCAAGCCCATAAATGAGGTCCTCTCTCACGATGATGCAGCTACAACCAGTGTCTCTCAACACTCTCACTGGTGTGTTGCCGACGAATCCTTACACCACCGGCATATTCGGCACTTCATTCTCAGGCAGCGCGATGTTTGAGACTGGTAAAAATGTAGTCCCATCTCCTACTGGGATGCGTCCATTCTTTTTGAAAGATTCAATCAGCTCTGGTGTCACTCGTGTTTCTCTAGACTCAAAGTCATTGGATGACGTCACATCATTGGCTAATACAGCGGCAGCTCTGTGTTGAGACGTGGTACTGCTTCTGCCTGCTATCCCACGATCTTGGTTGGATCTTCTGATGTTGTCGCCTCAGGGAACATCTTTAGAAGGAAACCGTATCGCTTTGTGACCTTTCTTTCCACAGAGAAAACATGTCAGGTTCTCCACCGGCTTGTTTCTCGGGGTGTCTCTAACATTGTGGATTTCCTCTGCTGGTGCAGACACACGCGCACGCTGTGGCTTACTGGACCCGAACTTCATGTTGTGAGCGTCAAGGTATCTTTGAGCGAAGTCGGCCAGGGCCTTTAGTGACTGGTCTTTTTGCTCTCTGAGGTGGGCGGCCAGGTCCTTAGAACATGCGCTGAAAACTTGTTCTTTGATGATGAGGTCGCACAGGTCTTGGTACTCTCTGTTTAGGCCAGCCAGCTCTATCCATTTCTCCAGGTAGCTTAACTGATTCTTTCAATGAATAGGCCGGGTGTTTCTCCTTCTTCAGGCTTGCAGTTCCGAAATCGTCGCCTGTAACCCTCTTCAGTGAAGTCGTACTGTCTCAGCAGGGCGGCTTTCAACTGAGTATAATCTTCGGCTTCTTCTCTTGGCAAACGGGTGTAAAATTCAAGCGCTTTGCCAGTTAGAAGTGCGCTCAGTTTAATAGCCCAAGTCTCTTGTTTCCAATTGTTGCTATTTGCGAAGCGCTCGAATCGCTCCAGATAAACGTCCATCTTATCTGAATTTTCAATGAAAGGTGGAAGTTTTTGCGCACATGCTGTTTGTTCTCTGCTCGCTAATGCTGTTGCTTCATTAGTTCTCTGGCTCTGTGCCTCTATCTCCATCTGCTTCAGATGAATTTCGTGTTGTCGCTGCCTCTCCGCCTCTTCTCGTTGTTTTTCTGCTTCTTCTGCTTGGATTTCAAGTTTCCTGATTTCACGTTCTCTAGCTCTTTCTTCTCTCTCCAATCTCTCCTTTTCTTCTCTCTCTCGTCTCTTTTCTTCTTTCTCCTCTCTCTCTAGTCCAGCGTTTCCCACAGCTTTTTTTTCAGAGAGTCCTTGGGACTCTCTGGTGCAAAATTTCAAGAGTCCCCTTACAAAATTTGAGAGTCCCCTTACAATTCCTACATTTACCTTGATTTTGATTACCAACATCACGGACACACAAATACGCCTCAAAGTCAAACAAAGCTTAGTTTTCAATGCAACTTTATTGAAAATTATGAATAGCCATAAAACAAGCAACACAACAAAAGGAATACTGTTCTGATAAATGTTACAAAGGAATCCATCATTGACTAGAGGAACCTTAAAATCACATAAAATGACCATAGAACAAACATGAAATTGTCATACGACAATTTACACACATCACCTGCGTGTACTGACAAATTGTCTCTGTAAAAGCAGTTAGTGTTAGAGGGGACTAAGTCGATGACCAGAAGAAAAAAAAAAAAGAGACAAAAAAATCTGTTCAACTGCGTATTACAGACAAGATCATCATTGCCTAGTCTAGGGAGAACTGAAAATGATGATTCAACATCATGCACACTTTCTGTAGTGGCCAAAAGTAAATGAAGTTCATTTCTTGCGCTGAGCAGTGCTCCTGTAGTGTGCCACAGAAGCTTCAGTGAATTCCTCTGACATGGGGTAGGGCACCAGCTTTTCAAGCTCCTGCTCAATGTCCTGCTTCTTGCTCCCTGTTGCCTTCAAGGCTTGAGCATGCACCGTGCACAGCAGCCTCCTCTCATTTGTTATGAGCATCTTGTTTTTCACATGCTTGATACTCAGCCTGTTCCTGTTTGGGTTCATAATAGCATTCTGCAGCGAGAAGGCCCTCTCACAGGGCACTGAAGTGATGGGGACAACAAGTGAAATGCTGGCAAGAGTCGCAAAGTCAGGAAACTGGTCCGATTTCCCCAAGACCTTGATAGACATGGTCTCCAAGGATTCCCCCCTGTTGTTGTTCAGAAGGGTCTTGAACTGCCGATAGTCGTCCTTGCAGCGCTGGGCATCCACTTGCGGAAATGCCTCACAGAGTTCTTCTAGGCAGTCATTTCCGTACTGGACCATCTCGGCCATCTGAAGGGGGAGATGTTTGGGGTTGAGAACTTTGTCAAGTGTTTTGAGGATACCCATGTCTCCCTCCGGAAATCTTCTTTTGGCTTCAACTTTGATCTTTTGTGAAAAGGTCTTGCATGTGTTCTGTGTTGTCTGCCTCTGCCCCTCCCCAGCCTGAAACACAATGTTTTGATACTGTCCTTGCTGGTCCAGGCTGGTGTGTAGACGGGTAAGATTGGGCCCAGGGAAGTCAGGAAGGGAGGAGATGTGCTCCAGGGTTGACTCCAAGCTGTTCATAGCCTCCTCCACATCAGTGTTGTCCTTCTGGAAGGACAGGCTGCATTTCATGAGGGGATCAAGAATGTCCCTCAAGATGCACAGCAGTGAAATGAACTTGTACGTCTTCACTTCCTTCAGAAGAGACCGTGCAGTGACATCTTTTTCTGTGGCAGCATTCTCCAGAGTGAGAACCAGGCAACCCCAGGAATCCTCTGCAGCGATCACTGCATCCTGAAGAGAGAGCCACCTGACTGATGTTGGCTTCTTGAAACGCTTGACTTTCTCATCCATGATCTGCTTCAATGTCTTAAGCTTGTTGTAGCGTACAGCGGAGTATTTGAAGTAATTGAAGATGGCCACAAGCGTATCCTGCACTTTCTTCAAAGCAGCCACTTGAGATGCTGCCCAGTGTGACATCAACGACAGTCTGTGTGCACAACACCACACACTCACCATGCTTGGCTGCAACCGCTTCAGCACTGTCGTCACCCCATTGTTACAACCAATCATGACGTTTGCACCGTCGGTGCCAATGCCAACCACTTTGTCCAAGGGGATCTGCATGTCAGCCAGATACTGACGAACAGCTGTAACAATAGTGACAGCCTTGCCATCTAGAACTTCACAGTTTGTGCCAAACATGACATGCGGCTTCCCATGAATGAGCAGTTTAAAGTAAATGACAAGCTTCTTCTGTACGGCGATGTCCAGGCTCTCGTCTAGCATTATGCCCAAGAAAGGTGAATCCATCAAACGTTGGCGCATTTTGTCTTCACACACCGCAGCAGCTGACGCTTGCAATTCCTTACAGGATTCATTCCTTCTGTACCACTTCTTTTCATCTTGAAGAGATTCCACCCCATTCTTTTTCTGCAACACATAACAGAATACAAAATTCACTGCATGGGTAAAAATAAAATAAATTAAAGCAAATTCCACCCCATTCTTTTTCTGCAACACATAACAGAATACAAAATTCACTGTATTGATAAAAATAAAATGAATGAAAGCAAATAACTTTTAGTTTTACACCACATTCAGAATGTGAGAGAACAGATGCATTATTACTAACATTGCTAGTTTCTTTGCCAAGTATTTTAACAAAACAAATACAAACTTAATTTTATGCAAATGGAAAATCACCTGAAGTTTCAGGAGAGCAGGAAACTTTCTGTCAGGAATGTCTTCTAGTGCCATCATCACTGCAGTGGACATCTGCGCAGTCATAGAGTCGCTGCTCATCGTAGACATTTCTTGTTGAAGTTGCTTCTCTTGATAGCATGCCATTGCCTTCCGCTGCTGGATCACGGTACATGATGCTTTGTGGCAATCACTACCCAAGTGGCGAGTGAGAGCAGTTCTGAAGAATAAAACCCCAACACTTTACATTAGACAGAGAGAGAGAGAGGGAGGGAGGGAGAGAGAGAGAGTTGAGAGAGAGAGAGAGTTGAGAGAGAGACGGGAGGGGGGTGGGGGGGGGCTAGATACTAAAAAGCTTCCACTCAAATGAACTTGTTTGTCAATGTGTAACTAAAACTAAAAGGACTAAACATCAAGACTACAAAATCACAATCACTGACACTTGGACTGCACTCTTCTTCTTCTTCGAAAATTGAAAAACTCACCTTTGAAAATTCGAAGCGCCTTCAACAAAATTGTTTCCCGACTTGGACTGCTTGCGGCCCTCTGCCGCCTCGGTGCAAACCTTGCAGAACATTTTTCCATCTTCAAAGTTTAACCACGGGAAGTCATGCAGCCACGAGTCGTTAATGCGACGTTTCTTCGCAGCCGATTTAGCAGTGCCGGTTGAGTTAGGCTCAGCTTTGGTCGATTCCTCTTGCTCCGGCTCCGTGTCTCTCGGTTGGGTTTGTTTGTCTTTCTTCCCATCCGCCTTCGGGGCCGATGATGTCGGAGTTTGGCTTTCAAGTTCAACGATTGCATCGTCTTCCGCATTTCTGCGGGTTATCGTTTTCCGTAGCCATGTGTCGAGCGACATGTTTCAGCTTTTCGGAAGCAAACAAAAAGGCTGCGCATGCATGTCAGCGCGGTCAGTGGGTTGGGGAGATCACCGCACTTACTCGGCTCGTCGGGCGCACGATAGCTCAGAGGTGCCAGGATACATAACGGCAGTAAAAAAAAAAACCGTTGCGTCCCTTGTGACGCACCATTTTTTTTTTCATGCGTCCTTTTTCAGTTTTTGTGCGTCTCTGACGCACACATGTGCGTTTTGGGAAACACTGCTAGTCTCTCCTTTTCTTCTCTCTCTCGTCTCTTTTCTTCTTTCTCCTCTCTCTCCAGTCTCTCCTTTTCTTCTCTCTCTTGTCTCTTTTCTTCTTTCTCCTCTCTCTCCAGTCTCTCTCTCTTTTACAAACTTGAGGAGTTGAGCTCCTTCGAGTCCACATTCCTTTCCAATTTTCAGGAATGTCTCCATCTCCGATGTCGCCATCTCTGCTTTTCATTGCTGGCTGTTTTCTCCTGCTACCCTTTCCACTGAACCAACTGAAGAGATCTCGTCGGGGTCGCCAAAATGTTACGTGGTGGAGTTGTAGTCGAAGTATGATAAACACACCAGACACACACACGTAGAGTTCTTTAAAATAAACCTCGTTCAGCTGCAATCCGTCACACGTGGCTTAAGGATGTAGACAATACTGGAGTAACAGTTCCAACAATATTTAATTCAGCGATGCGATATCCACACAGTAATGCGCTTTCAAATGCACAAACTACTGATATAAAGTCTCTTCTGCAATGTCCACACTGCGACACAAAGTTTCTCATACACAGCGCCTCTCGCAATAAACTACGTGTCTCTACAACTGACAAAGCAAGACAATGTACGAACGGGCTTTCCCAGCGCCCTCCTTATATATACTACAAAAATCTAGAATCGTCTACGGAAATCATACAACACAACCAATCAGAACGAAACACGCAGCCGAAGCTCATTAACATAAACTTTCCAGAAAAAATATAACAGGCTACAAAAACTCGGCTGCTTACTTCAGCTCTAAATTCTAGCGTATAATGAAGACACATAAAAGTATGGTATCCCTATCACCACGTTCCATGATAGCTCAAAAGGGTACGAGAACATTCCCAAAACAAAATAAAAGCTGCTCAATTTACGCGCACAGGAAAACAAAAAGTAGCGAAAATGTTGCGATGCCAACTACCCGACGTGACACTTACGATGTCACTAGACAGTGCGACCTTTCTAGAACTTTCCGGACTAAACTTAACAAAACGAAATCGGCTCTACTCACGAACAAAAGAAAATCTTACTAAAAAGGCACGTGAAACGTAACCGTGAAAGCTCAAATAAACAATGGATCGTTACCTACGATCAACACACGCACGCTCTCACAGGATAACACAACCACAATCGTAACAACAACCTTGTGCCACGTCTGACGAGCTGCAACTGAGTGAGGTTTTTCTATAAGAACTCTACGTAAGTGCGTCAGGGGTGATTGCACAATGAATGCTACATTGCACTTTATATTTAAGAGGCAGATCAACTGTTTTAGTTCAAGGGTGGTGCCAGAATAGTTTGGCGCCTAAGGTGCCAAGCTATTCTGGCACCAGCCTTGAACTACCATAGTCAAATTAATGTCGAGCAAAGGGTTTATCAGGATGAAAATATTAATTTTTCTCTAAAATGTATTTTTTCGAAAAATACTTACCGATGACATGACTGTCTGGAAATAGTCTACTTGCTTACCAATTTTAGCCTAAGACCCAAAGGGTCCCCCCAGGAGGCTCTCGGGGATCCCTAACAGAGACGAGAGTAGCCTCCCCTGTCCATCCGGTCACGTGCCCGGTGGTGTCTCCTTTAGCCAGTTGTCTACGGAGTTACCAGCGGCAAGCGGGGAGGAGGGAGGGACCTCCGAGTCATGTCATCGGTAAGTATTTTTCGAAAAAATACATTTTAGAGAAAAATTAATTTGTTTCCTCAAAACACATTACCGATGACATGACTGTCTGGAAGAATGCCAAAAAGGAGGAGGGTGCCGCAGAATCCCTTTCTGAAACCTCATTAGGGACGAGGACGGCCCGTCACTCCTGATCACACACTCCCGACAATTTTAGCGAAGTGCATACGTAAGGCGCCGGGGGCGCCTGGAGGGAGTGCTGTGCCGCAGAGAAGTCGCCCACCAGAGAGAGGTTGTCGCGCTGGACCGTCAGGTCGCGGAGGTAGAAGCGGGCAAAGGTGGTTTCGGCCCGCCATCCCACTGCAGCCACAATGTCCTTAACCGCGCAGTTGCGGTCAAAGGCGAGACTTGCGGCCATAGCGCGAACTTCATGGGCGCGTATCCTGAGGGCCTCGGCTCCCTGTGGGGAGAGGTCGCAATAGGCGGACCGTATTACCCAGCGGAGCCAGGAGGAGATCGTTTGGGCAGAGATGTCAGTTCTGCCGGCGGTCAGAGGCAAGAAGAGATGAGTCCGTTCCCTCCGTACGGACTTGGAGCGACGCAGGTAGATACGGAGTGCACGCACCGGATCTTGCTGCCGAGTCTCCCGAGGAAGGTCGGGCCCCTAAGGCGGGCGAAGAGCGATGACCTGAGGCGCCGTCAAGGGAGATCTAGTCATAGCGAGAAAGGACGGACCCGGGAGAAGCTGAACGGAGCCATCCACCCGGAACTGCAGGCAGGAAGGGCGAGACGAGAGCGCGTGGAGCTCGCTGACGTGGGCTGCCGTGGCGAGGGCCACCAGGAAGCAGGTCTCCGAGTCACGTCAGCGAAGCGGCCAGAAGGGGCGGTTCAATGGTCCGAAGTCAGCCAGGGGAGGACCAGGAAGGTCCCGGCGCGGGACAAGGGAGCGGGAGACCGGACGCTGCAGGCCAAAACGCCCCATAAGGTCGGGCAGGTCCTTGCAGGCGCTGGGTCGGGACGGCCGAGGTGACGGTAGGCGTCGGCGATCAAGAGGTGTAGCTGCTGCACCAGAGGGGAGCCAACCTTGGTCTTGGACGAACCAGCGAAGAAGTCCGCGAGCTGAGGAGTCGTCAGGCCGACGGTGGAGAGGCGGCGGACAGAGCACCAGGCACGAAGCACGCCACTTTCCCTCGTAGACACGTCTGGTAGAAGGTCTGCGGGCTGAAGCGATAGCGTCTGCAGTCGCACGCGAGAAGCCTCCAGCAGAGAGAGCTTGCCGCACAATCGCCAGGCGTGTAGGAGAAGTCGCTCGGGCAGGGGTGGAAGAGCGGCTGTCGGCGCTGCTCGAGCATCGTGCAGGGGGAGGGAAGAGGGAGGGTGAGCCCGAGGCGAGACTGAGAAGGTCGGAAGTCCACAATCCGGTCCAGGAGAACGGCCACCAGGAGAAGGACTGCGTTGCATCCCCGGAGGCTGAGCAGGACTTGAGGACCAGGACCGCTGGGGGGTAGGTGTAAGCGACCAGTCTGTCCCAAGGGATCGAAGCGCAGAACCCGGGAAGGATGTCCCAGCGTAGGGCGCAATCGGTGTGAAGAAGCTGCCTCGTTGCAAGAGGTAGGCAGCCAGGACGAACAGGAGACCTGGAGTGTGACAGGCTGGGAGGGAGAAGTCGCTGTCCTCGCACCAGCGAAGGGGCGATAGAGGAGGAAGCAGAGGTCGGGAGAGCGGGTTCCTCCTGCATCTGAAGGCAAGCCACGAAGGAGGGGTTGTCGGAAGGACGAGGAGGTCCTGAGTCCGAAGATCGAAACGCCAAGCGCCGAGGGCCTGCCGACTGCAACCAGTCCCAGCGGGTTGACATGCCGCGAAGTCAGGTTCGTGGGCCAGCGGTCGGCCGACAAGCGAAAATTCGGAAGAAGGAGAGCGCCCCAACCGTCAAGACCGGCCACGACGCAGCGAGAGACGGGCAGTGGTGGGGTCAGGGGGAATCCGGGAGCCGAGCCAAGAACGTCCGTCCAGCGAAGCCGATGGGCCGCAGCACAGGAGAGATCGGCACCAGGGTAGGGAGATCGCCGGAGGACGGCCTCCAGAGGTGGAGTACAGAAGACCGAGGGAAGGAGATCAGCCGCCGCACTCTTCAGGAGGAGGAGCTGGAGCCGCAGTCAGGTGGGGACCTCCGCGTCCGCAGCTACCCGCGGGCTAGAAAGCACGAACTGGATCCGAGGCTCGGGAAGACGCATCAAGTTGCGGTTGGTCACCAATCCATCCCCAGGTGAACAAGTGGCGAGAGGGCGAGAGGTCGGACTGTTGGCGCTGACCAGGGCGACCAGGCGAGCAAACCAGAGGAGGAGAGCATCCGTGTCCTACGAAGAGGGACCACTGACTGATACCGCCGAAGCAGGTCGACCAAGGAGGAGAACGGCTGGCGGAAGATCGAAGGTCTCGGGCAACCAAGGCATCCACGATCCACGCAGGGACCCAGGGCTGAGGGGGAGACCACACCAGAGAGGCCGAGCTGTAACCGGTCCCGTCGACGGCAAGCGAAGACAACGGCGGGGGCGGGAGGCATGGGGACGAATATAAGCAACGGGTAGGTCCAGGCTGGCGGCGACGACCCAGGGCTGAAGGCGACGCGAAGGGTCCTAGGCGGGGGAGCCGTGGCGAGCGACGAGCAGCATCGCAACTTCCCAAGGAAGAGCGGAGACCTGCGCGCGAAGGGCGAGGGCCTTGGTCCGAAGGGGCGGGAACTCAATCCACAAGGGTGGAGCTGGGCCCACAGGCCTAGAAGGGTTCCTTCAGAGACTGCCAGGCAGGGCCGAAAGACGCGGGTACCCACAGGAGCACGGTAGAGCTGCGACATCGCATCAGGGGAGATGGCCAGGAAGGAGCCAGGCCACCACGAGGCAAGGGGCAGAGGGTTCGAAGCCACGCGGAAGATCCGCTAGAGCTGGGAAGGGTTGCCGCAAGCACGAGCGCCGGCGGAACCACCGGAGGCAGCGAGAACGAAGGGGAGCGAGAGGCCAGGACGCCAGCAGGCCAGCGGCGAACGCAGGACGCCCAGTCATCCACCGGAGAGGGTCGGGGAGATGCTGGAGGCGAAGGGTGCAGGGAGCGGGGGAGAGGATGTCCCGAGGAGAACAACAGCGCCGAGCACAAGGCGAAGGTCGACAGGGACACCGGAGGTAGTCGAGCGGGCAGGCGACGAACATCGGGCGCCGCAACTATCCAAGCGACGAGGGCGAAGACATGGATCCCCCCTGCACTGGGTGTACCCCAGGGGGCACCCATCCAAGTGCTAACAGAGCGCGACGAAGCTTCCCTTCGGTGAACAGACGAGAACCGGTGAAAACGTGGAAGGCCGTAGGCGCCAGGGGAAACGGCCCGAAGTCCTGAGGTACGTGGAGGCCGAACCAGACGCAGCGTGAGGCTCAAGGAGGGGGCACGTAGCTGGCTGGGGGACCCGACGGAGGAGTCAGCGGGTTGGAAGGAGGGACATAAGGCCGACTAGGGTACCAACAGGCGATAAGGGTCGCGGTGCCCGGGGCTCAAGAAGGGGCACAAGCGGCTTGGCGACTCGCCGTAGGAGTC
This sequence comes from Semisulcospira habei, assembly GCA_036245525.1. NCBI lineage: Eukaryota > Metazoa > Mollusca > Gastropoda > Semisulcospiridae > Semisulcospira > Semisulcospira habei. Next base: position 137,364,072 of record BTPG01000001.1, read on the forward strand.
AGCGGGCCCAGAGACTGAGGCCGAAGTGCCGAAGTGAGAATGAAGGCGACAAGGTCGCGGTGCCCGGGGCTCAAGGAGGGGGGCACATAGTCGGCTAGACGACTCGCAGTAGGAGTCAGCGGACTTAAGGCTGGGGCCGAAGGCCGACGCGTGAACGAATTGGTGACAAGGTCGCGGTGCCCAGGGCTCAAGGCGGGGGCACCTAGCGGCTCGGCGACTCGCCGGAGGAGTCCGCAGGCTTAGGAGGGGCCGCAAGGCCAACGCGTCTACAATAGGCGACAAGGTCGCAGTGCCCGGGGCTCAAGGAGGGGGGCACGTAGCCGGCTTGGCGACTCGCCGGAGGAGTCAGCGGGCTGAGCAGGTCCGAAGACCGACGCGTAGACTAGTTAGCGACAAAGTCGCGGTGCCCGGGCTCAAGGAGGGGGGCACGTAGTCGGCTAGGCGACTCGCCGGAGGGTCAGCGGCTTGTCGACGCATAAGCTAATTAGCGACAAAGGTCGCGGTGCCCGGGGCTCAAGGAGGGGGGCACGTAGCCGGCTTGGCGACTCGCCGGAGGAGTCAGCGGGCTCAGGAGGGCCTCGAGGCCAAGCGTCAACTTCTTCTTTTTTTTTTTTTTTTTTTTTTTTTCTTGTAAGTAACAGGCGACAAGGTCGCGGTGCCCGGGGCTCAAGGAGGGGGGCACATAGCCAGCTAGGCGACTCGCCGGAGGAGTCAGCGGGCTTAGAAGAAGGGCCGAAGGCCGACGCTTAAACTAATTAGCGACAAGGGTCGCGGTGCCCGGGGCTCAAGGAGGGGGGCACGTAGCCAGCTTGGCGACTCGCCGGAGGAGTCAGCGGGCTTGAGGTTTGGCCGAAGGCCGACGCGTGAACTAAGGCGACAAGGTCGCGGTGCCCGGGGCTCCTTTTTTTAAGGAGGGGGGCACGTAGCCGGCTTGGCGACTCGCCGGAGGAGTCAGCGGGCTTAACGCGTCTACAAAGAAGCTACAAACTTACCAGGGACGTGAGGCGTGGGGTATCCCAAGTCCGAGGGGAGCTTGAACAATCCCACCGTGCTGCGGGAGGTCCCCAGGAAGGCGGAAAGTCGCGGGTCGCTCGGCGGTGGAACCAGAGTAGAGACCGAGAACCTCCAGTCAAGAGGGGCAGCCAGCGCAGCCGATGACAGAGGAGCAGGCGGGACCCGGTCGACAGACTGTGTGGCTGACACCAGGCCACGAAGTCGCCGTCCTGGGCAGATGCGCACTTGGTACTGCAACATAAACCCATACATGAAAGGTGACAGGCGGCGGGCAACTAACGCCGCCAGTTAAAGGTCCGAAGTAAGGAACGAGCGAAACTCACCGTGAAACGCAGAGAGAAAACAAACAGAAGTCCGAGCCAAGCACGACGTCCGGCCCCACAGGGCGAGACGTAGGAAGCGGCCGAGACTTTACCTTTCCATGGCGGAACGGCAGAGTGACGAAGCACAAGCACCGGACACTAGGTCACTGGAAGTCGCCGTACTGGGGAGAGACGCATGTGGTAACTGCAACCCAAACCCAAACATGAAAGGCGACCAGCGGCGGGTAACAACGCCGCCATTTAAAGCTTCGAAATTTAAGAAACACATGAAACTGACAGTGAAATGCAATGAGAAAACAACAGTAGCTCAAACGAAGCCCGACGTCCGGCCCAGCCAGGCGAGACGTAGGAAGTGGCCGAGACTTTACCTTTCCATGGCGGAACGGCCGAGTGACGAAGCACAAAGTACCGGACAGTAGGTCACTGGAAGTCGCCGTACTGGGGAGAGGCGCACTTGGTAACTGCAACCCATACCCAAACATGAAGGCGACCGGCGGCGGGAAACGAACCCCGCCATTTAAAGCTTCGAAATGAAGAAACTCACCGTGAAATGCGGAGAGAAAACAACAGTAGCTCGAGCGAAGCCCGACGTCCGGCCCAGCCAGGCGAGACGTAGGAAACGGCCGAGACTTTACCTGTCCATGGCGGAATGGCAGGGTGACGAAGCACAACCACCGCGCGACGGAAGCCTAGAAGGTTCCAGGGCCAGCCAAGTGCACGAGGCACAGACGAGGGCTAACAGAGAAGACGGAGGCCACGCCAGAAGCAGTAGACGAGGGCTAGGCGAAGGCAGGCGAGTAAGGGACGGTCGAACCGTACACAGTCTTTCCAAGGGTCAGAGGCTCAGGTAAAAGCGTCCGAACGCTAACAGCGAAGTAGACAACTGGCTAAAGGAGACACCACCGGGCACGTGACCGGATGGACAGGGGAGGCTACTCTCGTCCCTGTTAGGGATCCCCGAGAGCCTCCTGGGGGGACCCTTTGGGTCTTAGGCTAAAATTGGTAAGCAAGTAGACTATTTCCAGACAGTCATGTCATCGGTAATGTGTTTTGAGGAAACAAAGTTAAGAGTTTATCTCTGGATCCGGTGCGCATGCCATGTAACAGCTTGTTACGACATATTCAGTGCTAAAAACAGATATTGAGTGCTAAAAATAGACACGCACTGCCAGATAACCTTGCCTGGGCAGATCTTGCTACCTAGCATTCTAGGGGAAGTAATATCACGGTGGCTGAAGTCGACATCTGTAGGCCGAGAGTTAAACTGCTACAGTAATGGGGGTGACCGTTCCTAGGAGGTTCTACTACATATCCAAAGTTTGACAGCGAAGTAATTCACGCAGAAATGAGTGCAGTCAGGACCTCTGACAAAAATCTTGTTATAACCAAAATTTGTTCTGTCTGACCTGTTGCAAGCGTTCACTGTAGCGTTAACCCCTTGGCTGTTGGCAGCAGTTTTTGTCACTATGAGTCCTGTATGATTCCTGAACAGAGAATCTTGCCACCTGTAGCATTCTAGGGGAATAATCTCACGGTAATTCACATAGACGAGCAGTCAGGACCTCTGACAAAAATCTTGTTATATCCAAAATTTGTTCTGTCTGACCTTTTGCAAGCTTTCACTGTAGAGTTAACCCTTTGGCTGTCGGCAGCAGTTTTTGTCACTATGATTCCTGTAGGAATAACAACATTCCTGACATCCTGTAGGAATCATCGTGACATAAACTGCGGCTGACATCGAAAGGGGCAACGCTTTGGCTGTCGATAGCATTTTTTGTCGTGACGATTCCTACTGGAATCATTGTGACAAAAACCGCCACCAACAGCCGAAGGGATAAAACCTACCCAGGGCACCAGTTACTGCGCATCCCCAGGCGTAAACGCGGTCAGCCCGCCTTGGGCTTTTTCCAACATACTCCACCACTTCCTCCTTCCTATCTTCGCGTTCCAGCAGCTTCTTCTTCCATCTTCGCATTCCACGCACCCCTGCCCAAAGGTGAGGTGGCGTCACCTGCAAGAGTCTGTGGCAGCTCGGACAGCAGCTTCCAGTCAGTCTTGTTGTCAACTGAAGAGACATCTTCAAGCAAGCCATAGTCTGCACACAAAACAAGCAATAGTCAGATTATTCGCAGCTTCCAGTCAGTCTTGTTGTCAACTGAAGAGACATCTTCAAGCAAGCCATAGTCTGCAAAAAAACAAGCAATAGTCAGATTATTTCTCATCTTCTCTGGCAGTTTTATTTCGTCTTGATCACGAGCATGAATTTTCTTTCACGCAGTTTTAATGTGCACTCTGCAAATGGACATTTTGGCTGCTTGGGATTACAGCAGCACCTGTTCTGAGTGACCACCCTTAGCACCTGTCATTATCATCATCATCATCATCAGTCCCTTGCCCGAACTGGGCGTTGGGGGGACTGAAAGGCAGCAGCAACAGACAGTGCTCTCCACTGAGTTCTATTTTGGGCGGTTGCAAGCAAGTCTGGCATCTCGAGTTCGGTCCATTCTTTTATGTTTGCGACCCAACTCTTTCTCTGACGACCTCGCCGACGACTTCCTTCGAGAGTGCCTTGGAGGATAGTCTTGGACAAGGTGTTGTGTCGGGTCACGTGGCCAAACCAAGCAAGCTTGCGCCGTTTCACGGTTGCCAGAAGGGGTTCATGTGGGCCCACCAGGGAAGTGACGATGCTCCGTACATATTCGTTGGTTTTGTGCTCGCGGTACGAGATGCGGAGCAACTTCCTCAGGCACTTGTTCTCAAAGGCCTGGATTTTCTTTTCTGAGTCTGCAAGCAGTGTCCAAGTCTCACAGCCGTAGAGTAGAATAGACACTACGAGGGACTTGTAAAGCCTGTACTTGATGGTGAAGCTGATGGAGTTACTTCGCCATATCCTGTCCAGCCTGGCCATTGCGGATGTTGCTGTACCTATCCTGATACGGATCTCTGCTACGCAACTACCGTCTTTGGACAGGGTGGCTCCCAAGTACTTGAAGCTATTGACCTCTTCTAGCTTCTGGCCGTTCATGTGAATGTTGCTGCTGCTGTCGCTTGTGGTGTTGATCATCACTTTGCTTTTATCCGTACTGATCTCCATGCCATAAGACCCTGCGCTACTTGAAAGTTTGTCTGTCAGGTTTTGGAGCTCACTATTGCTGCCTGCCATGAGGTCAATATCGTCTGCGAATCGAAGATTGCACAGGGATCTGCCACCAATAGAGATTGAAGTATGGTGGTCGTGGAGGGTTTCCTGCATGATCTTCTCCAGGAATATGTTGAAAAGGACAGGAGAGAGCAGGCATCCTTGACGGACACCGATCGTCGTCCTGAAGAACTCGCCTGACTGATTGTTAAGTAGAACCGCGCTGCAGGCGTTCTTGTAAAGCGCTTCTATCATTTGGATCAGTCCCTCCTCTATATTGAACGATCTCATGACTTGCCAGAGTCCGTCGTGCCAGACGCGATCAAATGCTTTCCTGAAATCAATGAAGTTGTGGTAGAGTTCGCGCTGATGCTGCAGATGTTTCTCGATCAGGACGCGGCAGTTGAAAATCTGCTCTACAGTGCTTCTTCCAACTCTGAAGCCAGCCTGTTCTTCTGCCAGCAGTTCCTCGGCGAAAGTTTTGAGGCGGTTGAGAATGATTCTAAGCATTACTTTGCTAGGGTGACTTATCAGACTGATAGTTCTGTAGTTCTGGCACTGTTTCATGTTTCCTTTCTTGGGGAGCGGGATCACTAGAGACTGTGTCCATTCTACTGGCCATTTCTTTTGCTCCCAGATCTTTTGACAGAGTGTAGTGAGGACCTTCGTTGTTACTTCTCCTCCATGTTTCAACAGTTCAGCAGGTATGTTGTCTACACCTGGAGACTTTCCTCCCTTCAGGCCGCGTACGGCTGCTTCCACCTCTTCAGCTAACACTGGCAGGTCTTCAGCCTTCCTGGCCCCAGCCTGGTTGTTTTGGAGGATGCTGGTGTCTGGCTCAGCCTTGTAGTTATACAAGTCTCGGCAGTACTCAGTCCATCTGTTTAGTACAGCAGTGTTTTCCGTAAGGAGTTGGCCGCTGCTGTCTTCGATGACTGTGGCTGTTCGCTGTTGAGTCTTGGTGAGGGTCCTTAGCGTTTCATAAGCCTTCTTGCTGTTGCCGTTTGCCATGCCCTCTTCCACGCTACAACACTGGTCTTCAATCCATTCTTCTTTGGCTTCTTTCATCCTCTTCCTGATCTTCTTGTTGACAAGTCTGTACTTGTTTGCTGATGTGAGGTCTTGGCCTCTCTTTTTCTTCCAGGCTCTCCTCTCATCACAGAGATCGAGGATGTCATCGGTGACCCAGGGCTGTTTGCGCTTCCTCTGCTTCCCCAGCACTTCTTCTGCTGTAGAAAGTAACACCTCTTTTATATTTCCAGCAAGGGTGTCTACGTCGCAGTCCAAAGTAGCCAAGGCTGCAAATCTGCCTCCCACCTGGGCTTGGAAGAGCTCTTCTACTTCCGGGTCTTTTAGCTTCTGGAGGTCGAATCTGATGCGAGGGCTCTTGCTATCTCGTTTCAATGCCAGCTTCAACCTGAGGCTAGTAAGGACGAGGTTGTGGTCGCTGCCAATATCAGCACCAGGAAAGGACCTCGTTTGTGCTTTGTTAACGCTGGATTTGAATCGTCGAGGCAGCAAGATGAAGTCAATCTGGTTATGGACCAGACCTCCTGGCGATTGCCATGTCACTGTTCTTGACTTCTTGTGTGGATAGAGGGTATTAGCAACGGTGAGACGGTGACTCTGTGCAAACTCTAAAAGTCGCAGGCCTCTGTCGTTTGTTTCTCCAAGGCCAAACTTGCCAGCTGTTCCTGCCCATTGTTGGTAGGCGTCAGGGCCGATCTTTGCATTCCAGTCACCGAGGACAGTCAGAATGTCTTTCTTAGGTGTTTTCTTGATGATGTTGTCCAGTTGTTCGTAAAATTCTTCTAATTCTTCATCATCATGATCTGCTGTTGGAGCGTATACTTGAATGATAGTGATGTTGTGCGGTCGGGCGGAGATGCGGATGGAGATTAGTCTGCTTGACACGGGGGTGCAGCTGATGACAGTTCCAGCCGCCTCTTTCCTTACGATAAAAGCTACACCATGTTCGTGCTTGGTTTCTTTTCCGCTGAACCAGATTTTATGGCCTTCATCTGTTGTTGTTTCTCCGAAGCCTGTCCATCGAACTTCTGCAAGTCCTACAATGTCCCAGCGATAGCGCTTCAACTCGTGGGTGAGTTCCTTCACTTTGCCGCACTGGTAGAGTGTGCGAACGTTCCAAGTTCCGATAGTTATTCCTTGCGTGGGCAGCTTGATGGTGGGTTTAGTTCCAGTAACACACTTGTCGCCCCCACCCTGGAGACCTCCAATGGGGTGCGCGGTCGTTGGTGATCCGGGCCCCGACCGATCCGGCATGTTATTCTTATTCTGTTGCTTTTCCATCAGTCCTTTCAATGGGCTTAGGCGAACTTGGCGGCGCCCGTCTCCTCTCCAAGTATTTCAACTGACTGAGAGACGCGTCAGCCCCTCACAACGTTTCGCCCGCCAGCAGAAGCGGTTACCGGGGTGTGGCTAGGTAAAGGACCTGGAGCCAGCTGTGAGAGTTGAGTGCCATGTGAAGACCAGTGCTCCCGCCTGCCCCAAGAGGCGCTGCTGGCTGAAAAGTCAAAGGTACTACTTCTCCATGAACACTCTACACCCTGTCATTATAGACCATCACATAAGTGGGGAAAAATTCACAGTACTGGTGCTGAAAATTTACTGAAATCAGCGAACATGAAATTTGTTACACTCAAATATACTCACAATAACTCATAAAATATAGGTGTCCTTTGAGGGGTTTCAAAACACAAGCCAAATCGGTAATGAACATGAAGTTTGTCTCACACAGTAGAATTTAACTCCTAATTAACTATAGACATTTCTGAAATCTAACTTAAAATTCTTCTAGTCCCACACCGTCTCTATTAGGTCTGATCTAAACTGCACATGCACAAAAACAGATGATAAGGTTATTCGAGATCAAAATAAACAAATTCTGTTGAAGTAAAAATGGTCTGCTGCAAGTCTCCAAGTTTGCCACATTGTAAACGCCGACGACTATACAACCACTTCGTATTTTTTGGGCATATTTTTTGGGCAAAACAAACGTTAACGGACAGTGTATTGCTCCAACTGTACATCACTTCAGTTACAAACAGAAATTATCTTGATGCAATTTTTTCATCTGATTTGGTTTCCAATTAATCCTTTTCGTCCTGATACACTATTGCTTGAAACAAATATGACTACAGTAGTTCAAGGGTGGTGCCAGAATAGCTTGGCGCCCGAGACACCAAGCTATTCTGGCACCACCCTTGAACTAAAATGGTTGATTTATTCCCCCAATCTGTAATGATGCCTTCATAAGACAAAAAAATAAACAACAAATTTTAAGAAGTTCAGCCTCAGGATGCAATGGGTTAATGTGAATCCTGCTGTGGGTTTAGCCAATTAAATGATGGTATTCAATGACAGGTGACAATTCTTGCTCTTCAAGGCTTCTGCTGTAAGAGTGCCTGTCTTTGAAGATCACTTGTTGCTAGACGAAAAGATGCTTGCTCAAAATACGTTCTGTGCTTTTTTTGTGCCTAACATTTGACTTTCAAAACTTTGGGAGGCATCTCTATAGACGTTGTACCTGTTGTGGGAGATGGATGGGCTATGACAGCTCAAGGGCAGTGTCATAATAGCTTAATTTGTGCCTGGGGAACTTTCATAGTTTATGCAGGCATCTGCGACTAGTGACTTTTCACCATCTGTAAGACTTGCATCTAGCTAGATGGATAGACCATGAATTAGTTCAAGTGAAGTTGATCCAGCACTGCTCTTGAGCTCTTGTTGTGGGGTCATGAAGGTGAAATTAGCACCTTAGTCCATTCAGCCCCAACACACATCAGGAGATGGATTGACCATGATAATTCAAGGGTAGTGCTAGATTATCCTGATGCCTGACAGCGCCAAGCTAATCTGGCACTGCCCTTGAATTATCATGGTAGATCATCTGCAAAAGGTACAGTCATCAATTTGTGAAATTAATTTGACTATGATAGTTCATGGATGATGCCAGAATAGCTTGGCGCCTATGGCCTTAACAGAACAATCAGCAGATTTTATTTGTAAAAATCAGCCTCTGGATGCAATGGTTTAACAGGGTTAAAAGACAAAAAGCTTGAATGCAATTCATTTTTGAACGTGTGCAAAACTATCTGAGCAGCCCTCACCTCTATTGATTTTCGTTATGTTCACTTACTGACACTGTACAGCTACATTGTTCAGAAGCATCAGCTGACAAAATAAAACACATTTTATTAGTATTCAAAATAGGCAAAAAAACAAGTATAGAGATCAGTCACTCCCTACTTATCAACTTCAGTTCCCACATTTCTTCTTCGACAAGTAGCGACTGATCTCTATACTTGACTATTTTTGAAGAAGGGTATTTACCCGAAATATTAATAAATTGTGTTGTAACTGTCTTTTCTAATTGTGTGGGTTTTTTTTTTTTTTTTTTTTTTTATCAGTTCGGTTCTTCTCTGCATTTTACACGCTTGGCAGAGTACGTTTTGTTCTGGATTGTCAAAATAAAACAATCTGCAGTGTTCTCAGTTAACTGAAGCAAACATATATGTTGTCAGCAAAAGTGTACTTGAGCAGGAACTACCACTGAAAATACATGTGTACACTTTAATATTTGTGTTGTGTGACAGAAGTGAGACAATTACTTTTACCATTGTATAATTGTCACCGTGGTTGCATGCGTGCATTGACCATTGCGTGAAAGTTTCGTTTTCTATAAATTGTGAAATACCATAGTTACAGGCAACTACTATGAAAACAACATCCTTGTTTATATGAAACGTACGTTACTGTAATCAAATACTGCGCGTTCGGCTCAGTAATCTGTCTCATCTGACTAAAAATAGAAAGCGACTAACATATGTACTACTATTCTGGGAAGAAAGCAGACAGCATAGCTCAACCGGATGTGCGTACATGAAAATATTGTCCAATCAAATTCTACGAGACATTCAGAAAAAGTGTTCTGTCAAAAGAAAGAAGCAATCCTATTGGTCACAAAGTGTCCCTTCTATGAGCATGGTGTCGATGGCTTGTTTGTTTGTGTGAGCTGGGTGCTATCTTTAGAATGCTGCAAAACTAGGGGAACCCAACAATGATCTACAGGTTTCACACCGTGCTTACGCATAGATCTGCATATTATTTTTCACTATAAGAGGAGGAAGTCGAACTTAGTCCATGTAAAGTTTGTTCAGTGTTTGTAAAGCTGAAGATTTAGGTCGTTCATCTTGGATCGATAGCCAAACGCAACCCACATAAAATCATGGCGGATGGCCAGTAGTGACTACGGAGATCACTGTAGACGGATCAAGACGTGAAAGCGGTATTAAGTAACTTGTGACAGCTGTGGTTGGAGAACAATGGAAACGGAGGGGGATTTGTCGAAAAACACAGCAGATAGACGTAGGCGACCTAACTCTTCAGCAAACAGCATGAAAAGCGATGCAGAAAATGTGACTAAACACAATGGGCCAAACATGACAAACACTAATAATACAGATGGCAGTGTAAGACCACAAAATCATTCTGGTAAACCTCTCCAGAGTAAGTCAGGCGACATAGGTGATGACCAAGGAAAAAGCTTGGACCTGGAAGGTATTGAGCTGGAAACGAGAAAACATTTTGAGGAGAAAGTTGTCCCTCGTTTGTTGCAAGTGCTGCAGCCAGATGAGGACAGTGATCCAGGTGAAGATGATGGGCGTTTTTCCAAAGTGGTAGACCCAGATGACAAGTCTGGTGATGATGGATGGTTGAATCGATCTCGAGACTCCTATTCAGAGTCCGAGTATGAGGTGTTATATGGGTCTGGTCTGTTCGAGGACATGCCCACACATGTCCACATGCTGAGAGTAGAGCGGGGACTCCTTGATGATGAAGACGACGATTCTGACATGGATTTTTTAGATGGCTTGGAGCCGACGGAAGTGGAGCATCCCCCTGCCCGACCCCACTACCCACAGGGCCCCCTAGTCACCCATGAATGCTTCATCTGTTTTGAGGAGATGACCCTTCGCAGACGACTGTGTTGTGACTTCCCAGTGTGTGATTCCTGTCTTGAGGCATACCTGACGGTGCAGGTGTCTCAGGCGACAGTGCACATTGAGTGTTTGAACAGCAACTGCCAGTCATACATCCACCGCGACGAGATTCTGTACCGCCTGCCCTCACACATGAAGAGCAAATTTTACAAGTTTCTGATCGATGCTAACTTGGATCCCACTCTGAAGACCTGTCCACGCTGTAGCCATGCTGTGCAAGTGGATCGTGCCATGCTGAAGAAACGCAAGGTGGCGAAGAACGGGCTGTATGTGACGTGCCCCAAGTGCCTGCTGGAGTGGTGTTTCAGCTGTCACGCTCCGTGGCATAAAGGCATCACATGCAGGGCATTCCGCAAGGGTGACCTGCTGCTGAAAGACTGGGCAAGAGAGTTCCACTATGGGCAGCTCAATGCACAAAAATGTCCAAAGTGCAAGGTATACATCTGGACTTCTGATTCTGGAGCTTAACCCAATTAACCCTTTTCATCCTGATACACCCATTGCTTGAAATAAATTTGACTGATAGTTCAAGGGTGGTGCCAGAATAGCTTGGCGCCAGAGGCGCCAAGCTATTCTGGCACCACCCTTGAACTAAAACTGTTGATCTATCTCCTAATCTGCAATGTAGCCATCATTGGACAATAACAAAATTTTACAAAATCAAAATCAGCCTCAGGATGGAATGGGTTTACCCAACAGCCACAAACTTTGGAGGTGTCACTTGATGACTTTGTACCAGTTGTTGGAGATGGATTGACCATGACAGTTCAAAAGGTAGTGCTAGAATTGATCATGACAATTCAAGATATTGCCAGTATAGCTTGGCGCCATAAGGGGTTGGGCCTATCCAGCACTACCCTTGAATTATCATGGCTGATCCATCTCCTGCTGTAGGGTGTCAGGGCTGAATGAGTTAACTCGTATCATACTGAGGCTAAAAGCTTCAAATTTTTACACTGCCATTGTATGCAAGCTACATTTTATAGTACTTACATAGAACAATGACTTTAGTTCAAGGGTATTGCCAGAATAGCTTGGCGCCTAGAGGCGCCAAGCTATTCTGGCACAACCCTTGAACTATTTTAGTCAATTTTACACACCGAATGATAAGGGTTAATACAACTGTAATGTCCAGAATCACCCAAGTAGTACTTACATTACAAAAAAAGGTTTACAGTTCACAATATTTATCTCATGTATTTGAATCATGAATATAATCGATAATGCTGCACAAACAGCTAACTTTATTTTTGTTCAGTAATTAAAAGTTTCAGACTTCTTATGAAATTTCAGTGTCATAAAATTGATACTGATAGTGTGGTGTAAAAGAAAACCCATGGGTAAAGTTAATCGCCAAGTGACTCAGTTTTACAGTGAAATGAGTGTCCTATGCCCTTCAGCCCTCGCCCACTATGCTGTTAGCGTTACTGATCGTTCAAGGGTAGTGCCAGATTAGTTCAGTACAGGACCAGGTGCCAAGCTAACACTCTCTCTCCTCTTTCCAGTCCGCCCTCAAAACTCACCTTTTTTAACAGTTCTAGCACTATATCACTACAATTATTATAAGCGCATTATAAATACCATAATTATTATTTATTATTTTTACTACCCTTGAACTATCATTCTGATAGCCAGGCAATCAACCTGATAGTTCAAGGGTAGTACCAGATAGGTTGCGCAAATATTTTCACAGGTCTGTCTGCTGCATTACCATGCGCTGTAGTCATGTAGTATACTGTAGCTGGACATCGTACATAGATTGATGAGCCATATGCCACCGGAAGATTAGTGAATGGTTAGTTTAGTGTCTGTATTATCAGAGCGGATACATGTATCACAATGACATCGTGACAGTTGTTTTCCTAGAAATGTTGACCTGAGGCTAAAGGGACAATAATTTAAGTTTCCTTCCTGGTTTCCACTCGGTGGCTGTGTTACAGTCATTGTGGCAGTCCGAGTGAGTGAGCAAAGGGCTGTGCTGTTGAACACAAGTTCGCAATCTAATCCAAGGGCTTCCGTGTGTGTAACTTACAATAGTCGTTGCACGGAAATCACAAGTAGGTCAACATTGCGTGTGCTGCAATGAAAAGAGTGTGTTAAAATCCCGGGAAAAAAACGTGCCGTTACTGCGTTGCAGGTTCATCCGAGCTTTTGATCCATTGTTTTCAATTCACCTTCAAGCTACCACGGTGGCAGGTGGATCTGCTGTGATAGTTCAAGGGTAGTGTGGGATTAGGCTTGTGCCGGGGAGATGTGTATGGATCAAACTTTAGCACTCTTGCTCTGTTGTCACCATAGTAGCAGTAGATGGATTTTCCAGTGCCATGACAGACCAAGGGCAGTGCCAGATTAGCATTGTGCCTTTAGGCGCCAAGCTAATCTGGCACTACCCTTGAACTATCATGGCAGGTCCATCACCCACAGTTGGTACACATCTAATAAGTTCTAACTGAAACTGAAAGTTATTAATAATATTACGTATGGTTGAGTTGCTACCTGGTAGTAAGTTGCAACAGGTGCATAAATTTGCGTTAAACATGGGGCTATTAATTAGTTGGTTCCGGACTAATACAGTCAAACCATAGGGGCCTGACGAGTGGTGCTTTGACTAAATGCAAATCCGCTGCTCCACCGCGTAAATAGCTCAAGTCAGAATACAAGGGAGGAAACGAAGCACACCCGCAAAATTCTAGCTGCGGCCAGAAGTATCCCGGACCTCTTTCTCAACATCTAGAGTTGAACGTTAAACCCTTTAGTAGAGTGCCGTGAAAGAGGCCACTATGCACTACTGTGCATCCATTGTTTTCTGTAAACAGTGTTTACGCTAAAGTCAAAGCAAATTACTTGGAATGATATTGACAACTGAGCAGTGTTTAAACCAGACTTATTTATTTAAAGTAGAGATTTTTACTGTTGTCAGATACTTCTGCTAGGTAGTAAAATGACTGCTTCACTGTCAATAAAAAAAAAGTGAACGCTACTTAATCATTTATGTGTCAGTAGCGGTTTAAATAAACTCGACTTTTTATTTCAGATTTACATCCAGAGGTCGCTGGGCTGTGACCACATGACCTGCAGCCGATGCGAGACCAGCTTTTGTTATCGGTGTGGCGAGCATTATCGCAGCGTCAAATTGCTGGGCAACCATTTCAGTCGACTTTCACCGTTCGGTTGTCGCTACAACTTCATGCCAGATGCACCACACACTCGCAGGCTTATACGAGGAGCAGTGCTAGGTAAAATAGATAAAACTAATTCATTCACGCCCAAGAGCGACTCTTCCAACTCTGGCAGGTGTCTATGAAGGCCAAGTCCCAGATGTGAGAGATGGATCAGGATTGATAGTTCAAAGGTAGTGCCAGATTAGCTTGGTGTCTTCCCAGTCACAAAGCCAATCTGGCACTACTCTTGAACAAACGTCACTGATCCATCTCTCCTGGCATTTCAAAGGGTGAATGCGTCACATCTGGGCTGTGTGTGTTTGGGGGGGGGGGGGGGGGGAGGATCTTTTACCCCCTTGACTGCCATCGCCATACTCTTTGGCAGAAAAGATTTCGTTACGCATCTCTTTCGTCAAAACTTTTTTTCAGTAGCAGTTAGGAGTTTTGTCCCAACCAATGACAAATGATGATCTGCAATGAAGAAGAAGAAAGAAAGAAGAAAATGATTGTGATGCAGCTAAGTACTAGGTGCAGGAAGCATGTGTGGGGGGAGGGGGGGGGGTCCAGGAAAGGGACCACACATCCTGTTGCTAATGCCTGAGGCAAACCCAGTCTGCAAGAGGCATAGATCCTCATGGGCCTGCGCAAGCTGATAAGGATCTTACTTAATTTAATCCATAAAGCCCTGAAAGACTACGACAGGTTGATATTTCAGGGTTGGTGTCAGAATAACGTGGCGCCTAGAGGCGCCACGCTATTCTGACACCAACCTTGAAATATCATGGTCGATCCGTCACCAGAACTATGATATAGACCTCGGAGGATAGCTACACAAATTTTATAATTTCGTCCTCGGGGCGTAAGGAGTTAACAATAAATCCCTGCTGCCGCGGCAAGGATTCAGAAGGTGCTTCAGTCTCACACCAAACTTCAGATTACAGCACCTTACCAGCTAACAGGAAGTCATTGTCCATCCTGCTGGCAGTGCCAAGACAGATGGCAAAACTGTGATGCAGATCAAACTATACTTCCTTAGCAACCTGATAATTAATGAGAATACTTCTAGTCGCCCAGTGAATCTGGCAGTCACCTCTGTTCTTCATTGCCAGTCGATGCAAATTATGTTTCTGAAATCTTTGTCAACTCATTCAGCCCGACGGCCGTATTTCCCAAATTTTGGAGGCATCATCTAATGACTGTGCACCAGTTGCAGGAGACGGGTCGACCATGATAATTCAAGGGCAGTGCCAGATTAGCTTATTATAGATTATGGCACTGCCCTTGAATTATCATGGTCGACCCATCTCCTGCTGTAGTGCGTCAAGGCTGAACGGGTTAACCCTTTGGCTTTCGGTTGCGGTTTTTGTCACAATTACTCCTGCTGGAATCTTCGCAGCAAAAACCGCTACTGACAGCCTAAAGGTTCATTCAATGCCAAAGAGCCCCAGCCGTTCAAGGAACACGGCTTCAAAGTGGTGTCAGCAAGAGGCATAGATTCTCATGAGCCCCCGCAACTGCGGGGGCTCATGAGGATCTATGCCTCTTGCAGTTGGATCGTGTTCGCATTTTCTTGGCAATGAAGGAAAGGCTATACTTGCATGATCAAGGCGTCTCATATCATGTTGATAGTAATTAAAACTATTGATCATGGCTTTGTCTGCCATACCGCTCCTGTGTGTCACATGCACTGGTTATCTCCCACGATGTTTGCCTTGGAAACAACTAGGACGAACGAGAAACATGCTTTGAAATGGCAAGGACAGAACCTTGATTTGTCCTTAATGTTATATAAAAAAAATTCTCTTATTTTATTTCATTTGTTCATGTTATTTTAAAAATGGCATGTGGTCCTTAAAGCACATTTCTTTGTGCCGCTTTTCCAGATATTTAAACTCCCACAGTTGTTAAAGATGCTAATGTACGTCTCGGTTGTGTTGCTCCTGTGGCAAAACACCTTCCCCAGAGAAGGTAGCCCAGATTACCCATCAGTGACCAAAAGAAGTTATCACCACTTGTGTTTCAGCCACATGTACTGTTTATGGTGCATGTGCACGCAGTTTAACCCCACAACTGCCTTTGCCAATCTTTTTAGGTAACACCTGTTCAAAATGTGCTATATACAGGAGACCAGTCGGCCATGATAATTCAAGGGTAGTGCCAGATTATCTTAGCGCCTGATGGCCGTCTTTCCCATTTTGGAGGTGTCACCTAACCAACATGTGCTTTATATACAGGAGATGGATCAACCATGATAATTCAAGGGTAGTGCCAGATTAGCTTGGCACCTTCAGGCGCCAAGCTGATCTGGCACTACACTTGAATTATCATGGTCAATCCATCTTCTGCTGTAGTGCGTCACACTAAATGGGTTGAGGAAAAAAAAATGTTTTGCAGGTGGGAAACTGCTTCTGGGTATTGGACTGTCAGGGTTTGCCGTGGCGGCGGGCGCATTTCTCTTGGGCGTCAGCGTGGTGGTGCTGCCGATCTGGGGCGGCTACAAGCTGCACAAGAGGCGCAGGTTTCGCAAGCAGGTGAAGCGAAATATATACAGCAACTACGGACATGGCCTGGCCTCCAGACCACCTGGTACGTGTAGGTGGTATTTGAGGCAGAAATTTACAGCAGAACGTGTTTTAACCAACTGTCCCTGCGAACCTGAGAGATCACCTGTCGTTAAAGATCTTCTTTCAGGTGGTTGTAGCCACCTGAATGATGGTTTTAAATGACTGGTGCCACTTTTTAAGTCTCTTCTATTTATATGTATGTAAACAAGAGAATCTCTGATATTTCTGTACACGCAAGCTTGAAACTTGGTAAAAAAAACTTTCATAAGTGAGTGGCTAAGAGAGCCTCCGAGCATATTGTAATTGAATGTCTCATTGAAGACATATAGGAAGTCGGTTGACCCAGATTGGAGTCCGTAAGTTTTGTAACATTTACTTGAACTTTTGCATATATCTAGTTTGGGGAAAGACATTGGATGAGTTCGTTAGCCGGCTTTGTATCCTTTCAACTTCTTTAGTAAAAATTAATTCTTTTAAAAAAATAATTAAAACAGTAAAAAACCTTTACTTCTAGAGAAAGTCAGACAGTGGTGGTGACGTAAAAGAAGCAACCCCGTCACCACGCAGACACTGATACTCTAAATATGACTTAATTCTCTCTCTCTCTCTCGCTTGCTCTTTCTCACACATATGCACGCATCTCCAAGAGGCATAGATCTTCATGTGCCCAGAGGGCGCATGAACATCTATGCCTCTTGAGGATGTTTGGAGCGAACGCATGCACACGCAAACACACACATCGTCATCGACGCGCTTTCAGAAGAGCATGCAGGTGTATTTAGTATAGCATGTAGCTAGGTAAAGTCAACCTGATTTCACACAAATTCTAGCAAGACTGAAATTGTACCGTGAAATTCTAGTTTTGTCTCCATATTCGCAAGTCTTGAAGCGAAAGCGAAACTCATGATTGTCACGTTAAATATAAAATTACATATAAACCAAAAAAATACGTCATGACAAATGACGTTTGACAAACCAATGACACACATGCGCGCATCTCCAAGAGGCATAGATCTCTCTCGCTCGCTCTTTCCCACACATATGCGCGCATCTCCAAGAGGCATAGATCCTCATGTGCCCAGGGGGTGCATGAACAGCTATGCCTCTTGAGGATGTTTGCAGCGCACGCATGCAAACACGCACACACATACACATACATCGACACGCTTTCAGAAGAGCATGCAGGTGTACTTACTATAGCATGTAGCTAGGTAAAGTCAACCTGATTTCACACAAATTATAGCAAGACTGAAAGTGTATCGTGAAATTCTAGTTTTGTCACCATTTTCCCAAATCTTGAAGCGAAAGCGAATCTCATATCACGTTAAATATAAAATTACATAGAACAAACAAATGCGTCATGACAAGAGTTCTAGAGTTCACTATGATGCATTGGCACATCTGCGAGGTTTTTTCAGAAGGAGATATTTCAACATCAGAATCAAGTCGAAGACAAAAGGTAGAGACCCATGACAGTGAAGACAGCTCTCATATAGAATGGACTTTGTGGGTTATGGTTCATCCCATCTTGTTTTGCCCTTCAAGACATTGTGAGATGACATATTTCTAACTATTGTTGTGGCAGGGGAAAGAGTTGATGAAACTGATCTTGTTGCTTTTCAGATCCGCTGGTACTCATGACTGTCAGGATGCCGGAAAGGTCAGACTCCACAGTTGACTGGGACGACAGTTCTGATGAGAATCACGACCACATGCGCCAGCTGGTATTGGGGCTACGGCTGCCAGACTCTCAGCGAGTGGAGGTTTTGGTCCATCGGCCTGTAGGGTCAAACGGCGACCAGGAGGAACAGGGCGCCACAGGGGGTGGGGAGGGGGGTGAGCCGATCATTCTGACGGACGTACAGGAGGTGACCAATGAAGATGGCTACACAACGTTTGTCACGCACATCTATGCCAAACAAGAGGAGGGGAAAGATGCAGAGGTGTTGTCAGATACTTCGGATGATTCCACGGACACAGAGGGGGAGGACTGGAATGGAGACGGCGAGCCTGAGTCGAAATCTATGATGAAAGGAGAAGGCAAGACACGAGGATGCAGCAGACAACAAAATCGCCAAGCTAATGACTCGAATGGCGCCGTCAAAAGAGAAGGCGGTGCCAAGGGGGGAAATAGCGAGGGAAATGAGGAAAGTTCAGCGCAGAAACACGAGAATAAGCCAGAAGACAAGGCAGATAATGAACCAGGCCAAAAAACAACTTTCTCCATGGTGCCAGCGAAAGACTGTGCCTGGAAAGCCATGGACGGTGAAAAAAGTGACAACGGCTTTCTACACAGACTGCGGGAGAGGAGGCAGAGAGACAAAGAAAAGGACAAGGAGAGAGAGAAAGAGAGAGAAAAAGAGAATGAGAAAGAAAAGGAAAAAACAAAAGAGAAAGGGAAAGAGAAAGACAATGAGAAGGAAAGAGAAAGCGAGAAAGATAAAGTGAAAGAAAAAGTGAAGGAAAAGGAGGGTGAAAAAGAGGAGAGAGAACGAGAAAAGGTCAAGGAAAAGGAGCTGAGTTCAGAAGAAGACAAAACTGTGTGTGACAGTCCTGACCAGTTAGCTAAGGATGGCACTAACGGCTGCTTTGGGAACATTTTCGCCAAAAAGCTGACGGCTCTGCAGATTTCAAACAGCAATCACACTACAAGCGATGTCGTTTCTGGGCGTCCGAAAATGCCATGGCGCAAAGCGGCAACGTGGGAAAAAGGTAGCGAGAAAGGATCTCGACACAAACACATCGGCAGCATAGATTTCTGTGACTCCGCACCATGCAAGGACAAGGACCTGCCCCCTGTCTACCCCGCGGAGTTTGATGTCAGCAAAGGAGGTCTCTTGCTTCAGGACCGTTTAGTTCTCGGCGGCGAGGAACCTTTGGCTGATAATGATGATGTTTCTGTTGCGTCCTCCTCGTCTGTAGACATTGCTGCTCCAGCTAAAGGGGGAAGTGCCTGTTCGTTGTCGGCGTCGGAAGGTTTCAGAGGGTCTACCTTGTCGTGTGACATTGTCACATATTTGTAAATCTTCCTTGACCCATTTAATCACCAGGCCGCATTTTTCAAACTTTGGAGGTGTCACCTGACTGTGTACCATTTGCAAGAGATGATAATTCAGGGGTAGTGCCAGATTAGCACTACGCTTGAATTATCATGGTCCATCTGTCTCCTGCGGTAGTGCGTCGGGGCTAAATGGTTAATGTGTGCTGGTTTGCGATTTTGGCTTTTGCAGCTTGGGATCACAAAGTTCTGAAATCATAGACTAGCACTCTTTTTTTTTTTCCTTTATTCTTAAGAACACTGCATGCTGGTCTGTAATTTTGGACCTTGCAGCCTTAGGCGTAAATGTCCAATATCATAGATGCGCACACATCTAGTTTTAAGAGGCTTAGAGCCTCACAAGCCCCTGCCGAAGAGGGATGTGTTGAAAGATTCAGGTACCTGGAGGGGTGGAGGATTTTTTTGTTCAGCCAGTTCACCTGCTGCAGTGGTTGTTTGATGTATGTTTTGTACATGTTTTAACCATTTGACTGTCAGAAGCACTTTTTGTCACGGTGATGAATGGCACTGCTGACAGTCGACGGGTCAACCTGGACTGGAGTACCAGAATTTCATTGCTAAAATGAATCACAGTATACATGTTATTTTTGGCTGTTCTGGTGATCAAGGGGTTAACCTTTTGGCTGTTGGTAGCGCTTTTTAGTGAGGGGATTCATGAACTACAAAGGGTTAACACTTTGAGCCTCAAGGTGAAAATTCTCAAAGTTGGAAGTTAAAAGCGTCAAGCTATCCTGGCACCACCCTTGAACTGTCATGGTTGATCAGTGTCTTGTTGTAGTGTCAGGGCTGAATGGGTTAACTCAGTCGAGATGTGCCGCCTTTGGATTTGCAGCTTTAAGCTGCATATCCGGAGGTGGCACGTCTCGAATGAGTTAAGAAAATTTCATGTTTGTCTCTTTTGGTCTTGTAAAAAAACAAAAAAACAATGATAATGAACGGTGTATTTTTATCTCTGTTTTTAAATGGAAAATATTGCTAAAATCAAATATGATTCCAGTGTGTATTAAACATGAATCGATCACAGCATGTTTTGTCTCCAAAGCGTGCAACAATTGAGGTGTGTTTGTGATAACTGAGAAGCAATACTAAATTAAAAAATATCCAAAGACCATTACTGGAAGTGTTCTCGTCAAATTTCCAGTTAAAGTTCATGAGCAATCCTGTGATTAATAAACAATGCTGACAATAAAATCAGGTATGAATTAATGTACTAGGTGAAAAGTATATGAAAAGAGCCATCGTATGCTTGATTTGGCTGTGTTGCAATTTTGTTGTACTTCCCTATGAGTGAAAGATCACTGGGCTCCACGTCGACTGCAGTGGGCCTTCAAACAGCTGCATGGAGGGTAGCTGCAGCCCTGTGCTCGCTAATGTCACGCCTGTTGTAATTACACGTATCAGTGTAATATTTTTATCTTTTGTTTGTAGCGGAATTTGCCTTGCCCATGCCTGCATGTTAAGCTTGTAATTTCTGATAGTTTTCATTGTTCTTTTTGTGATTGGGTCGAACTAAGTTTGATTGTTTTAATTGGCATTTTGTGACTGGTTTTAATTTGGTCTTTTTAATTTGCACTTTGCTTTTTGATTTGTTATGGTGTGCATTTTTTCTACTGAGGTAAATTGTATTTCGGTACAAGGTCTCGGTGACAAAGTTCCTTCATCCGCTGGACAACACAGGTAGTGGTTGGATCAGTCATGATAGTTCAAGGGTAGTGCCAGATTAGCTTGGTGCCTGGGAAGGCGCCAAGCTAATCTTGCACTACCCTTGATCTGTCATGGCTGGTCCAGGTATGTTTACCACGGCTGGTTTGATTGATACATGCTTATATGTAAGAGTTTATTGTATTATTTACTGCATTTATCAAGCGTTCATTGTTTTGGCCTCACTTGTACTTTTTCTTTGACAGTTTGCGTTTTTGTTCGGATATTGTGTGAATTTAGCTCTCAGATTGTAAAAGTGCCAGAACATGACTTGCTTTCACAGGGCTTTCAGGTTTTAAAAGTTTTTATGTTTTAGTGCTGCTGTAATTTGTTTGTGTGCAGGCTGTTTGCTGTGGTGGTATGAAGGAACTGGGTTGATGGCTGATTTTTACATCTTTGAATTGAATTTCTGTTGCGTATTTCAGATGTTCGTCACAGTATGTTAATACCACATTTGCAAAACGCTCGTTTAACATTGTGAGTGATCATCAACTCTTTGCTTACGAAGTAACTTTTCTGTCAATAAGTAAGATTTCGTTCTAGGATGCGGTGTGCACGCTAAGAAAAGCCTTGTAACGAATTATTTGGCACTAAGAACAGTTAACCCCTGTTAGCCCCAAGGTCCCATTTCTCACATTTTGGAGGTGTTGCCTAACAACTGCGCACCAGTTGCAGGAGATGGATTGACCATGATAATTCAAGGGTAGTGCCAGATTAGCTTGGCGCCAAGCTAATCTAGCACTACCCTTGAATTATCATGGTCAATCCATCTCCTGCTGTAGGGACTCGAGGCTAAATGGGTTAAGCGACAAAAAATTTCATGGGAGCCCTGGCTGGGCGTATTTCACTGCCACTAGTGATCCAGCAGAAGTAATCTTGTGGCGTCTGAAGTCGACCGCCGTAGGCAAAGAGTTAATCATTGCAATGTTCATTACATTTACATTCAGATTTTATTTTCACATTTCACTTGCGAATATTCATTACACATTGCCCCCCAAAAAAGAAAAAGAAAATGTTTATTAAACATTGCAAATGTTCATTACACGGTTCAGATATTCATTTCACATTGCATGTTGACTGCTGACTCGCCCTTTGCACGACGGAAGCAACCGGTATCAATTAGGACATGGTTGAGCGCATTTTGGGCTATGTTTGTAATCCGTGGTGCACGTGTTGCGGCCCCTGATCTCTTCTTCACTCAATTCCACCGTGTATCTACGGCCAGGTTCACTTGTTCAGTTGTTTGCAGATGATGCATTGAAAGATTTTTTTTACATGCTTTCAGCCTGCTGCTTGCAAAATAAAACTACATTGTATGTGTTAAAAAAAATAATGAATAAGATGGATTGGTCAGTTGGTGAAACAAGGCAACCCCATCACTGCAAAGAAAAACCACACTGGACCCAACTGCAAGAGGCATAGATCCTCATGAGCCCCCGCAGTTGCGGGGGCTCATGAGGATCTATGCCTCTTGCTGAAACCACTTTGTATCCACGCTCCTTGGATGGCTTGGGCTCTTCAATGTTGAATTACGCGCAGGTTTCGGAAAGAAATTTTGCGTCCGCTGTTAGAGAAGGGGTGGACTAGAATGAACAGCATATTGGTCACTAGGTGGTGTTTTTCCCCTATCTGAACCTTCTTCATGCTGAGGAAATCGCAATAATGGTAACAATGAGAAACAAATTGACGCATACATGTCTTACTTGGAAATGGCATTTGTGGTGCGACGAGAGTTTTTTTCCCGCATGCACAGAAAACAGTTTCTTAACCCCGGTGCACAACGAGCCACTGGTGACTGTGCTCACAAGGGGTTTAACCTCTCGACTGCCGAGAAAAAAGTGAACACAATCCAACTGCTAAGAGATGCAGATCCCTATGAGCCCCTGCGGTCGCTCATGAGGATGAATGCCTTTTTGCCGAGACCAATTTGCATCATGCTTCTTGGACGCTGTTGGCTTTTGGTGGTTGGACGACCCAAGAATGTACGTACAGTATACATACGGTGACAGGGAGGAGGTTAATTCATGAGAAACTTACAACTGCTTTAAAACTGGGAAGTCGCCAAATCACCGCAGCAGATTTGTGCATGTGAAAACGAATGGTTGTAGTGGGACAACTTGTCGATACTGGTAGCATGTGTGATTTTGTCAGATATTCAGCTCGCTAACATTTTTTGCACTGTACCCAAGCCCCTTGCGCATGCAGCCAGCGGTGCCATGAACGGTGCCTGCACGAGAATGTTAACCCCTTCACTGCTGAGGAATCTGAACACAATCCAACTGCAAGAGATACAGATCCTCAAGAGCCCCCAGAGTTGGGGGGGGGGGGAGGGGTGTGTTATGAGGGTCTATACGTCTTGCTGAAACCACTTCGTGGCCATACACCTTGGACGGCCAGGGCTCATTGGTCTGGAATTAACCCATTTAGCCCCCGGACCCTGCAGCAGGAGACTGATTGATCATGATAATTCAAGGGTAGTGCCAGATGAGCTTGGCGCCTTCAGGCGCCAAGCTCATCTGGCACTACCCTTGAATTATCATAATCCACCTCCTGCAACTGGTACATAGCCATTCAGCAACACTTCCAAAATTTTGGAAAAGCACCCGTGGGGCTTAAAGGGTTAACAGACTTCAGAAATGGTCTCCATCCACTGGCGGGAAAGGGGTTAAGGTTTAGGACATCACAATGGTTTAATGCAGGACTTATTAGACAAATATTCTGCAGTTGAGCAAAAACTGATGCAATTATCAATATAGGATTCAATCACTGCTTTGTAGAGTTGCACACAAGTTAATTTTCACCAATGCATATGAAGCTTGCCAAATTTGTGACAATAGGTGCAACAACAAAAAAAAATTGTGTATCTTGACATGCGGTAGTCAGAATTTGCACATTTGACCAATACGAGTCGATAACGTGCACATGTATTAGGGCGTGGGGAGGGTGGGGATTCAAACTCTGCAGTTGGTACAGAAGTGTGTGTACTCTTTGTTTCCAAAAAATCTTGTCTCGTTTGGACTGTTCTGCTAAGCTGAATCTTGTGTAGTTTGTTTCACTCGATGTTTGATGGTGTTGTAACAAAACTTGTGCAAAACTGTTTCTTCAAGGTTTGATTTACTGTGTTAACGTAGCCCAGATGTTGTAGAAAACTAAATTTTCTGATTACAACAGGAAAGTAATACTAATAATGTTGCTACCTCCTTTATTCATTCCCACCTATTCACTGTTGTTTGAATGTCATCTACAACTGGAATAGATCCTGATGAGCCCTGCAGCTTGTGGGGGCTCATGAGGATCTATCCCAGTTGTTGATCCAATTTCTTGTTTGTTCCTCAGATGCAGGTACGGGGGCATTTTAGTCCGAGAGACTAATTTTTAATTTTTTTGCGCGACATTCAGTCGTTTGCCTATTCTGCAAACTTGTTTTTCATCAATGCAAAAAGTCAGATACTACCAGTGTTATGCTTTTAGCGGAGAACATGTACAGTGTATAATTACGGAGCGTTATTTTACCTGATGTATTTATTTTTGCATGAAATCAAGTGAATGGATGTTAAACAAATTCACTATTGTTTCGCTTCATGGGCTCAGTAAAAAATATATAAAAAAGTGTTTTTGTTATAGCGTACACATGGATGTATGTGCTGTCCTCACTCTGCATAGTGGGCATATTATCCCTTAGGATGTTGGTAGTGGTTTTAGTTGTGATGATTCACTACCAACACCCAAAGGGTTAATTACTGTAGGAGTGAAAGTCAAAAGAGGGAAAGATAGAAATTCAAAATGTCATTATTTTAAAATGTATTTTTAATTGGTGGTCAATAACAAAAATTAATTTTTTTTGTTGGATTGCAGGCGAGGCCATATAAACACTTTTTAAATCCCCTACCCAAAAAACAAAAATAAAGTATATATATATATATATATATATATATATATATGTGTGTTGGCATCCCAACACAACCAAGTGTCCTCCAGACCCTGGCCTGTCCCTCACAATTATCAACTTTCATGCATGTGTACACAGAAACAGACAAAAGTTTGTCCGTGAATAACATTTAATTTACATGATGTATATACACATTCACCATTCAAATCAAAAAGACATAACATGCAATGCCCACCCTTGCTTCACCTCAGTTTAAAAATGCATTCAGTTTACAGACTGCTACTGACAAAATACAATTGCACTGTTTATGCGACTACGCTTTCAACATTAACCTTTAGGTGTCGGTAGCGGTTTTAGTCGCAATGATTTCTACAGGAATAATTGTGACAAAAACCGCTACAAACACCCAAAGAGTTAAAATACAGGTAAAAGTGAAAATCTGACTGGTACATAGCGCAGAACACACCAAAACTACTAACAGTACCAACTACCATTTATAGTTTATTACAGCAGCACCTGTTTGGAGCAACAACCTGCTCTGCAAGAAAAGCAACTTTGAAGGACAGGTGCTCTCATGAAAAGTTTATATGGGGAAAAAGTGTCACCTGCTATTAAAGACCATCACTCAGGCATGGGAATTGTCCGCAAAATTCCGCGGGAAAAAGAAATCGTCTGCAAAATTTAAAAGGCGTTTCCGCGAAAAACCATTGGGGGAGCAAAACAAGCAAAGCACCGGTTTTATTCCGCGACAGAATATGACGCGGCAGGCCGTGTCCGTGGCCCGAGTAAACTCAGAACCTAGGCGGGCAGCCCCATGTGCCCCGTCAACCCCCCCCCTTCCCACTGTTTGATTTCCTGCCGCCCAGAAGGAAGCAAGGTCCGTCGCCTAACCCCCCCCCCCTCCCCCTCCGACCGTTTGATTTTGCGGCGCCCAGAAGAAAGCAAGGTCCGTCGCCTACCCCCCCCCCCCCTCCCCCCACTGTTTGATTTTTTCGGCCCTCGCGGAAACAAGATCTAGCATGGTGGTGGCCTTTTGTATCAGGTTCAAGGTCCCAAAGAAAAAGTTGGCCCCCCCTCCTCCCCTGGAGCCAAGTGATCCGGCCTTGTTTTGTATCAGGTTGAAGGTCCCGTTTCAGATGATTTTTGCTGAGGCAATTCCCATGCCTGATCACTGAGGTGGCTACAGCCACAGTCACAGCTATCTCAATGATGGTCTTGCAATTGAATGACAAACGATCTCTCATAAGGATGTTCGCTCAAAACAGGTTCAGCTGTAACACATTCAAACTATACAGGCCACAGCTTGAAATGGGTCGGCCATGATATTTCAAGGGCAGTGCCAGACTAGCTTGGCGCCCTCAGGCGCCAAGCTAACCTGGCTCTACCCCTGAACAATCATGGTCACCTGCTATACAGTCTTACGAGACACCTCCAACAGGTCCAACATTCATTATTAATTTGTGAATGAGATTTTTCTTTCACAAGTATACATATGCATCTATCGTTCTGGTGATGTAAAAGATGAAATGGCAACCCCCCAAAAATAAAAGATGAAAAAACGGAAAAAAAAGAAAAACGTGAAATTTAACATCTAAGACCGGTCTATCAGTTGGAGACTTGTAATGATTCCAGCAACTTCTCTATTGATTCTAGCACTTTGGTTTCTCTTGTCTGCTGGTCCGGCTGCTGAGCCTGCAATAGATGAATGGCATGAAAAATTAACATTTTCGATTGAAGAGGTTACGCACAAAATTAAAAAACTAACACACACCGTTTCGTGCTTGCTGTTTCAAAATGTGCTTCTTTTTTTTCTTAGTTATTTTCTTGCATTTCCTCACTTCACAGTCACTCTATATTTCAAATATGTACAGCAGAACCTGTTTGGAATGACCACACTTATGAAAGATCACCTGTCTGTTAAAACCACTTTTTTTCCCGTGCAAAAGTTTTGGTTGCTCAAAACAGGTTCTACTGTATGTAGTCTGTACACATACACGCTCAATCAAAGGTCACGGATACACCTACTGGATAAACAGGTTCTACTGTATGTAGTCTGTACACATACACGCTCAATCAAAGGTCACGGATACACCTACTGGATAAACAGGTTCTACTGTATGTAGTCTGTACACATACACGCTCAATCAAAGGTCACGGATACACCTACTGGATAAACAGATTCTACTGTATGTAGTCTGTACACATACACGCTCAATCAAAGGTCACGGATACACCTACTGGATAAACAGGTTCTACTGTATGTAGTCTGTACACATTCACGCTCAATCAAAGGTCACGGATACACCTACTGGATAAACAGGTTCTACTGTATGTAGTCTGTACACATACACGCTCAATCAAAGGTCACGGATACACCTACTGGATAAACAGGTTCTACTGTATGTAGTCTGTACACATACACGCTCAATCAAAGGTCACGGATACACCTACTGGATAAACAGGTTCTACTGTATGTAGTCTGTACACATACACGCTCAATCAAAGGTCACGGATACACCTACTGGATAAACAGGTTCTACTGTATGTAGTCTGTACACATACATGCTCAATCAAAGGTCACGGATACACCTACTGGATAAACAGGTTCTACTGTATGTAGTCTGTACACATACACGCTCAATCAAAGGTCACGGATACACCTACTGGATAAACAGGTTCTACTGTATGTAGTCTGTACACATACACGCTCAATCAAAAGTCACGGATACACCTACTGGATAAACAGGTTCTACTGTATGTAGTCTGTACACATACACGCTCAATCAAAGGTCACGGATACACCTACTGGATAAACAGGTTCTACTGTATGTAGTCTGTACACATACACGCTCAATCAAAGGTCACGGATACACCTACTGGATGCTGGCACGGGGGTGGGGGGGGGGGGGGGGGGGGGGGGTTCAGAATAACAAAAACATAAAAAGAAAAGAAGTACCCAACGGAGAAAGAAACACGCTTAGAAAAGACTGGTACAACACAATTGTAAATAAATTGTGTTGTACCCGTCTTTTCTAAGCGTGTTTCTTTCTCCGTTTGGGTACCTCTTTGCATTTTACACGCTTGGCAGTCACCTTTTTGGTCTGGATCGCTTAACAAAAACATGAATAAAACCAGACACTTGAGGTTTTCAGCGTCGACTACACAGAACATTGCAGGCTATTAACCCTTTTAGCCCCAAGTCCCTACAGCAGATCGACTGACCATGATAAATCAAGGGTAGTGCCAGATTGGCTTGGCACCTTCAGGCGCCAAGCTAATCTGGCACTACCCTTGATTTATCATGGTCAATCCACTTCCTGCAGGGTGGTACATAGTCGTTAAGTAACACATCCCAAATTTGGGAAATGCGCCCGTGGGGCTAAAAGGGTTAAACATACATAGTGGATCAAGCTTACTGCCTGACTGAGCCACTGCTGCTTACCTTGTATTTGATTCGGATCTGATCGGCCGCCCAAGCGGCGTACTTGCTGTTTGCTGACCGCTCCTTCGCACCTTTGCCAGAGCTCGTGCTCAAGTTGGTGGAAGACTGCAAAAAGCATGCAAATAGGAGCATAAACCCCACAGGTTAACCCCACAGTGCATGCAACCACAGCTAGCGTCAATAGAAGAAAGTCACGCTGACTCTTAAAGCACGGACTAGCAAGTGATGTGATGACAGACGCCTCCCCGACACAGTGACTGTGTTTCTTACCCGGCATTACGCGTTGCGAGCCATTGTCCATGTGTTGTTTGTAAACTGTTGCGTGAGTGTGGGTGATTGCGAGTTGCACCTGAGGTGGCGAGACAAATTTTCCTGTATGTGGCAACATGTATTTGGAACAATAAAGTTTATTGATTGACATAACTGAGTTGTAATTCTCAGAACAAAATGAACGTAAAAGTCCTTGAAAATGGACAAAAAGCCAACAAACCAGGAACAGTCCGTATAGCGCCCGCATGTTGCTGGGACTAAGTTTGACGGCCTGAGCGTAGTATGTTCTCGCCAGTTCCATGCTTTCTGTGCCACCATATGTATACTTGATCTGAAGCAGATAAAAACATTTGTTCAAGACAGCAGCACTGCAAGCTGCCCTGAGCACAGGCCGACACGGACACAAGAATGATCTGAAATCCACTTTACATCAACACGTGACCTGTTTTGAGAGATCAGCTTAGCATGAGATCACCTGTCGCCACCTGAATGATGGTCTTTAATGACAGGTGACACTCCTGCCCCTTAAAGAATTCTCTTGAGAGAGCACCTGTCTATTAACCCTTTGCACGTCGGTAACAGTTTTTGGTGTGAAGATTCCTGTAGGAATCATCGCGACAACAAACGCTACCGACACACAGAGTTAAGCTCACATTTTTTTTCAAATCGTGTTTGTTCAGTTTCTACTGCATCCTATGAGGTTCAAATTTCATATCTTTCAACCACTGCCAGCAGTGCAGAGAAGATATTTAACCCTTTTAGCCCCAAGGTCCCATTTGTCAAATTTTGGAGGTGTTGCCAAAGGACTATGTACCAGTTGCAGGAGAGGCGCCAAGCTCACCTGGCACTACCCTTGAATTATCATGATCAATCCATCTCCTGCTGCAGGGTCCCGGGGCTAATAGGATTAAAACCAATTCTCCTCCAGAGCAAAACCAATTTCATTTTAAAAACAGCCTTTCCGTAAAAAAATCACCAATATGTATTTAATCAAACGCTACACATACATCAGCATATTTTTGGTGGTAGAGGTGGTTGTGTGGATTGGACATTAGGAGCTCTTCCATGCAGAAACAGGCGTTGGTGTAGTCGTGCATGGACAGGTACAGGTCGCAGAGTTCGTTCCACGCTTCGTAGTCGGTCATAAACCTGCAACAGTACAGAAATGAGTAGATGTTACTACCATACACAGTCGCACCCAAGTAAGACGAGCACTCAAGGGACTATCAACAAGTGGTCGCAGCAGATAGGTGCTCTCCTTAGGATGTGTTCCACATAGCTGCGTGACAGAAGCCTGGTAGACGACACAGCAAACAAGTAGAAAACCATGCCCTGAAAGTCCACTCTCCCTTCACAACGAAATCATGGGTTAAAATGCCTGTCACACAGCACCGCCATGAGATGGCCTAAGTCACCCGTTCCGTGTTAAACAAAAACAACTAACTAACTTTCACAGAGCAATCGTGACACCATCATGTAGCGCATATGGAAACACTTCTTTATTTCTATGCTCTCAGTTCATGTCACCGTCGCCTCGGCTTTCGTGTCACGCCCCTATAGTATATATAAACACCCCTTTACACAGACATCTAAGAAATAATGAGAAAACCCTAGGACCAAAAATGGATGGTTTGCTTGGACAGGGGGTTGCCTCATACAGGTGGTTGCCTTGATAGGTCTGACTATAATCAGAACCAGGTTAACCACTTGATTGCTACGGATATGGCGCAGCAATAAAGGCACATAGTTACGCTTCTCTTCTGCTGAACAGTATCGTCTGTAGCGGTCAAGTAGCCCCAAGGTCCCATTTCTCAAATGTTGGAGGTGTTGCCTAACGACTATGTACCAGTTGCAGGAGATGGATTGATCATAATTCAAGGGTAGTGCCATATGAGCTTGGCGCTTTCTGGCGCCAAGCTCATCTGGCACTACTCTTGAATTATCATGATCAATCCATCTCCTGCTGCACCCAGTCCCGGGGCTAAAAGAGTTAAAGAAAGCAGGTAATGCCCCTTGCAAGTGAGGTCAGTGCAAGCAAAATATACACGGACCATCTCAACCGAAAACTGCGATCATTCACATCCCAATGCGCAAAAATAAGCTAACTCACTTTCTCAAATACTCGTTCAGCTTCTCAATGGCTTCTGGAATTTTCTTCTGTGCCTTCAGGATGGCGACCAGTCTTTTTCGTGCAAACTGTAGATAAAAAACATCAATGTATACTGAGCAGCAAAAAGAAATGCAATGGTATCATCGGAGACACTTTAGTGTTTTCAGAGATTCCCGAAAATTCTCATATCTTTTGCTAAATGTGACACCAAAACAATGAGATCAACACGAAGCATAAATTACATGCACTGAGGAGCAAAGAAAATGCAACATTTTTGGAATCATGGTAAACACTTCAGTGACTCCGATGATTCCAAAAATGTCACATTTCTTTTGCTCCTCAGTATACTATATGTCATAACTCGCTGGGGGGTAAACCCACAGAAAATACAATGATCATGAGCACTCCAATGCTAAATAAAACAAAGGTAGTGGTAGGAACAAAGGTAGTGATGGCAAGCTGCCCCCCCCCCCCCCCCTCAAACAAATTAAAAGAAAAAGAACAAGACACAAAACAAGTGAGAACTATAAAATGAAATTGTCAATATTCCTTTCATAGTCATTTTTTTTTTTTTAAGACAAGAAGCATACCATGTTTGCATCATCTTTTTCCAGTATGGACTGGTAGATTTCTTTGGCTTTTTCATAACTGAAAGAAACAGAAAGAAACATTCAATTTCACAAAAACTGTAACCGTATTCACCCTAGAACATAGGGCAAAAATAACTTGCGTTTGTTTCACAGGTTTTTTTTCTTCTTCCCTTGTCAGAATAATGGGACTCATTACTTTTGTTTTCATGAAAAAGTTGCTATGGAGGACGAATAGCAAATGTGAAGCTTGACCCCACTGCTGATGAGAAAAAGTTCACACAAACCTACTGCAAGAGGCATAGATCCTCATGAGCCCCCGCAACTGCGGGGGCTCATGAGGATCTATGCCTCTTGCTGAGGTCGCTTTGTACCCGTGTTAATGTTCTTTAGACATCTGGGGTTCGTGGGCATTGGATGAACACAGACTTTGGGAAACAAGATCAGCGATTACTCGAGAGGGAGTTAGAAAGATGCACAACGCAAAAGACTATTTCATCTACATAATAACAGGTACCCTTCGTAAACGAAAGGAGAAGACACTTTGAAATTATATCTGTGAGATAGGAAAACCAGTAATACTTGGCTTCAGCTTCAAGCAGCATGGCCTCCAAGCGCTGAACGCGGGCACTGTTAGGAAACTTGGCATTCAGGGCTTCTATGCAGGTCTGCGGAAGGAGAGAAAAATGCATTCTGTCAGTTTCATTCTGGCACTGGGTTGTCGCGTGCTGGAAGCGTCAGCGCAAACTGAAGAAGCTGCATCAACTGGGCCAACATAAGAATAGTGCCTTATAGCTCATTAATCGGATTGAGTCAGTGCCTGATTAACCCCTACACTGCTGAGAAATGCATAACGGGATTCAATTCCAACTGCAAGGGATATAGATCCTCAAGAGCCCGCACACCTGCGGGGGCTCATGAGGATCTGTGCCACTTGCTTACACCAGTTTTCCATATTGTTTGCTGCAGCTCTATGTCACTGAATGCGCCCCTTCACTGCTGAGAAAAAGTGAACAACAACCAACTTCATGAGGCACAGATCCTCATGAGCCCCCGCAGTAGTGGGGGCTCATGAGGATCTATGCCTCTTGTTCATCTGACACCAGTTATCAATGCAGTGATGATTATTACGCAGAAATGTGCGTATCTGACCCGCTAAAGCCATCTCCGACGCACTAGTGTTCCGAGCTCTGCGTGAGGCTGACGTAAAATGTTTTACTCTGATGCACTAAGCTTTATCTGTACGCACTGAAAAACGCACCAGTGCGTCATCGTGAACACGTTTCTCAGCTGAGCATGCCGAGCAGAACAAAGCTTTTGTGAGAGCACCGAACGCCAAGGCAGCAACACTACCGCATTCGCAGAAAACTTGTGTAAAAAGGTTTTTGTTGACTTATGTGTGTGTCTTATCCGTTCTGATTGTGTGAAACGACAGGTAGAGGTTACTACTGGGAGTCGCAGCTCTGAACCTGCACGTAGGCAGTCTGTGGACCAGTGGTCGCTCTTCCCTGTACCAGGGGCAACAGGGAAGTTTGGCAGCATCCCAGGTGACTGAGCAGCCCTCTTCAGGACAGCACTGCTCACCCTAGTAAGGGAGGGAACTAGAAAAGGTGTTCCAAACATTGCCTGCCCTACTACATAAACCGATCAGCTTACCACGGCTGGCGGTTTAACCCTTTTATGCAGTCGAAAAGAAAAACAAAAAAAGAAACTTACTCTCGGTACGTGGAACGTACGAACCCTGTTGGACAGAGATCAGATGAAGAGACCGCACAGAAAAACAGCCCTCATAGCCAGGGAGCTGGCGAGATATAAAATCGACATTGCGGCTCTTAGCGAAACCAGATTTGCTGACAAAGGCTCGATCTGTGAACCTGAGGGTGGGTACACCTTTTTCTGGAAGTGCAAAGCTGAGAACGAGGACAGGATACACAGAGTTGGCTTCGCCATCCGCACTATGCTCCTCCGACAGCTCCTTCTCTTCCCACTGGCATCAGCGAACGATTGATGAAGCTAATTTTACCCATCTCCCACACCCAACATGTCACGATCATCAGTGCCTATGCTCCGACACTAACCAACGCCGATGACGACAAGGAGGCGTTCTATGAGAGCCTCGAGTCCCTTCTGAAGTCCACTCCTGCAAGTGACAAACTCATCGTGCTCGGTGACTTCAATGCTCGAGTTGGGCGCGAATGTGAATGCTGGGAAGGAGTGAAGTGATGGGCCCACACGGGCTGAGCAAGATGAATAACAATGACCTGCTGCTGCTGACATTGTGCGCTGAGAATGGACTCGCCATCACCAACACCCTCTTCAGGCTGGCTAGTAAGTACAAGACAACATGGATGTATCCCTGGTCCAAGCAGTGGCATCTCATAGACTATGTCATTGTTCGCCAGCAGGATACTCGTGATGTCAGATTCACCAGAGCCATGAGAGGAGCTGAGTGCTGGACCGACCATCGGCTGGTGCGGTCTGTCCTTAACCTGCACATTGCACCAGCACACAGGAAGAGGCCGAAGCTCACCCGACCTTCATTTAACCTGGCCAAGCTGAAGTGCCTGGACGTCAAGGAAAACTTCCAGTCCCAGCTTGATGACCTGCTAACTGCCCATGGACCATTGACTGGCAACCCAACTGAAATGTGGAACCAGTTCAAGGGGATGGTGACGGAATCTGCCAAAGATGTGCTTGAACCGAAGCAGAGAGTACACCAGGATTGGGTTGATGAGAACAATGAAGAGATCAACAAGCTACTGGAGCAATAGTGCAGTGCCTTCATCGAGTGGCAGAATGACATCAACTCCTGGTCCAAGAAAGACCGCTTCAAACACCTCCAGAGAAAAGCCCAGAGAGAGCTCTGCAACATGCAGGACACCTGGTGGGACAGCAAAGCAAAAGAACTTGAACACTTTGCTGAATCCAGCAACTCCAAGGAGTTTTTCAGCGCTATGAAAGCTGTCTACGACCCTGCCAGACCCAGCACAACCCCTCTCTTTTCCGACGACGGCTTCACCTTGCTAAAGGACAAAGGTAGCATCACCAAGCGCTGGAGAAAACACTTCTCAAATCTGCTGAACCTGCCTTCCACTGTCGATCATGCGGCCCTGGACATGATTCCCCAGAAGCCAACACTGGATGACCTTGACCTTCCGCCAACCCTGGACGAGGTCAAGAAAGCGATCAACCAGACTAGCTCCGGCAAGGCTGCAGGCATGGACGACATCCCCCGCAGAGCTCTTCAAGGCAGCTGGCCCTGACACCCTTGATGCCTTCCTCAACATTCTGACATGCATCTGGGAAGAGGAGAACATGCCTCAGGAATTTAGAGATGCTACAATCGTCTCCCTGTTCAAGAACAAGGGCGGCAAAGCAGACTGCGCCAATTACCGAGGGATCTCACTCTTGTCCATTGCTGGCAAGATCCTTGCGAGAGTCATCCTCAACCGCCTGATCAGCTCTGTATCTGAGGAAGCACTCCCAGGGGCTCAGTGTGGCTTCAGACCCGGCCGCAGCACAGTCGACATGGTCTTCTCTGTGAGACAGGTCAAGGAGAAATGCATTGAGCAGCACATGGACCTCTACGCTGTCTTCATAGATCTGACCAAAGCATTCGACACCGTGAAGAGAGAAGAGCTTTGGGTCATCCTCGCAAAGCTTGGCTGCCCCAGGAAGTTCACCAACATGATCCGCCTCTTCCATGATGGAATGGTAGGAGTTGTCCAGTCAAACGGTGACACATCCGCACCCTTCAACATTTCCAACGGTGTGAAACAAGGTTGTGTTCTTGCCCCTGTGATGTTCAACCTGTTCTTCACGTGTGTCCTGACCCATGCAGTACGCGACCTTGAGAAGGGGGTATACCTGAAGTACAGACTAGACGGCTCTCTCTTTGACCTCCGTCAACTGAACGCCAGGACAAAGACCATCGAGAGACTGATCCTTGAGGCGCTGTTTGCCGATGACTGTGCGCTGATGGCGCACACAGAGTCTGACCTCCAGACCATAGTCAACAGGTTCTCGGAAGCCTCTCGACTGTTTGGCCTCACCATCACTCTCAACAAGACCGAGGTCCTGCACCAACCGGCTCCAGGTACAAGAGCCCCCCACCCAAAGTGTACATCGAAGGCACCGAGCTGAAGACTGTCGACCAGTTCAGGTACCTTGGGAGCATCATCTCTTCTGATGGTACTATCGACAAGGAAATCACATCTCGCATCAGCAAAGCCAGCCAAGCCCTGGGTCGCCGGCGCACTCGTGTGTTGAATAACAACAACGTCAAGCTCTCCACCAAGATCAAAGTCTACAAGGCAGTAGTTCTCCCCAGCCTCCTCTATGGCTGTGAGTCATGGACGCTATACAGAAAGCACCTCAAGCAGCTTGAGCATTTCCACATGAGATCCCCGCACTCACTCATGGGCATCAAATGGCAAGACAAGGCGACAGGTCATGTCATACGCATGGATGATTCTCGCATGCCACGCCAACTCCTGTATGGTGCACTCTCAAAAGGCCACAGGAAGCAAGGACGGCCAAAGAAACTCTTCAAAGACTGCATAAGAGACAGCCTCAAGCACTGCGTATTCCCGGTAAAGGAACTTGAAGCACAAGCACAAGACAGATCTGGCTGGCGTGCCGCCACCAGGAAAGCCTGCACGCTCTTTGAACACAATCGGCGCGAATGGATCATCAGTGCCAGAGCTCGCAGAAAGACAACGTCGACTCTCCCCACAGCTACATTCCAGTGCCCCCATTGCCCTCGCAGGTGTGGCTCCAGGATTGGCTTGGCCAGCCACACCCACAAATAGAAGTCATGCACAATGACGACATCATCGGTTTTGATGGTCTACCCATTATTATGTGTGTCTTATCCATTCTGTTTGTATGTGTGCTACAAAGTTTGTGATCATCTAAGACTTCAACATTTCTGAGACCCCCTGGGAAATCCGGCTCTGGCAACTTTAAACTTAATCTTCCGCGCTCAATCTGACCTCATATATTTGAGAAAAAAATCAACACTGCAATGTCCTTTGGATGGCTGGCGCTGTCTGAATGCTTCAGAAACAAAACACACGTCATCACTGGCCATGAAGGGATTGAACAGGGTTCAGTGTAATACACTGAAAAAAAAAAAACAGCAGCATAGAGGCACCTCCAACCTAAATAGTTCAAGGGTAGTGCTTAATTAACTCATTCAGCCTGGCACACATATTTCCCAAATTTTGGAGGCATCATCTAATCAGTTGCAGGAGATGGGTCGACCATGATAATTTGAGGGCAAAGTCAGATTAGCTTGGTGCCGACAGACGCCAAGCTAATCTGGCACTGCCCTTGAACTATCATGGTCGACCCATCTCCTGCTGTAGTGTGTCAGGGCTGAATGGGTTACGCTGGCGCCAAGAGGCATCAAGTTAATTAGGCACTGCCCCTGAGCTACATTTTAAATGTTTTACTTAAGCTGATGGTACCCACACATGCAATGCTAAATCAGATTCCAGACCAGTATTTCCAAGTTGATGGCAGTGCCACTGGCACCCTTGAGTCAGAAAACCCAATTCAAATGTATCAACACACTATCACAGCTAATGATCAGAACAGCCACTACCCTTTTGGCTGTCAGTAGTGCTTTGTGTCATGGTGATTCCTACGGAAATTATCGCACCGAAAAGTGCTACAGACAGCCAAAGGGTTAATTTTTCAATGTTTATAAAATGCATTCTGAAACTCACATCGGCTACATCCAATCGTTGACAGTCCAAGGCTGCGACACAGACTTGTTCATATACGTTCCACACTGCAAGGAGAAATCAAATCCGGTTACTGTAACAATGACAGATAAACCTACTTGCAGAAAGATGATGCTATATAATTAAAGGCTTGGGCCCCAAAAGTGCACCTTTGGTTTAGCTGCAGTGCCGACGGATAGGATTCAAAGGACTCATCAGGACTGCGAATGCGTTTATGTGGGCCGGTGGGCAATTAAAAAAATATAGGATTAACCCATTTAACCCCACAGGCGCATTTCCCAGATTTTGCACGTGTGACCTAATGCCAAGCTAATCTCGCACTACCCTTGAATTATCATGGTTGATTCATCTTCTGCTGTAGGGCGTCAGGGCTAATGGATCAACCCATATCATTCGGAATACACCAGTGTGTGAAATAAGTTTGACTAAAACTAAAATAGCTTAAGGGTAGTGCCAAAATAGCTCGGCGAGGGGCTACGCTATTCTGGCACCACCATTTAACTAAAGCCATTGGTCTATATCCTTATCTGTAAGTACTATAATGTAGCGATGGCAGTGTACACATTTGAAGCTTTTATCCTAAGTATGATATACGAGTTAAGAGACAACGAAAAAGCAAAAATAGATTAGATGGTCAAACAATTTCAGAGAAAGGTGGGAAGGATGGGGGGTGGGTGGGGTGGGGGGAAGGCGGGGGAGGGGGGTTGATGCTATTCAAATGTCTTCATGAGTTAATTTTAGTGCTTACAAAATGGCACCCATACCATCACCACTTTCTGACAATTTACATATCAGTTCAGGAGATGGAGCAACCATAACAGTTCAAATGTGGTGCAAGAATAGTTTGGTGCTTAGAGGCCGTCAATGCTGAATGGGTTATAATGGAGGGGTGGAGGTGGGGGGGGGGGGGGTGGAGGGGGCAGTACCGTTTACAGAGTTACTCACATTCATTGCCCAGTTTTTGGCAAGATTCGAGCAGCACATCCTCCCACAGGTTGACAATGAGATCTCCATCACGTACCTGCTCCTCCCGCAACTTGCGCAAAATACCTCGTGCCTCTGGAAACAAGTCACACAAACATAATGTCATTAACCCCGTAGGCCCAGTTAATCCACTGAGCCCCGATGCATGACAGCAGATGGAACACCCACAATAATTCAAGGGTAGTGCCTAGCACTCAAAACATCCATTCCAGTAGGTGTGGAAATTACACAATGTAGGAAGGGAGCTGAGAGGGGAGATTTACCTGAAAATCTACACGTCCCTGTCTCAAAGCATGAAAGAAAGCAGCGTGCACTATAATTCTGACACAACACACACAGCAAGTGTCCCTGTTAGACCAATAAATATCTTGAATTTTCATTCAGCGGGGAAGCTGAACAGACCTTTTTTCACTAACGACTTTGCCAGAATATCTTTCTATAAATAGACTAAGTACTTTTTGCTAGCTAATTTTACCGTTATGCTACCCTCAGCCAGCATTGGCTTCATAGTTGTTTTTTTTGCAATCGATCTGAGGGGTGCACCGGAGCCGTTAACACAGTTGCTTGTGAGTAAATCATATAAAAGGGTGATAAGCTTAATGGACCTGTGTAAAAAGGATAACGGTACGAGCATTAAAAGCGCTTCTGACAAAACAACAGGTAGTTTCAAACTAAAAATACACAACATAAATTTGTTTACCTTCCCAGCTCATGTGCTGCGCCATTTTGGATATCGTCGGCTTCACGTCGGGGACGAGAATCGCGTCTTCCAGCGCATGCGTACTACAATGTCTCCTTAGCAACAAGGCTGGCGTCCATAGGCGTGAAAGGCTTGCCACTGTTGATACTTCATTGCCGACATTTCATCCAGCCAAAATGATTCCTCCCAACGCATCGCTCGTGAAATATGACAACCCTGTTCTTGTGAGCAGAAACACAGACAAGAAAACACCACGAGTAAGTCTGGTTTTTGCCGTTTATACCGTTCAGTGATGTATGCCAGTGCTGTATTTATGAAGACGCCGTCCAAAAATTCTCGCGATTATTATTTTGTTTTCACAGGCAATGTAAACGAAACTCAAAATTTCCAAAAGCGTATAAGGCCTCTAAAGAGTTGTGAAGGGTCCTAAACATATTTACCGACCGCAGGAACTACCGAAAAACAGGATAGCATTGGGCATTGTCACAGTGTTTTCCCCCTTGATAAGCAGTTGCCAAGTATTTGGATTTACTCCAAACTTTGCATATGTTGCGATAACGGAAATGAAATAGTCATTTAAGACTATTACCTTCTGTGTGTGTTATCTTGTGTGTGTGTGTGTGTGTGTGTGTGCGCGTGCGTGTGTGTGTGTGTGTATGTGTGTGTGTGTGTGTGTGTGTGTGTGTGTGATACACAGTGTCTGGTATTACTATTTCATACATAGGTGTGTTATGTGGTCTGTAAAATGAGATTTATTGTATTACTTCAGACATGAAGTTGGCCACTTTTTTTTTGGCAGAGTATAGATTAACCCTTTTAACCCCATCTATGTACCAGTTGCAGATAAGTCCACCATGAAAGTTCAAGGGTGGTGCCAGATTAGCTTGGCACCAAACTAGCACAGCCCTTGAAATATTATGGTCAATCCATCTCCTTCCATAGCGCATGGGGCTAAATGGGCTAAAGTGTCTGCATAGTAATTCTGAGTGTTTTAGTGGGTTTTTTTTTAAGACAAAGTACAGAAAGGAAAGTAGTAGCCTGTAGATGATACCGATTAGAAAAGATGAACGCAGATGGCAGAGGCGGGATCAAGATGATTCCCACAGGAATCATTGAGACAAAAACCACTGCTGACACACAGAGGGTTAAAGGTTTGCATTATGATTATGATAATCATACAGTTTATTATCTCTTACAGGCTAAATCGCTCAAAACAAGCCCAACTCCCCCTACAGGCACAGGTCCAGTGCCGGCACCCCCCGCCAAACAGAAACTGTCCCCAGTCGATGCCAAAGCCGCCCAACAGACAGACGAGATCCTCAACTCCATCCTCCCTCCAAGGTCAGTCGATCGTGTGTGTGTGTGTTTGTGTGTGTGTGTGTGTGTGTGTGTGTGTGTGTGTTTGTGTACATGTGTGTGTTTCAGTTGGAGTGTGGATGTAGACCATCAGTTTTCAGTGAACCTAGTGTCATTATCTATGATCAACACAATAACAATGAAAGAAGCAAAGCAGTAGCTCCACTTCCCACACTAACCAGAACAAAAGAGTATCATCAGCAATAATCTGAAGCATCGTTCTGTATTTAATAACAGAAAAGATACTTCAGATTAATACTGATAAAACAGTTACAATAAATTATTTTGTTCTTGTTAGCTTTAGAATTGCACTGTTTGTTTTTTATGTTGATTGCATCTTACATACTTGCATCTCCAATCACTCTTTCCTGTCCAAACTTCTTGAGAAGGTTGTCCTCAACCAACTCAACCTCCACCTCGCCGACAACAACCTCCTCAGTCCCTTCCAGTCTGCCTATCGCAAACATCACAGCACTGAAACAGCCCTTCTACATATCCTTAACGACCTGCTTCTCTTCACTGACTCGGGCAATCTCTCCCTTCTTACGCTACTCGATCTCTCTGCCGCCTTCAACACCATAGACCACTCTATCCTCCTCCACCGCCTTCACCACTTCTTTGGCATCACCAACTCTGCTCACTCCTGGTTTCTCTCCTACCTCTCCGACAGACAGCAGTCCGTCACCATCGACGGCATCTCCTCCAACCCAGTCAGGCTCTCCTGCGGCGTTCCACAGGGGTCCGTCCTGGGCCCGGTCCTTTTCACACTCTACACCTCCCCCCTGTCCAACATCATCCAGTCTCACCACATACACCACCACCTCTACGCTGATGACTCACAACTACTAGACAAAGACAAACTCAACAACACACAGACACTTATAGTGACTCGCACGGCTGACTGCTATGAAGACGTGAAAAACTGGATGACAGCAAACAAGCTCAAACTGAACGACGACAAAACGGAAGCCATGCTGGTAGGCACTCGCCAGAAACTTTCCCAGCTCCCTCCCTCTCTCCACTTTCAACTCGACAGCACCCCCATCTCCCTCTCTGACTCGGTCAAGAACCTTGGCATTATCCTCGATTCCTCTCTTTCCATGTCCAGCTTCGTCTCCGCCATGGCCCAGGCATGTTATTTCCACCTCCGCCGCATCAGTCAGATCAGAAAATACCTCACTACCAAAGCTTCCACCAAACTCGCAGTCTCTCTCATCTTATCTCGCATCGACTACTGCAACTCTCTCCTTTCCGGCCTTCCTCACTCCACCACTCTCACTCTCCAGCGCGTCCAGAACAATGCTGCCCGCCTCGTCCTCAGAAAGAAAAAATCCGACCACATCACTCCCCTGCTCAAGCTCCTTCACTGGCTCCCCATCCCCCAATGCATCAAATACAAGACTCTGTCTCTCTGCTTCAAATCCATTAACAACTACGCTCCTGCCTATCTCTCCAACTTACTTCACCCCTACACTCCTCCCCGCTCCCTCCGCTCCGCCTCCGACCCTCTCCGCCTCCTCATCCCCCGCACCAAACTCAGCACTTCGGCCCCCGCTCCTTCTCAGTATACGGTCCATCCACCTGGAACACTCTCCCACTCTCTCTCCGTCAGAAACACTCGCTCTCCTCCTTCCAGTCCGCCCTCAAAACTCACCTCTTTCAACAGTTCTAGCACTATATCACCACACTCCCCACCCCAAGCTGACCGTCTTAATGTATTTTCACTATTTGTGTTACGTGAGTCATTGTCTAAAGCGTGCACATGCGTGTGCGAGTTGTGAGTGCGCGCTTAGAGTTATAATTATTATAAGATAAGCGCATTATAAATACCGTAATTATTATTATTACGTACTTGTTAGTCACTCTTTTGGTTAGAGTTTGTATTAAATCATTGTGCCCGAGGTACAAAATACACACATTTTGGAGTTATCCTCTGAGAACTGCATTACAATGCAGGAGACAGATCAACCATGATAGTTCAAGGTTGGTGGCAGGATAGCTTGGCGCCTATAGGCGACAAGCTATTCTGCCACCACCCTTGAACTATCATGGTCAAGCCATATCTTGCTGTTGTGTGTCGTGGGCAGAATGAGTTACATATCATTAATATCCTCACTATCATCATTACCATTATCACAATGTTTGCTGATGTTTAGAGAATGGACGGAGAATGGTCAGCTGTGGGTGCAGCAGGTGTCCAGCACGCCCGCCACACGATTGGACGTCGTCAACCTGCAGGAGGAGCTGGATCGGCGACTGCAGCAGCGTCAGGCTCGTGAGACCGGCATCTGCCCCGTCCGTCGTGAACTGTATTCACAGTGCTTTGGTACATTCACCTAAACGCATGCTGACAAATAGCAATAAATATAATATATATCTCTTGTGTTTTTGATTGGCCATCATTAGAATGATGATTGTCCCTATCAGATTGCTCACAAATGTCAATAATAGATTCTTTTGCATAGAAATGGAATGGCATGATGACTCTGATGCATCAGATAAAAAAAATCAGGATTGGTATTTTAAGTCATCGAGGCCTATGTTACAAATTCACTTCTTTGCATCAGTCAATCTGGTCTGAGCCAGAAGTCTTGGCCTACTGTTTTGAAAGTCAGCTAGGACCTTTGGCTTAGACCAGGCCAACTGTTTCAGGCCATGTTTATACATACTACATCTGAAGTTTCTCAATTGTCTTTTGAAGACTACATTACAGCTCAGGCTCTGCATAGGTCAGCTAAGGTTGACGTCAGTCCAAAGACCTTTTGCTTACCAGGTATCCATTTTGAATCCAGAAACCTGTCCGAGTTCTAGCAAGTGTTGTGACATATCGGTGCATGTCATACAGAGGCTGACCTATTCTGATTGAGGAATGATTCATATTCCTTATTAGATGAGCTGATCCGTCAGGTGACCATCAACTGTGCGGAGCGAGGTCTGCTGCTGCTGCGGGTTCGCGATGAGATCCGTATGACCATCGCTGCCTACCAGACCCTGTACGAGAGCAGTGTGGCCTTTGGCATGCGCAAAGCTCTGCAGGCTGAGCAGGGAAAGGCAGACATGGAGAAGAAGGTGTGTGTGTGTAGGATTTATTCATATTTGTTCAGGGTGTAGAGGTGAGGGTTGGGCGGTCAGTAACTCCCACTCTGGTGTTATGCAGGTTGATGTGTTAACCCTTTGGCTACAGGAATCATTGTGACTAAAACTGCTATTGACAGCCAAAGGGTTAAACATATACTGTTTCTTCATTCCTGCATTTAACTAACACCCTGTGGCTCTCAGGACCTTAACTGTTTGTGCTGTCGGTAGCAGTTTTTGTTGTGATGTTTCCTGAAGGAATCATCCTGACAAAAATCACTATCAACAGCCAAAGGGATAACCTCCTGCCTGCAGCCAGCGATACTGTTCACAGCATTGTTAGCAGCATGCATCACAGGAGTTAACTCCTTCTTCCCCAGACACACCACAGCAAGATAAGGATCGACCATGACAGTTCAAGGGTGATGCCAGATTAGCTTGCGCCTATGGGCGCCAAACTATTCTGGCATCACCCTTGAACTATCATGGTTGATCTGTGTCCTGCACTGCAATGCGGTCTTCAGAGGACAACGGCAACATTTGGGGATTCCGGTCTTGGGGTACAATGAGTAAAGCAAAGTACAAATGAATGAATAACCCATTTCTTCAGATTGAGACATTGGAGGCGGAGAAACGCGACCTTGAGCGACAGGTGAACGAGCTGAAGGCCAAATGTGAGCAGATTGAGAAACGGGCGGCCGAGCAGCGACAGGTGGAGGAGAAGAAACACACAGAGGAGATCCAGTTCCTCAAGCGCACCAACCAGCAACTCAAGGTCAGTCGCAGTACTTTTCGCTTCCAA
This sequence comes from Semisulcospira habei, assembly GCA_036245525.1. NCBI lineage: Eukaryota > Metazoa > Mollusca > Gastropoda > Semisulcospiridae > Semisulcospira > Semisulcospira habei. Next base: position 137,408,020 of record BTPG01000001.1, read on the forward strand.
AATGAAATTACCTCTGCTTGCAGGAAATTACAGGAAAGGTGATTATATGCTTGGGGACCCCAGCATACGTTGTGTGTGTGTTGTCTGTGTGTGGTAACTAAATGTCCAGCTCGGTTAAAACCTAGGTGCCTGTATTGCTGTCATCAAACTGCAAACTTTTAGATTTTAGATCACCATTTTCACAACTGAAAGCTAAGAGTCACTGGTGAAGAAATTGTCCCACTGTATTAACCCTTATAGCCCCATGGTCCCATTTCTCAAATTTTGGAGGTGTTGCCTAATGACTATGTACCAGTTGCAGGAAATGAGTAGTGCCAGATTAGCTTGGCGCCTGAAGGTGCCAAGCTAATCTGTCGCTACCATCGAATTATCATGGTCAAGCCATCTCCTGCCGTAGGGATCTGGCGCTAAAAGGGTTAATTATTTTTTAAAAACCTCCAGCTCTTGGTGTGAATGCATAAAATATCTCACAGGTCTGTACGTGACTGGAGCTGAGAAATCTCTGAGCGTAATTCCATGTGACTGCCTACTTTATTTGTCTTGTATTTAGCCTTTCAAAAGAAAAATTTCACGGTCTTTTAGCACATGTATGCAGACTGTTACTTATTTCCCTTTGATGTTTACCTCCCTTTACAATCAAAAGGAATCTTTGTTGGAGTTGAAGGTGAGTGACTCCCCTTTAAAAGGCGCACGGACAGTAAGTTCTGCTGAAAGAAGATATTGAAGGTGAACGTTTGTGCCAGCCGATGGTGGAGTCTTTTTTTTTATATACGTACACCACCATTTGGTGTCGAAAATGCACTTTAAATTTATCTTTTTACTGCTAAAACATTCTGCCATTTATATGTGGCAAAAGCCAGCATGTCCATTTTGGAGAAAAGCTAGATTTTCATTGTTTACAATGAAAACCTGGCTTTTCTCAAAAATGGACATACTGCCTTGCGCCAAATATCAACAGCATTCTAGTCACTGGCCTCATGTTGGCATGAAGTATTCTGGCAGTAAATGGGTGAAGTTGAATGTCACAGTGAGGGGAATGTGTATGTTCACAGCTTTTTTTTGTATGGTGTTCACATCAGATCTGTCCATCCATTTCTATACTCTTAACAACAAAAAACAAACAATTTCTTCACACAGAGTTTGGCAGATGACTTTGCCGTAATATACTGAAGAGCAAAAGAAATGCGACAATTTTAGAATTGATTAAAAAAAAAAAAGAAGTCCCATTTCCTTTGCTCTTCAGTATAGTTCAACTGGCAGTACTCTAGAACTGTCATGGCTGATCCACCTCCCGCTGTGGTGTCGTGAGGGTGAATGTGTTAAGAAGGTTTATATTTGCCACAGAAGACTAAGTTTGCCTTTTGAATGTTGGAAACTTGGACACTTCAAATTGACCGCCTGTGTCTACGTGCTTTTGCATGACAGTACTTTTACGTCCTTCCTCTCTCGCTCTGTTTTTTGTAAACGCATTGAGCCCTGATGTCAACGTTTCCAAATTTGGGAATTGTCCTCTGAAGACTACTGCTGGCCGCAGAATATTTCAGTGGTGGTGCCAGAAACGTTTAACCCTTATCATTGGGAATACACCAGTGTGTGAAATAAGTTTGACTAAAATGGTTCAAGGGTGGTGCCAGAATAGCTTGGCGCCTCTAGGCGCCAAGCAATTCTGGCACCACCCTTGAACTAAAGCCATTGGTCTATATCCTTATCTGTAAGTACTGAAGCTTTTAGCCTCAGTATGATATGGGTTAAACTGGTGCCTGCTGGTGCCAGTTTGGTATTTTGGCACCACTCTTGAACTACCATAGTTGACCTCAACAGAGTTGTCAGGGCTAAATGAATCAAACACAGCACTAAGTGTGCACATAATTTTGGAATGTCAATGGTGTGTCAGAATGTCAGCACTATACATTTTGGCATGACCTTTTTGCCAATATCTCTTTTTCTAATTGTCGCTTTCAACATTTCAAGGACTCAAGGAATCACTGGATTTTTTACCTTCTTTTGTGGGCACTGAATTAAAAAGAAAGCAATCCGTCACATTTTGAAATAATATATGTGTTATTAAACTAATTAATGACACTAGAAGAAATTCACTTAAATTTGCATAGAAAATGAACCATTTCTTACAGTTTAAAAAAGTAAAATGCTAAAGCATGGCTAACCTTTCTTGCTGCAATAAATAAATCAAGAGATTATTGTCAGGAACAGTTGAAACAAAGGTAGCTAGTTGTTTGGTATATAGGTTTCATGTCACTGATGTATGGTAAGTATTTATGTATTGGTCTGTAACTTTGAACCTTGCAGCTCAGACTAACACATTTTTGTTTGTTTGAGATGATCATTTATTTGTACTAATTGTTTGTCTTTCACTGTCACTGTGTTTGCCAGCATGAAATTTATTATTTGTCTAAGTTATTTTTCACTTTTATTTTCACAGACTCAGCTGGAGGGAATCATTGCACCGAAGAAGTGATGCAGATTGCAGGAGTTTTCAAGCATGTACATACAGTGTCTCTCTACAATTTTCACATTACAAACCGCAGTCCGTTCCTTGTGTTTTCAGCGACCAATTTTGCATCTACAGTGTACATATAATCCCCTTATGCATGTAGCCACCATACTGTAAACAGTACGGTCAGCTCTATGCACAAGGAGGCTAACCCTTTCAACGCCAACACCCTACAGCAGGAGATTGATTGACCATGATAATTCAAGGGTTAGTGCCAGATTAGCTTGGCGCCTTCAGGCGCCAAGCTAATCTGGCACTACCCTTGAATTATCATGGTCAATCCAACTCCTACAAGTGGTACATAGTCGTTAAAGTAACACTTCCAAAAATTCAGGAAATGTGCCCATGGCGCTAAAAGGATTAACACCAGAGGTACTGTGATGCTTACCACAATGATCTTTGTGATTTGAAATAACCAATATTATGACAAAGTACCCCCCTTGTGAATGCAACCACTGGTATTGTTTACAGTGCCGGTGGCTGCATGAGCAAAGGGGTTAAAAATTCATATTTAAATTTGATCCCAGTGTAATGACCTAGCTATTTGTTTACATATATGGGAAAATATTGAATTTGTGATGATGAAACTAAAAATTTAGCATTTGATAAACTATTGACTTTATCATGTAAGCATCTAAACTGTGATTGTTAGAAAGCAAGGACTATCAGTTTTTCCAAAACATATTTACCGGTAGGTGCAGAACTTTCAGTTTTTGGGTAACTTGTGTTTGCCCATGTAAGTTCCTTTGGTGTGATAGACAAAAGTTTTATTCGTTTATACGGTTTTTATTTTGTCTTCACTATGTCATATTGCATGGTTTTACTATCATAATTATTACTCTTTTTTTTTGATGGATGCATTCTGATGGAACTGTTTTGTTTGTTACTGTCATATTTCTGGAAATTGAAGTGAACAACTGCTTAGCATTTTTGTAATGTTTCAACCATGCTCATTGATCCGTAACGAAGACAATACAAAAAATAAATTATGCCACCCACTCAGTTTATGGTCATTGTAAAGAATGTTTTTGTTATTGACCTCACTGTGTGTGTGGGTTGAGCACCTTGTGCGTGCATCGATCACTCTGTGTGCATGTGTGTGTGTGTGTGTGTGTGCATCAATGTGTGTACACTCACTGTGTGTGTGTGTGTGTACATCTGTGTGTGTGTACGTGTGTACAGGCATAGAGACAGACAGAATAACCTTATGTTCAACATTTTAACTCTTGTCCATCCACCCATAAAACACCGATGTATTTTTCATTATTTATTTCCTGATCATGCACTGTCATCAGTACAAACAACATTGCTCCAATTTTATGATTCGTCTGCTAGTATGTGATTTTGGACTTTACGGCTCTAGAGCCGTACGGTCCAAAATCACAGACCAGCACATATACACACTTCTCATCAGTACAGACTATAATGTGTATGTGTACATCACACCCAAACTTCAAACTCAGCTATAATATACAGACGTACACAATTATGGTGATCACGCAACAACGCATTTTACTGTCAAAATTTGATCTTGCACTAAAAGGTACAAGACACATGCATATCTCCTTGTGCGCTCGTGGCCCTCTAAACACAATGAAGGCCAGCAGTCGGGCCACTCTCACGTTGGAATGACAGGCTAATATTGGGACAGCTTCTCCAAACGACGACTCGTAACACTCGAAATTGAAAGCGCGGCCTCGCAACCCTTTCACTGCAAACAATGCCTTTTTACAAGACGCATAGATCCTGTTGTGCCGCCGCAAGTGCGGGGGCACAACAGGGTCTATGCGTCTTGCTGGTCTGATTTATATGCATGCACTTTAGGCAGAGAGAGTGAATCTGCCATGGTTTAATTCTAGTACTGGCACTAACTATACTGTCACTTCACATCGCTCTCCCAGCTGATGTGCGTCACTCATCATCTCTCTCCATTTTTAAATCCAAGCTCAAAACACACCTTTTCTCTGTTGCATATACTTAAAGACCATTTTGTCTGCCGGCTCATCATGTGTGTGAGTGTGCGTGTGTGAGTTTTCTGCTCCTTGTAAATCAATGTATTTTTGTTGTTGTTGTATGTGTTTGTTTTGTATTTTGCTTTGTGTTTCATTACCGTGATTGTAAAGTGCCTAGAGCACCTTGGTGATTAAGTGCTATACAAATTACCTTTATTATTATTATTATCTGTAGCCACGCTTTGTTACCCACTTCTAACACCGTTAGTTATCACTGGAGCAGACAACCTTTTGTTGAAGCTCACAAAGTTACAAATGAAGATGTTCAGGTTATGTCGCATAATCCGCACGTGCAAGACTGTAATTTTGGACGCTCCAGCCCTGGGCTTTAAGGTCCAAAATCACAGGACTAACACAACAGTACAAGGTCTGACACTAACTATCTAGGCAGATTGTCATAGACTCGTACGCTGATTACGACTAAGCACGTCATGCGCGCACAAAGTGCAGTGTGAGGTCAATATGGTTTGTGGTCATTACACAGCCATTGGTCAAAGTGCTGAACAGCAATCGAGCGAGCGGCTTTTAGCACCGTGTGCTGTGGCCAGTTGCACGAGTGCGCGTAGTCCCTCACCAGCCACTCAGTATTAAAGTGCTCTGCTACAGCTGAGCACCCTGCTTAGCACCTGGCACTGGACGTACGTTCACTCGTGCAACTGGCCCCTGATCTGTGAGTTTAGATCTGAACTCAAGAACTGTACGGCCCAAAATCACAACACAGTGCATACTGACACTAGCAGGCGTGATACTAAATACCAGGGTAAATGTGATGTGTGGGATATAATACAGAAAATCCCCTTTACCCTTTGGCTGTTGGGAGCAGTTTTGTCGCCATGATTCCTGAAGGAATCATGGCGACCAAAAACTGCTCCCGACAGCCAAAGGGTTAACCCCTTGACTGCTTCTGACAATACTCTTCAGCAAATAAGATGCTAATAGCCTTGTATGTATTCTCAAAAGTCCCTGCAGCTGCATGCATATGACAACAAATGCTTCAAGCAGATGAGGAAAACTGTTGGGGGGGGGGGGGGGAGCAGGGGAGGGGGGAGCAGGGGAGGGGGAGCGGGGGAGGGGGGGAACACCAGAGTCATCAATCTGCATGCGCCTGCGACCTGTAGAACTATTCCCAGCAAAAGACTGACATACAAAATCCTTGGTTACAAAAGTCTTTTGAATTTTGAAGGAATTAACTGAAAAGGAAGCGTTTTTACCCAAAGTTCCTGTCAAGAATGCGATAAAACAAGACAGTAGGTAATCTCAGGATGGCACACTTTTTTTATGAGCATAAGCAATGGATGTCTTTATGTTTATTGAAGCAAAAAGAAAAACATGCTTACTTTTCTAAGGCACTACATTTTATCAGAGTTTTATCACTCATGCTCCGATGCAAACAGAGCTCACCGAGAAAGAAAAAGAAGGTAAGTGCTGGGACATACCTTATCCCTTAGGCTATGGGCAGAGCTTTCAGGCACTATGATTCCTGTAGGAATCATCATGACAAAAAGTGCTACCAACAGCCAAAGTGCTAGAAAATGTAACATTCTGTTCAAATGCTGGGGTTAGAACGATCAAGTGGATATTTACAACCTGCACACAGAGCATTGCTGGTGCTGACCCTACATGTTTATTTTTTATACACAACAACGATGAATTCAAGGGCGCTACCCCATGGTCTCTCTCGACTCACTGATGCCTAACTACAATTGTGTACTGCTCTGTGGCTTTAACCCTTTGGGTGTCGGTAGCGCTTTTTTCACGATGGTTTCTGCTGGAATGATCACGACTAAAACCACTACCAACACCCAAAAAAGGCTCTCAGAAGCGCTTTTTGTCACTCTGATTCCTGCAGGAATCATCACGCCAAAATGTGCTACTGACAGCCAAACTCTTACTGCTCTCCAGCCATAAGGTCCAAAATCACAGACCAACACACAACCTAACCTATGCAACAAGCAATGCCCATCACATGAAAGAACAACCGACTCCCCGCACTCATTTTCCGTCATCAAGCACAGACCCAACTGAAGCGGACAAGAGGCTGAGACCCTCATGAGCCCATGCAATACTGAGGTTTATACATACCAAGATGAATTACTCAGAGTTGGACAGACTGGTAGAACTGTACACATACCAAGGGGAATTACTCAGCGCTGTCCAGCGCTGAGTAATTCCCCTTGGTATGTGTACAGTTTTTACCAGTTGGTCCAGCACTGAGTGTACAGTTCTACCATTCAGTCCAGTGCTGAGTAATTCCCCTTGGTATGTGTACAGTTCTACCAGCGCTAGCCTCACCTATCTGGTTTGTAAATACTGAGGTTGCCAGTGTCCCCAAACTAGACCGCTCTCTGGCACCAGAGGGCTGTGAGCAAAGATGGCACGTCACTATGGGCAGAAAAACTTTACAGAAACAAGCTAGGTCCTTGAATTCACCCAACATTTGCAAGGCTTACATAAACAAAAATATATCTGCTGTTGGCATAACAGACTTGAACGATTTTACCAGCTATTGAAACGACACATGACAGAACATTTTCTGACTGGTTAAATCGCCATACACAGTTTTAATGTCTGTTGAGAGATTGTTGTCTTCAGCATTATTTGCACACAATTTGGAAAAAAAAAACCCACCTGTAACGGCTGTATGTCTAGGAAACATTTGTTGACAGCTTTCTGGTCAATCTGAGCTTAAATTCTGCGGCATACTGCACATGATGTAACCCTTGTCATTTGGAATACACCAGTGTGTGAAATAAGTTTGACTAAAATAGTTTAAGGGAAGTGCCAGAATAGCTTGGTGCCTCTAGGCGCCAAGCTATTCTGGCACCACCCTTGAACTAAAGCCATTGGTCTCTATATTTATCTGTAAGTACTGTAATGTAGCTTGCATATGGCAGTGTACAAATTGGAAGCTTTTAGCCTCAGAATGATGTGGGTTAAAGCAAAACAGTATCGGCTAAGCATAACTGCAGGCCGTGTTGCCCACATTTTATGGCTTGGCGAGTCTGGTCGTGGCACAAAGTGGCATAATCTAGCGAGCTTTCTCGCTCTACCCGGGAAACTGCAACCAGCCTATTGCATGGGCTCATGACAATCTGTCCCTTTTGGATGACTAGACATTCAGCTCTCCCAACCCTGAACAACAGAAATACTGAATGCATCGTGTGAGCTGTGTGGTCCAGAATCATAGACCAGCACATGAATATACTGACCAGCCAAAGAAATGCAACATTTTTTAAACCATCGTGTTTCCGATGGTTAAAAAAATGCTGCATTTCTTTGGCTGGTCAGTATAGACACTTAAGTACAGCCAGAACAATTCAAGCCAATGATGACAATTATTAATCGAACTTAAATATTGCTACTCTTCATAATTGAATACAAATTGCCATTAAAAAAAACACCATACACTATTTTGACGTTATCTGTGCGGCAGAACCTGTGTTGGCAAGAAAAAGGGTCTTAACAGACAGGTACTCTCTCGAGAGAGGTACTGAAGGGCAAACTGTGTCCCCTGTCATTAAAGACCATCATGCAGGTGGCTACAGCCATCTGAATGATGGTCTTTAACCCTCTTAACCCCACAGCCCCATTTCCAAACTTTTGGAGGCATTGTCTGACTATTTACCAGTTGTAGGAGATGGATTGATCATGATAATTCAAGGGTAGTGCCAGATGAGCTTGGCGCCTGAAGGCGCCAAGCTCATCTGGCACTACCCTTGAATTATCATGAGCAATCCATCTCCTGCTGCAGAGTCCGGGGGCTACATGGGATAATGACGGGTCACGCAAAAACAGGTAAAGCCCCAAACCAACTGTTACCACACAACCGTGCCATTGCAAACAAAGAAGAGAAATCAGCTCGCATCATACGTATTCAATTCAAAGGAATGTATCTTAAAATTTGAAGTTCTTACCGTAAATAGTATTCTCACTGATTGTATTAGTATGATTCTCACCGATTGTCTATGGACTGTATCTGATTACTTGCATTCTATAAGTTATTACATGCATTCTATAAGTTGTATTTAGTTCCATGTCCATTTCTTTCTGATTTCGATTGAACAAAATGCTCATAAAAATAGATCACCTATATTTCAACCTATATCACCAGAATATTTCTCATATATTTTTATTAATACAAATTGATTTCTACTTTAATCGTTAATATCATGAAAGGGGAGTGAGTGTACTCTTTGGTGTAATCTTTCAAAATATGCAGAGTGAGTACCAGTACTCTTTTGTCTAAAATGTTGAGGGTGCACTGCGAATACACTCACAGTACACCCCATTAAGTGCACATAATATTTATACATGTACTTACGTACTCAGATCCACGCTAAATTACCCAGCTGAACACAACATTTCACTGTCATTGTCACAGTTGCAAACCCACTAACAAATAACACATAAACAATAATAAACAACCTGTTCAAACTCACATCACATCTGCATCCCTACTCTAACAGCCAAAACTGACCACTGCAATCCCGTTTTTTAACCCTATGTATTACGGCGTCCATCTGTCAACGTCACCACTGTTGTGCAGTCCCTTGAGGGGTGGCCTTAGGGCAAGTTCACACAACTTGCAGCACTTCCGGCAACATCGCCACCCTCCCTCTCTACACACAGTACGCAAAGGTCCTTGGGCCCATGACGGCTGCAGTGGGCCCGCACACGTTTGTGCCCAAAGACTTTTTGCTACTGGGGCCCTGACCAACCACAGCGGCAAATGGCTACGTGGCAAATGAACGTAGCGCTCAGGACATCCTGCAAGACAGGTCAGTCTCAGTATTACCATGGTATCTGGCTCCCACAGGGATGCCCAGTGAGCTAAAGGTCCTCAGGCAAATGTCAACCGTTGCTGGCCTGCGCACAGCAGTGTGCGGGCCAACTAAGGCTGACATCAACCCGAGGACCTTTTGTGGTTACCAAATGGTTTTCCTTCACAAGTACATGCATGCAAATGCAGCGCTACAATAATGTGATCCCGAAAAAACGTGGTCTGAAGTTATGGTTCTTTGGTACGGCGATATACTGAGGCTAACCTGTGTATGGAAATGCAGCAAATCAACTCAACACTCACGACTGGCCACAAACAAATACACAGCAAACATACTTAGCCCTAAGGACATGCCGCACCTCATGGATGCCCAGCAAGTGCACTTATCTCTTGAGACATGCTGCAAAACATGCAGCATGTCTCAAGTGCCAAATGCATTTGCTGTGCATTCATAAACTGCATCACATTTTAGTTATCCATATGCAGAAAGCTTTGTTCTGACAAATCTCCTTTACTACGGCCTCTAAAATCGGACTTCTTGCTTAACTCATTTAGCCAGACGGCCGTATTTCCCAAATTTTGGAGGTGTCATCTAATGACTCTGCACCAGTAGCAGGAGATGGATCGACCATGATAATTCAAGGGCAGTGCCAAATTAGCTTGGTGCCATTAGGTGCCAAGCTAATCTGGCACTGCCCTTGAATTATCATGGTCGATCCATCTCCTGCTGTAGTGCGTCAGGGCTGAATGGGTTAACGCACAACAAGAATGATATAGTTTCCAGTCACAGTCCAGTCTACCGTCAAAACTACAGGACACTGACTCATGGTTCAAGTCCTGCTTCCCTAGACCTGGTGATCGAGAAAATGCATTTTTCTTTAAAAGGTATTTTTTCGAAAAATACTTACCGATGACATGACAAATGGGAGTGTCTACTACGTGCTCAAATTCTAGCCTACGAACCCGTTGTGTGCACACACAACCCGGGAGGCACTCGGGGAACCCTCCAGAGGGGCCAAGAGTTGTCTCCCGGACCTGCCTATCCGGTTCCGAGTCACCTGACTCGCCAGTCAGATACTAGGCTCACCAGCGGCAAGCGGGGCAGGTGGGAGGGTCCTCCGTGTCATGTCATCGGTAAGTATTTTTCGAAAAAATACCTTTTAAAGAAAAATGCATTTATTTCATCAAAAACATTACCGATGACATGACAAATGGGAGAATCACGAATAGGAGGAGGGTGCCGCCCCGGTACTACCGGAGACCAAGACCGTCCTCCCATTGCTAATTCCCAGGTAACGAGCTAGGTGCGTACCTACGGCGCCTGCTGCGCCGGGAGGGAGTGCTGTGCCACCGTGAGGTCCCCCAACAAGGCGAGGTTGTCTCGCTGTCCCGCCAGATCCCGAAGGTAGAAACGAGCGAAGGTAGATTCTGCTCGCCAGCCCACCGCGGCCACGATGTCCTTGACAGCGCAGTTCCGAGCGAATGCGACGCTCGTGGCCATGGCGCGTACTTCGTGTGCGCGGATCTTCAGTCTCTGCGCTACGCGTGGGGAGAGATCCATGTATGCCGATCGTATTACCCAGCGCAGCCAGGAGGAGATCGTCTGGGCTGTGATATCAGTCTTGCCCTGGCGTATGGGCAGGAAGAGGCGGGAGCGCCCTCTACGGGTAACTTTGGTACGGCGCAGGTAGATGCGTAGAGCACGCACGGGATCCTGTCGCCGAGTCTCCGGAGAGCAGGCAGGCCCTCCCAGGGGCCGCAAGGTGATGATCTGTGGAGCAGTTAGGGGCGCCCTTGTTTTGGCAATAAAGCTGGGGTCCGTTAAGAGCTGCACGGAGCGATCTGCCCTGAACTGGAGGCAGTCTGGGCGGGTAGAAAGAGCGTGTAGCTCGCTAACTCTGGACGCGGTGGCCAAGGCTAGAAGGAAGCAGGTCTTGCGTGTCACATTTGCCAGAGTGGCTAGAGCGAGTGGCTCGAACTGGGAAGAATTCAGCCACGTCAGGACCCAAGGTAGGTCCCAGCGAGGAACGAGAGAACGCTGAGTCGGACGTTGGAGGCTGAAGCTGGACATGAGGTCGGAGAGGTCCTTACAGGCGCCGGGGTCTGGAAGGCCGAGATGACGGTACGTGTCGGCGACCATGGATAAGTATCCCCTGATGGTGATGGGCGCCAAACCTTGGACCTCGAAGAGCCATAGGAGAAAGTCCGCTAGCTGTGGGTTAGTCAGTCCGGTGGGTAGGAGGCGACGGGCGTCGCACCAGGCACACAAGACGCGCCACTTCCCTTCGTAAACACGCCGGGTGGAAGGCTTGCGGGCTGCAGCGATTGCCTCCACTGCTGCACCAGAGAAGCCTCGAGCGGTGAGGGCGCGCTGCACAACCTCCAGGCGTGAAGAGACAGGCGTTCGGGACAAGGGTGGAAGAGAGCCTGCCTGGGCTGCTTGAGCATGGAACGGGGCGTGGGAAGGCGCAGGGGAGGAGAGGTGGCGAGGTTGAGTAGGTCGGTGGTCCAGGACCGGGCCCAAGCCAGCGGGGCGACCAGAAGCAGGACTGCGTTGCTCCCTCGAAGTTTGTGGAGGACCTTGGGAATGAGGACTGTTGGGGGGTACGCGTAAGCGATGAGGCCGTCCCAAGGAATCGAGAGGGCATCGACTGCCCAGGCCAGCGGGTCTGGAATCGGGGAGACGAAGAGGGGAAGCTGGCGGTTCCACCTCGTAGCAAAGAGGTCGATTAAGGGAGTCTCCCAACGGGCGCAGATCATCTGGAAGATATCCGGGCGCAACGTCCATTCTGTGTGGAGCAACTGGCCGCGGCGAGAGAGCGAGTCCGCCAACACGTTCAAGTGGCCAGGAATGTGTCGTGCGAGGAGTGTAATGTCGCGTTCCTCGGCCCAGCGCATCAAACGGAAGAGGAGCATACAGAGGTCGGGAGATCGGGTGCCCCCCTGTCTCTGGATGTAGGCCACCACCGTCGAGTTGTCGGAGAGGACGAGAAGCCGCTGGTTCCTGAGCTGGTTCTCCCAAACGAAGAGGGCTTGCCAGACTGCCTGCAGCTCTAACCAATTGCTGTGCCTGTCCGCAAACTCCGGGGGCCAGAGGCCGGAAGCCGAGGAGAATTGAGGAAGCAGGTGGGCTCCCCACCCCGAGAGGCTCGCGTCGACACACAGGGAGAGGTGCGGGGGGGGGGGGGGGGGGGGGGGGGGGGGAGGACAAAGGGACTCCCGAGGCCAACCAAGCCGTGTCGGTCCAGCGTAGAAGGTGAGGGCGAACCAGGGGGGAAACCGGGACCAGGTGGGTAAGGTCGCCAGAAGAGGGTCTCCAGAGAAGCAGGAGGTGCAGCTGAAGGGGGCGGGCGTAGAGGCGACCCAGGGGGAGAAGGTCCGCCGCTGCGTTGATCAGTCCGAGGAGTTGAAGCCAAACTCGGGCGGGAGCTGCTTCCTGCTGAGCTAGCTGGTTGGCGAAGGTGGCCAACTTCCGAATCCGGGGATCCGGGAGGCGAACAACGTTGAGATCGGTGGCAAAATCCATTCCGAGATGAATGAAGCGGCGCGAGGGCGTGAGATCTGACTTCCCGACGTTGAGGAGGAACCCCAGTCGCGACAGCAGACGCATCAGAGTATCCCTGTCCTCTTCCAAGACGGACTCGACGTGGTTTCTCAGGAAGAGATCGTCGAGGTAGTTGGACATAGGGCTGAGAGACGACTGCCGTGCCTTGGCCATAACTGCATCCGTCAAGCGGGTGAAGACCCAGGGGCTGAGGTTGAGGCCGAAGGGTAGGGCTCGAAACTGGTAAACGGTTCCATCGAACGCGAAGCGCAGATACCTCTGGGCGGCCGGATGTATGGGTACGTGTAGGTAAGCGTCGGAGAGATCCAGGCTGACGGCGTAATCCATGGGTCGCACCGCGGTACGCAGGGCTCGGGCCGTCTCCATGTGGAAGGAAGGAGCCACGATGAAGCGATTTAGGGCTGAGAGGTCGATCACTGGGCGCCACTTGCCGCCAGGCTTGGGGACGACGAAAAGTCTGCTGTAAAATCCCAGCGAGTCTGCGCGGCGCACAACCTCTGTGGCATCCTTCCTCAAGAGAGAGTCGACTTCCCCCCGTAGGGCGCACTCCTTGAGCGGGTCTGCGGGGATCTCGGTCCACAGCGGAGTTGTACGCAGAGGAGGAGGGGAACGAAAGGAGATCCGTAGGCCGCCGGAAACAGTGTCTAAAATCCACGGGTCTTCTGGAATCAGTAATCGCCACTCGTCGCTGAAGAGGGCGAGCCTGCCGCCGACTGGAGGACCCGAGACGGCCGGCGGAGGCGGAGGAGGGGAGAAGTCACTGAGCCCGCCCGCGCCCAGGGCGACGGGCGGGACGGGGCCAAGCGGGGGCGGGGGCGTTAGCTTGGCTGGGGCGACCGAAGGCGGGGCGACGGCGACGCAGGGACTGCAGCTGGGTTGTTGACGTCGGGGCGACGGGTCTGGAGATCCGCAGGGGGCGACCCACGGCCTTGCGGGCTGACTGAAAGCGCCGAGGAACAGACTTGGGAGGCCACCTGTCCGCATTGGAATCCTTGACGGCTTGCCAGGTGTCACCAAAGAGAAAGGGTCCCCCGAGGGGGGCCCGACGCAGCTGGGTCTTCAGGTCGGCAGGCATTCCCCGGCAGGCCTGCAGGACAGCGTCGCGGCGGAGTAAATCACAATTGGCGGCTGCAGCCATAGCGTTGACCGACGAGTGATACGCGGCGCGGCTGGCCGCTTCCGCGAGGACGAGGAGGTCGCCAAGAAGGGGGGTCAGGGACGGGTGCCACGAATCTTCCACGCGCCGGAGGAAGGCTTGCGTAAGGAGCTCCATGAAGCCGGCGCAGGCCAAGGAATTCCTGACAAGCGAAGCCGTCTTGTCCAAACCCGCGGGGAGCGCGCGTCTGAGCGCAGAGGCCCCACCCGCCTGAACCACGGCGGCTGGATCCACCGGAGGGAGAGGGCAGAGGAAGGCCTGGGAATGGCCGGCGTACCACTGCTGGCGGAAGTACATATCGAGGTCCGGAGGCCATCTGTGGTCCGAGAAGAAATTACTGTCTCTTGAGTCAGACAACAGGTGGGCCGAGAACACATCCCGAAGCTCACGAAAGGAGGGGGGCTGAGGGAGAGTCTTGAACTTCTTTACCTGTCTACCCGCGTCGACGAAGGCAGAAGGCTTCCTCTTCAGGGGGGGGGGATGGAGGGCAGTCCGCTGCCGGAAGCGTGGCGGAGATGAGGCGAGCGACCTCGTCGAGGGCCAGAAGAACCTCTGTGCGGGAGGAGGCCGGTAACCCGTGGGCTGTCGACGCATCCGAAGGAGAGAGCGGCGAAGGAGAGCGGCTGAGACCTCCGAGGAGAACTGAGATGGAATCATCAGGGAGAAGACTCAACGAATCGTCATCCACGCCGCCGAGAGCCGTCGAAGAGGGACGGCGACCGTGACTCCGAGAGCGAGCAGCTCGACGAGGACGAGGGGAGCCATAAGGCGCCGAAGCACGCAGGGGAGAGCGACGTCCGCGACGGCGACGCGACGCACTAGAGGAGCGGGAACGGCGGCGGCGACCAGACGAGCGACTACGAGCTGGAGACCGTGATCCCCGGGAACGAGGAGGAAGGAAAGAGGCTGGGCGAGGGGAAGGGGAACGGGCGGGACGAGGCAGACGGCGGGGAACGTGGGACGAACGCCGCGAAGAGGTAGAGCGCGAAGGTCCATGGTCCAGATGACGAGAAGAATCCCGAACTGTACGACGCTCACACGAAGGAGCGCGAGAGTGGTGGTCAGACTTCGATCGCAAGGAGGAACTGGACACAGGTAGTGGTGTGGTGAGTGTGCGCGAATGTCTCCGCGAGCCGGACTCTGTGGCGAGGCGGGCTCGCAGCGGCCGAGGGGGATCCAAGGCCTTCCTAGGAGATGAGTGGGGACCGGTTGACCATGGACGGCGCGAGGCACGTCTCTCCGAACTGACCTCTGTCTCGAGATGGGTTCTCTGCCTGTCGTAAGGCTTGGTCCAAGCGCGTTCCCTCCTGGGAATCCGCGCCTCGAACTCCCGACTCCGCACACTACCTTGCTGTGTCCGCTGTGGAGATCTTTCCAGACTGGGGCCATCGGGGGCAAGAGCGGTCGGTGTGTCTGAGATGACTGCCGGCACTTCCGCAGGTCTTGCAACAGGCACAAGTGTCGGGCGTTCACGTCGGTAGAAGCTCCAAAGTTGGACCCAGCGGAGCTCCGGCCAGACGGCGCAAACGTCACAAGAACGCTCAGATGTACAGCCGACACACGGCAGGCAGACCTTGTGCGAATCCGAGGGCCACTGGAAACCTCCACACTGCGTGCAGGTCATCAGGAGGGCACTGCAACACACCAAACAAACAACGTGCCGGTACGTGGTCGAGACCAACAGGGCTCGTCCTACCATGGGGAACCGTACCGAACGATATGGACAAACGGGCTGTGCCCCCAGGCTACACTGTTATAGCGCCCGAAGCTAAGCTTGCGTCTTTAGAACAAAGCCTACCCCAGCCAGGCTGGAGAGGAATGTGCGCCAAACGACAATAGGTTTAGTTTAGTTTAGTTATATGGGTTTAACGCCGCGCAGGCGACTAAGGCCATCACACGGCGGGCCAAACGACAATAGGGACGAAAGGCCGTGCCCCCAGGCAATAATGCTGTAGCGCTCTAAGCTAAGAGTGCGCTCTCGAACAAGCATACCCCAGCCAGGCCGGAGATGCAACATGAGCCACGCGCCGCAGCTGGTTTAAACAATGCTCCCCGAAGGCTACCAGGGGAAGCCAGTAATTTCACCCAAAAAGGGGAAAGGCGAGGGCACCAGGGCCCCGCCGAGCTAAGAGTCCCCGCTCAACGAAACCCACACAACACGAACAAGGTAGAGTCCAACGGCACCGGCCGGTACCCCACCCGGGGACCGGCTCCGGGCCCAACTAACTATCCTACCTCTCTGCCGAAGCGGTAGCGGGAGAAGAGACGTCCATGTCGCCACCGGCGAAATGGCGGGAACCAGCAGGTCCGCCAAGCGAAGCCAACCAAGGAGGACGCCAAGCGAAGAAGCGCAAGCGAAGCTGCAGCGAAGCAAGAAGCGAAGCAGAAGCGAAGCAACAGGCGAAGCCAAAGTCACGGCGAACTCGAGCACCAAGACCGACCGGTCGAAGGGAGCGCGAGGCTAGAACACGTCCGAAGGTCGTGAGCCTACGTAGCTGACTGGCGAGTCAGGTGACTCGGAACCGGATAGGCAGGTCCGGGAGACAACTCTTGGCCCCTCTGGAGGGTTCCCCGAGTGCCTCCCGGGTTGTGTGTGCACACAACGGGTTCGTAGGCTAGAATTTTAGCACGTAGTAGACACTCCCATTTGTCATGTCATCGGTAATGTTTTTGATGAAATAAATGAAGATATAAGTTCCTCACAACGAAGAGTGTGTGGCTTGCGCCACCTTTGACCCAGTCTTGCGTCCAATAGCATTGGAGATGTAGTGGCCAGCCTCGATCAGTTTGTGAATGTCAACACCCTGAAAATACAGAGCAGTGTTGTCGAACGGCACTTTACTGCAACTTACATAATTCCGAAACCTCAGTAGCTGAGCTGACCCATCGCACCTCGTGAATGTCCTGTGCGTTTGTCTTGTGCTGTGTTTGTCAGAGTAAATGTGTGTGTGTGTCACGTGAGTGTGCATGTTGGGTTCAGTTGGCGGCACTTTGAGCCGATTCACAAAATTGGGTAAAGCGCCTATATAATAACCGGTATTATTATTGTTAGTAAAAATAATAATAATGGGTATGCATATAGTGCCTAACCTCCTGATGGAGCTCTTGGCACTTTACTATGTGTTTTTTTTTAAAATATCATGCAAACATAAATATACAAATAAATAAATATTAACAAAATAAAAGAACAAAAACCCAAACAAAAACACTGGTTATAATTACAATGGCAATCAACTATACAAACTACAAAGTGGGATACGTGCAAAAGTTGTATTGAAAACTCTCACAACACCTTTTTTTTAATGTACAGCAGAACCTGTCTTGCGTGACCACCCTTATGACAGTGTTTCCCACAGCTTTTTTTTCAGAGAGTCCTTGGGACTCTCTGGTGCAAAATTTCAAGAGTCCCCTTACAAAATTTGAGAGTCCCCTTACAATTCCTACATTTACCTTGATTTTGATTACCAACATCACGGACACACAAATATGCCTCAAAGTCAAACAAAGCTTAGTTTTCAATGCAACTTTATTGAAAATTATGAATAGCCATAAAACAATCAACACAACAAAAGGAATACTGTTCTGATAAATGTTACAAAGGAATCCATCATTGACTAGAGGAACCTTAAAATCACATAAAATGACCATAGAACAAACATGAAATGGTCATACGACAATTTACACACATCACCTGCGTGTACTGACAAATTGTCTCTGTAAAAGCAGTTAGTGTTAGAGGGGACTAAGTCGATGACCAGAAGAAAAAAAAAAAAGAGACAAAAAAATCTGTTCAACTGCGTATTACAGACAAGATCATCATTGCCTAGTCTAGGGAGAACTGAAAATGATGATTCAACATCATGCACACTTTCTGTAGTGGCCAAAAGTAAATGAAGTTCATTTCTTGCGCTGAGCAGTGCTCCTGTAGTGTGCCACAGAAGCTTCAGTGAATTCCTCTGACATGGGGTAGGGCACCAGCTTTTCAAGCTCCTGCTCAATGTCCTGCTTCTTGCTCCCTGTTGCCTTCAAGGCTTGAGCATGCACCGTGCACAGCAGCCTCCTCTCATTTGTTATGAGCATCTTGTTTTTCACATGCTTGATACTCAGCCTGTTCCTGTTTGGGTTCATAATAGCATTCTGCAGCGAGAAGGCCCTCTCACAGGGCACTGAAGTGATGGGGACAACAAGTGAAATGCTGGCAAGAGTCGCAAAGTCAGGAAACTGGTCCGATTTCCCCAAGACCTTGATAGACATGGTCTCCAAGGATTCCCCCCTGTTGTTGTTCAGAAGGGTCTTGAACTGCCGATAGTCGTCCTTGCAGCGCTGGGCATCCACTTGCGGAAATGCCTCACAGAGTTCTTCTAGGCAGTCATTTCCGTACTGGACCATCTCGGCCATCTGAAGGGGGAGATGTTTGGGGTTGAGAACTTTGTCAAGTGTTTTGAGGATACCCATGTCTCCCTCCGGAAATCTTCTTTTGGCTTCAACTTTGATCTTTTGTGAAAAGGTCTTGCATGTGTTCTGTGTTGTCTGCCTCTGCCCCTCCCCAGCCTGAAACACAATGTTTTGATACTGTCCTTGCTGGTCCAGGCTGGTGTGTAGACGGGTAAGATTGGGCCCAGGGAAGTCAGGAAGGGAGGAGATGTGCTCCAGGGTTGACTCCAAGCTGTTCATAGCCTCCTCCACATCAGTGTTGTCCCTCTGGAAGGACAGGCTGCATTTCATGAGGGGATCAAGAATGTCCCTCAAGATGCACAGCAGTGAAATGAACTTGTACGTCTTCACTTCCTTCAGAAGAGACCGTGCAGTGACATCTTTTTCTGTGGCAGCATTCTCCAGAGTGAGAACCAGGCAACCCCAGGAATCCTCTGCAGCGATCACTGCATCCTGAAGAGAGAGCCACCTGACTGATGTTGGCTTCTTGAAACGCTTGACTTTCTCATCCATGATCTGCTTCAATGTCTTAAGCTTGTTGTAGCGTACAGCGGAGTATTTGAAGTAATTGAAGATGGCCACAAGCGTATCCTGCACTTTCTTCAAAGCAGCCACTTGAGATGCTGCCCAGTGTGACATCAACGACAGTCTGTGTGCACAACACCACACACTCACCATGCTTGGCTGCAACCGCTTCAGCACTGTCGTCACCCCATTGTTACAACCAATCATGACGTTTGCACCGTCGGTGCCAATGCCAACCACTTTGTCCAAGGGGATCTGCATGTCAGCCAGATACTGACGAACAGCTGTAACAATAGTGACAGCCTTGCCATCTAGAACTTCACAGTTTGTGCCAAACATGACATGCGGCTTCCCATGAATGAGCAGTTTAAAGTAAATGACAAGCTTCTTCTGTACGGCGATGTCCAGGCTCTCGTCTAGCATTATGCCCAAGAAAGGTGAATCCATCAAACGTTGGCGCATTTTGTCTTCACACACCGCAGCAGCTGACGCTTGCAATTCCTTACAGGATTCATTCCTTCTGTACCACTTCTTTTCATCTTGAAGAGATTCCACCCCATTCTTTTTCTGCAACACATAACAGAATACAAAATTCACTGCATGGGTAAAAATAAAATAAATTAAAGCAAATTCCACCCCATTCTTTTTCTGCAACACATAACAGAATACAAAATTCACTGTATTGATAAAAATAAAATGAATGAAAGCAAATAACTTTTAGTTTTACACCACATTCAGAATGTGAGAGAACAGATGCATTATTACTAACATTGCTAGTTTCTTTGCCAAGTATTTTAACAAAACAAATACAAACTTAATTTTATGCAAATGGAAAATCACCTGAAGTTTCAGGAGAGCAGGAAACTTTCTGTCAGGAATGTCTTCTAGTGCCATCATCACTGCAGTGGACATCTGCGCAGTCATAGAGTCGCTGCTCATCGTAGACATTTTTCATTAAAATGTATTTTTTTGAAAAATACTTACCGATGGTATTACTTAAAGGAAATGGTTTCTTAGCTAGTCTAATTTTAGCCCAAAATTGTTGTGTACGAGTATGGTCATGATGGCAGGTGAGGGGCGCCATAGCCTAGACGGAAACCCGGGTAGCCTCCCTTCCGGTTCAACCACGCATGCGCCACACCACTCATACGCCAGTCAGTTTTCTTAGCGAATCAGCGGCAAGCGGGGCAGGTGGGAGGGACCTTCGAGTAATACCATCGGTAAGTATTTTTCAAAAAAATATATTTTAATGAAAAATACATTTGTTTTCTCAAAACACATTACCGATGGTATTACTTAAAGGAAGAATCCCGAGGAGGAGGCGGGTGCCGCTATAGCGACCCCATCCCCTGCCATCCTGGCCGCTCGAGTCGGCCACCCTCCCGCAACCTCCCTCTAATTTTAGCAAAGATACTTACGGCGCCTAGGGCGCCGGGAGGGAGTGTTGCGCCGCCACGATGTCCCCCACCAGCGATAGGTTCTGGCGCTGGCTGGAGAGGTCCCTCAGGTAGAAGCGTGCGAAGGTGGTCTCCGCTCGCCAGCCCACGGCCGCCACAATGTCTTTGACCGCACAGTTCCGGTCGAATGCTAGGCTGGTGGCCATGGCTCTGATCTCGTGTGCCCTGATGCTCATGCGTTTTGCTGTATCCGGGGCAAGCTCCTGGTAGGCTGATCTTATCACCCACCGGAGCCAAGAGGATATCGTTTGGGCCGAGATGTCGTTTCTACCTGGGGACAGAGGAAGGAAAAGGCGGGTGCGTTCCCTGCGTATCGGCTTGGTCCGGCGCAGGTACACACGTAAGGCTCGCACCGGGTCCTGTTGTCTGGACTCCCGGGTGGAGCTTGGGTCTCGTAATGGTTGAATGGTGACCAGTTGAGGGGCCGTCAAAGGCGATCTGGTCTTGGCTAGGAAGGCCGGGTCAGGAAGCAGCTGAACCGAGCCATCAGCCCGAAACTGTAAGCAGGCGGGGCGTGCTGAAAGTGCGTGCAGTTCGCTGACTCTGGAGGCTGACGCGAGGGCCAAAAGGAAGCAGGTCTTCCGAGTCACGTCCGGCAACCGCGCCAACTGGATCGGTTCGAAACGGGGCGAGTTGAGCCAAGTGAGTACCCAGGACAGGTCCCATCGTGGCACCAGGGATCGGCGGGCAGGACGTTGTAGACCGAAGTGGGCCATCAGGTCGGCTAGGTCTTTGCAGGAACCCGGGTCGGGCAGTCCCAAGTGTCTGTACGTGTCGGCAATCATGGCCAGGTAGCCCCGGATGGTGATCGGTGCTAACTGCTGGTCGCTGAAAAGCCAGATGAAGAAATCCGCCAACTGGGGAGTTGTCAAGCCGATGGGGTGAAGGTGTCTGTCGTCACACCAGGCGCAGAGGACTCTCCACTTGCCTTCGTAGACTCGTCTGGTCGAGGCTCGACGAGCTGTAGCGATCGCGTCCACTGCCGCACCTGAGAAGCCTCTAGCTGCGAGGGCTTGCCGGACAACCTCCAGGCGTGGAGGAGGAGACGCTCGGGGCACGGGTGGAACAGCTGCTGCTGTGGTTGCTTGAGCATCGTCCGCGGTGTGGGGAGCGGTAGCGGGGGAGCCGTGGCAAGGTTCAGGAGGTCGGTTGTCCATGACTTGGTCCAGCAAAATGGCGCCACCAGGAACAGGATCGTGTTGCACCCTCTGAGCTTGAGTAGGACCTTGGGGACTAGTACGGTGGGCGGGTAGGCGTAGGCGACCAGGCCGTCCCAAGAGATGGATAGAGCGTCGACTGCCCAGGCCAGAGGGTCTGGAATGGGTGAAACGAAGAGGGGAAGCTGTCGATTCCACCTCGTGGCGAAGAGGTCGATCATGGGAGCCTCCCAGGTGACGGCGATCAGTCGAAAGATGTCGGGTCGCAGCGCCCACTCTGTATGGAGCAGTTGACCGCGTCGGGAGAGGGAGTCGGCCAGCACATTCAGATGACCCGGAATGTGACGTGCGCGAAGAGAGATGTCCCGATCCTCGCACCAGCGGAGCACCTGGTAGAGTAGTATGCAAAGGGATGGAGAGCGGGTCCCGCCTTGCTTCTGGATGTACGAGACGACCGTGGAGTTGTCCGAGAGAACCAACAGTTCCTGATGTCGGATGCGGTGCTCCCAGGCCAGGAGAGCTTGCCATACTGCCTTCAGTTCTAACCAGTTGATGTGTTTGGACAGCGATTCCAGAGGCCACAGGCCGGAGGCAGTCTCGAACGACGGAAGGAGGTGAGCTCCCCAACCTGCGAGGCTTGCGTCGACGCAGAGCGAGAGAGTGGGCGGCGGTGAGGACAGCGGCACTCCCGTCGCGAGCCAGGAAGGATCCGCCCAGCACAGCAGGTGGGGACGGAGCATGGCAGGTACTGGAATCGGGGCCTCGAGGTCGGACGACGACGGTCGCCAGTGAAGGAGGAGATGCAGTTGCAGAGGGCGGGAGTAGAGACGTCCTAGCGGTAGCAGGTCCGCAGCAGCGCTGATCAGACCTAACAGCTGAAGCCACTGCCTGGCTGGAAGCGTCGTCAACTGGGACACCTGCCGAGCTAGAGTCGCCAACTTCTGGATGCGCTTCTCCGGCAGTCTGACGGTATTGTGGTCGGTGAGGAACTCCATACCGAGGTGAATAAAATGGCGTGCGGGAATGAGGTCGGACTTGCCAAGGTTGACCAGGAAGCCCAGGTTCTCGAGAAGTTGAAGCAGAGCATCTCGGTCTTCCCTCAGGGAGCGCTCGTCCTGGTTCCTCAAAAGTAGGTCGTCCAAGTAGTTCGACGTAGGGCTCGTGGAACTTCGACGGGCTCTGGCTACCACTGCGTCCATGAGGCGAGTGAAGACCCAGGGGCTGAGGTTGAGGCCGAAGGGGAGCGCGCGGAACTGATAGACGACCCCCTCGAAGGCAAAGCGTAGGTAACGTCTGGAAGCAGGATGCATGGGTACGTGCAGGTAAGCATCTGAGAGGTCCAGGCTGACCGCAAAGTCCATCGGCTGTACCGCTGAGCGAAGGGCCCGCGCAGTCTCCATGCGGAAGGCCGGAGCGACGATGAACTTGTTCAGCGCCGAGAGGTCTATGACGGGGCGCCACTTTCCGCCCGGCTTGGGCACCACAAAGAGCCGACTGTAGAAGGCTGGGGAGTCGTGCCGGACCACCACCTCCGTGGCGGACTTCTGAAGCAGGGAGGAAACTTCGCCGCGGAGAGCTTCGGCTCTGAGCTGGTCTGAAGGAACTGTAGTCCACACCGGGCTCCGGCGCACGGGAGGTGGGGACCGGAAGGAGATCAGTAGTCCCTGAGAAATGGTAGAGAGAATCCACGGGTTGTCCGGAAACAGCGAGCGCCAGGCTTCGCTGTGAAGCGCCAGCCTCCCGCCGACCGGAACTCCGGACGAGGTCGGCGGGGGCCGGAGGGGGAGAAAGTCAGCGCGCCCGGCCCCGCCCGGGGCGCCGGGCAGGTCTGGGCCAGGTGCGGGCAGGGAGGGATGGGGGAGGCTCGGTACTGGGGAAAGGGCGGGCGCGAGGAAAGGCTGGAGCTCTGGGGGGTAGGCGACCACCTCTGGTGAACGGGCGGGCGGTGGGTCTAGCAGTCCGCAGGGGGCGACCCGGAGCCTTGCGGGTTGGTCGAAAGGAAGTTGGAGCTGGGCGGTTGGGCCAGGCGTCCTTGTTAGCTTCCTTTACAGCGAGCCAGGTGGGGCCGAACAGTAAGTCACCGCCGAGGGGCGCCTGCCGAAGCTGAGTCTTCACATCCAGCGGAATGGGACAGGAACGGAGAATCGCATCTCGACGCAGTAAGTCGCAGTTAGAGGCGGCTGCCATGGAGTTGACAGCGACATGATACACAGCGCGGTTCCCCGAAACTGCTAGGGCGAGCAGGTCTCCCAGCAGAGGCGAAATTGACGGATGCCAGGAGTCCTCTACACGTCGGACGATGGCTTGCGTGACCAAATCTAGAAATCCCGCTGCTGCCAGGGTGTTCCTAATGAGTGTCGCGGTCTGTTCTACCCCGGGGAGGAGAGACTGACGTAAGGAAGTCCCAGAGAACGCCACTGCCGCGGGGTCCGCTGTCGGTAGAGGGCAGGAAAAGTGTTGTGTATGGCCCGCATACCATGACTGCCGGAAGGCGATGTCTATACCTGTCGGCCACTTGGAGTCTGAGAAGAATCCTGTACCGCATGCCCCTTGCGCAAGATGAGCAGAAAACGCATCACGTAACTCCCGGAAACCCGGCGGCTGGGGGAGAGACTTGAATCGCTTGGCCTGTCGTTCTGCGTCCACAAAGGCGGACGCCTTCCTTTTAAGAACTGGAGAGGGAGGGCAGTCTTCTGCAGGGAGGCAAGCCGCGATAAGCCGTGCCGCTTCATCAAGGGCCCGCAGTGTCTCTAACCTATGTCCAATGGCAGCCGGCGGGAATTCCTCGTCACCACCCGAGGGATTGGACGGGGCGGGGCTGGCCACCTGTAGTAGTGCCGACATCGATTCCTCGGGGTTCAGACTAAGGGTGTCCTCTTCTGCCGGAACTGAGTGGGGAATCGGGGCCACTCCCAAACGAGGAGGAAGACTCCCGTCACTGGGGCGGGTAACGGTCGTAGCTGGTGGAGGAGATCTTCTCACTGGTGCGTGGCGCCGCCAGTGTCTGCTAGATGAATGGTCCCGTGAAGCACTCGAAGCTGAGCGGGAAGCCCGAACTCCTGACCTACGACGGTGTCGCGTGCGACGAGCGGCACTCCGCCGAGAGGAGCGTGAACGGGAACGGGGGCGGCGATGCAGGGACCGGGAACGTCTGAACTGGCGCGAAGCTGAACGCAAAGCAGAGTCATGCCTGTACTGTGTCCGCGAATGTCGGCTGGATTCCGACCGGTAGTAATCGGTCCTCGGGCGAGTAGACCTGTCGCTCGAGCGTGAACGAAGTCTAACAGCTGAGGTTCGCTCGGACTGAAGACGGGGAGTAACTCGCACCGCAGCAGAGCGGAGGCGACTACTTCGTACCCGAGAGCGGGAGCGCGTCCGGCGAGAAGACTTGTCGGAACTTGACGCCCGGACGGAAGGAGCTGGGCGGGGCGCTGGCGTTCCGCGCTGGTCCCTAGCGGAGAACAGGGTAGCGGAAGCAGCAGGACGAATCTGTGGCGAGAGCTTGTCAGCTACCTGGAGATCCGTATTAGTCAGGCCCGCAACCAGAGCGGGTGTAGGAGCCTGTATCAGTTCCTTATCAGTTGCCTGCAGAGGCGTTGCTACCGGGTAGAGACCACTCGACTGGACTGTGGTGGCTACCGGAGTCTTGATTAGAGGCCTAGCCCGAGGCGCTCTAGGATCCTTGACCATACAGAGACCACTCGACTGGACTGTGGTGGCTGCCGGTACTAGAGCACGTGCACGCGACCGAAGTCGCTGGTTCATCTGCTCAGACACTCGGTCAGGGCCACTCGACTGGACTGTGGCGCGTACCGGTGTGGGATCGTTCTTCCGTGCTTGCGTAGGTTTCTTGCGGCCGTAGAAACTCCACAGCTGGGTCCATTGTTCCTCCAGCCATGGGGCGCAGACCGAGCACGGACGCGTGGAGGTACAACCGGAACAGGGCAGGCAAACCAGATGTTCGTCACTCGGCCACTGGAATTGCCCACATCGAGTGCATGTTCGGACTTGCCAACTGCAAAACATAATGTACAATGAAATGCGAGCGAGCGTGCCCCCGTGGGCCCGCACCGAATCCGCGTGAACGAACGAAGCGTACCGTGTAAGCCTACGCCCGGCGCTCCACCACTACCCTTGAGCGCCTGACGTAGGCCAAGGCAGAGATATTACCTTGCCATCCGAAGAAGTGAGGCACCAACCCGGTCGAAGACCCACCAGAAGGCTAGCACGCAGACACGGCCCGGCGTCGGACGGCGACCACGTAACGCTGATGCCGGGCGAAGCCACTGGCGTCAGTGAAGGCGTCGAAACGAAGTCTCCGCAACAGCAGGCACTCAGAGCAGGCTGAAGAGCAAAGAAGAAGCTTGGCACACACGAGTAGCACGCACTAGGGCCCGAGCGGCACTAGGCGTGAGTACAGTTCAACCTGGCGTCGCCGCGCCCGGTAGGATAAGATGGCGCCGACGGGTGAAATTCACAAGTAACGTTCACTAGGAACAAGTTCCTAAGTCCGAAGACCGACGGAAACCTCAAGCCCGGTTTCCCACCTTGAACAAGCTTCCTTCTGTCTAGACTTTCCTAACGAAGATAGAGTCCTAACGAACAGAGCGAGTCCCGTACACAACCTTCTGAGACTAGCAAAGAAAACTGACTGGCGTATGAGTGGTGTGGCGCATGCGTGGTTGAACCGGAAGGGAGGCTACCCGGGTTTCCGTCTAGGCTATGGCGCCCCTCACCTGCCATCATGACCATACTCGTACACAACAATTTTGGGCTAAAATTAGACTAGCTAAGAAACCATTTCCTTTAAGTAATACCATCGGTAATGTGTTTTGAGAAAACAAACTCACCTTTGAAAATTTGAAGCGCCTTCAACAAAATTGTTTCCCGACTTGGACTGCTTGCGGCCCTCTGCCACCTCGGTGCAAACCTTGCAGAACATTTTTCCATCTTCAAAGTTTAACCACGGGAAGTCATGCAGCCACGAGTCGTTAATGCGACGTTTCTTCGCAGCCGATTTAGCAGTGCCGGTTGAGTTAGGCTCAGCTTTGGTCGATTCCTCTTGCTCCGGCTCCGTGTCTCTCGGTCGGGTTTGTTTGTCTTTCTTCCCATCCGCCTTCGGGGCCGATGATGTCGGAGTTTGGCTTTCAAGTTCAACGATTGCATCGTCTTCCGCATTTCTGCGGGTTATCGTTTTCCGTAGCCATGTGTCGAGCGACATGTTTCAGCTTTTCGGAAGCAAACAAAAAGGCTGCGCATGCATGTCAGCGCGGTCAGTGGGTAGGGGAGATCACCGCACTTACTCGGCTCGTCGGGCGCACGATAGCTCAGAGGTGCCAGGATACATAACGGCAGTAAAAAAAAAAACCGTTGCGTCCCTTGTGACGCACCATTTTTTTTTTCATGCGTCCTTTTTCAGTTTTTGTGCGTCTCTGACGCACACATGTGCGTTTTGGGAAACACTGTTATGAGAGATCACCTGTCATTAAAGACCTTCATCACTTAGGTGGCTGTAGCTACTTAACCCTTTTATAACTGGATCCCTACAGCAGAAGATGGCTTGACCATGATAATTCAAGGGTAGTGCCAGATTAGCTAGGCGCCTTCAGGCGCCAAGCTAATCTGGCACTACCCTTGAATGATCATGGTCAATCCATCTCCTGCAACTGGTGCATAGTCGTTAGGCAACACCTCCGACATTTGAGAAATGGGACCTTGGGGCTAAAAGGGTTACATGACAGGCTTTAATGACATTTGATGCTTTGTATCCTTCTTCTTTTGAGAGAGTACCTGTCTTTGCAGATCACTTTTTTCCTTGCCAAAAAAAGGAGTTGATCAAAACAGGTTCTACTGTAAATTACGCTGATCATGGTTAATTTGGATGAACCTAGAAAACAAAATGTGGTTCCCCCCAAGCATTTTGTTACATCCAAAGCTGACGACATTTCTTTTCATTAACAAATTAGGACGTAAGCCCCAAAAAAAGTTTGGATCCCATGAAGTTAAAAAAATTTCTTTAAATTCTAAATTCATATAACTAAATGACTTCCATGTTATAGAATGGAAGTCACATTGTTCCAGAAGTTGAAGAGTTAACCCATTTAGCCCCAGGACCCTGCAGCAGGAGATGGATTGACCATGATAATTCAAGGGTAGCGCCAGATGAGCTTGGCACCTGAAGGCGCCAAGCTCATCTAGGCACTACCCTTAAATTATCATGGTCAATCCATCGCCTGCAACTGGTACATAGTCATTAGGCAACACCTCCACAATTTGAGAAATGGGACCTCGGGGCTGAAAGGGTTAACAGACATTTGTTAAAGTCTTTTTTAGCTGCAAGATATGAAACACTTGTCACTCACTGTCTTAATGGCCAGTCCGTTCATCATGTAGACGACATCCTCCGTGGACACGTTGCCGCTGGCTCCCTTAGCGTAGGGGCACCCACCCAGTCCTGCTGATGAACTGTCCACTACGCTCACGCCCATCTGGTTCATGTAAAAATAGCACACTGGTGAATATGAACAACAGCATGGCAGATGTTATGCAGCTCACGTGGCACGGCTCCATGGCAACTTAACCCATTTAACCACCATGATCATTCAACGGCAGTGCCAGATTAGCTGGGCGCCATCAGGCGCCCAGCTAATCTGGCACTGCCGTTGAACTATCATGGTCAATCCATCTCTCATCAGGTGGCACCTTGAAAATTTGCAAACTGCCTTCTTGGACATAGGCATACTTTCTCTCGATGGACAGTAAGATTGCAAAACATCACAAGCAAGTGCACAGACGGTTGGTTGGTTGGTTGGTTGTACATTGCTTAACGTCCAGACAGCAACAAGACTTTCTCAGGACATGCCTGCACTGCTTGTGAAAAAAACAACTAAACAGAATATTGAATGTATGTCGCCAGCCGGTCTAATACGTTAAATAAACCTAAGACCATTTAGCAACACACGTCCAATATCAAGAGCTACAGGCAGCTTAGACAGTAGGGAGAGTTTAAAAAAGGAAAATACAGGTGAATGGACCAAGGGCAGACAGAAACACATGCCCCAGAATAGAGGGGAAAACCCACCCTGTGGGGCTGACCGGGCGACCCTGGGAACTAAAAAGTAGTTAACCCCAACCAAGTCCCCCAGGGCAGACCCGGGTGGGGGGTGCACAGACGGCATGCTACCACACTTGTGTACAATAAATGCAATATCTGAATAAAATACATAACAGGACTAAGCTACTATTATTAACCAGACTTGCTATTCAATCATGCCTGATTTCAAGCTGAGTTGACACAAATGCATATCAAAATCACAAAACAGCGCACAATTTTAACTGTAGCTGCTATAAAAATGTAAGCTGCCATAGCAACCAACCTGAAGTGCAGCAAAAATGTTGGCCAAAGCCTGTCCGTACGTGTCATGGCAGTGGACAGCCATAGCATCGATGGGCACACCTTTGCTGACCGTGGCGATCAACTGCCGCATTTTCCCTGGGGTGCCCACACCTATTGTGTCGCCGAGGGAAATCTCGTAACAGCCGAGGTCATACATCTGTTTTGCAACCTGTGTGGTAAAACGATGATGATTCTTTAAAAATCGTGATTTGTAATCATATTTTTATAATACTATTCCAGCAGAGCCCGTTTTGAGCAACTGCCCTTATGAGGTCACCTGTCCTTGGAGACCATCATATGAGTGTTTGCAAACACCTAAATGACGGGGTCCTTAATGACAGGTGACACTTTTTGCCCTTCAAGACTTCTCTTCAGAGAGCGCCTGCTATAAAAGTGGCTGGTCAAACCAAGTTCTACAGTTCTAAAAGTGTCCAAATTCATTAGCTGTGAATGAGTATCTTCTTTCAACCCCTTAACCCTTTCAGACCCAAGGTCCCATTTCTCAAATTTGGGAAGTGTTGCCTATCGACTATGCACTAGTCATAAGAGATGGATTGATCACGATAATTCAAGGGTAGTGCCAGATGAGCTTGGCGCTTTCAGGCGCCAAGCTCATCTGGCACTACCCTTGAATTATCATGATCAATCCATCTCCTGCTGTGGGTTCCCGGGGCTAAAAGGGTTAACTGTCGGGACAAGGCAAATGATACCAAGTTGCAAGAGATATCAACCCTCATGAGCCCTTGCAGTTACAAGGGCTCATGACGATTTATATCTCTTGTTGTCATGCTCTGTATGCCTTTCTTTTCGTCGCATCTTCCTCTGCGTTCTTCACGCCGATGTCTGTCAGTGTGCAGTCATTTCAGACGCAAAATTTGTGCTCACTGACAGGGAGAGGATTAAAACTCATGTGCGCCCATATGACCTACGAAAGAAGAGTTGCAACAACCCCCCCCCCCCCACCCACCCCCTCAAAAAAAAAAAAAAAAAAAAAAAAAAAAAAAAAAAAAAAAAAAAAAAAAAAAAAAAGAAGAACCCTAACTAACCGCAAACCCACACTTACCCAAGCTACTTCATCCACTGAAATTTCACCTTCATATGGGCATCCCATCACGCAGGACACGTACCTGTGCCAGAAATATATCATGTATAGTCCACTACTTCAGATCATCAAACCGCACTCAGCTGTCTACATACCAAGGAGACGCGCACGTGCCGGCATAGGAATAAAAATAAAAAATAAGTAAAATAAGATACCAAGGAGACGCGCACGTGCCGGCATAGGAATAAAAATAAAAAATAAGTAAAATAAGATACAAAACAAGAAATGCTCATGTGTATGACCAATCCACATAATAAGTGTGACTCAGTTTTTGTAAAAACATGGCTATTTTTTTACCTATATCTGGACCCTCCCATGACCCTTGACTTTTGCGAAGTGACCACTAAATTAGTATGCATACAAAGGTCTTATAATCAGCTACCTTTGTGCCAAATCTGACTGAAAAGTAGGCCAAAACATTGATAAAAACTACAATTCTGTCAAAAACTGTCATTTTTCATGCATTTGCTGACCTCCTGTGTCCCTTGAACTTTCCGAGTGGTTATCCAAATTAGTGTGCATAGATAGGTCTTCTCTGTACGAAGTTTGGGTTTGAAGTTGAAAATAGTATTTGAGGAGAAACAATTTATGTAAAAATATAGCTATTTTGGACCCCTTCTGACCTTGACCTTTGCGAGAGGTCACTGGAATTGGTATGTTTAGAAAGGTTTTACAAGGTACCCTTGGGCTAAGTTTGAAGTCTGAGGCTTGAATAGTCTCCGAGAAAATGCCAATATTAAAGTTTACCACGAAAAAGACCCGAAGCCAGACAGACGTCAGATGGCCCATTACATACACACTTTTGCTATTGCACGTGAGCTAATTAGTCTTGTGAGTGTACAAACAATGTAAACCACACTAAAACGCTCTGGGGACATAGCATAAGAGTTTTCTTTTTACAGCTGAAAATGGCCTTAACTCATTCAGCCTGGCACACATATTTCCCAAATTTTGGAGGCGTCATCTAACGACTATGCACCTGTTGCAGGAGACGGATCGACCATGATAATTCAAGGGCAGGACCATGATAATTCAAGGGCAGGGCCAGATTAGCTTGGCGCCTTTGGCGCCAAGCTAATCTGGCAATGCCCTTGAATTATCATGGTCAACCCATCTCCTGCTGTAGTGCGTTAGGGTGAATGGGTTAAAAATACCTCGAGTACCTACTAAACAAATTACAGTAAAACTCATCCTCAGCAACCACCCTCTTTGCAAGAAAAAAAGTGGTCTTAAAAAAAAACCTTCTTAAAAAAAACATAAAAAAAACGCTAAATAAACCTAAGACCATTTAGCAACACACATGCAATATCAAGAGCTACAGACAGTAGGGAGAGTTAAAAAAAAAAAAGGAAAATACAGGTGAATGGACCAAGGGTAGACAGAAACACATGCCCCAGAATAGAGGGGAAAACCCACCCTGTGGGGCTGACCAGGGTGACCCTGGGAACTAAAAGGTAGTTAACCCCACCCAAGTCCCCCAGGGCAGACCCGGTGGGTGGGTGGGATCATTTAGGTGGCTACAGCCATAATTTCATGATAATTGTAATGATGGGAATTAATATAGGTGATTTCTCATTAGGGTGGTCACTTGAAACAGGTTCTACTGTATACGTCTGGGTCTCCCCCACACTCACCCTCGGACTTTCATGTTGAATTCCTCTGCCTTTTTTATAACACTTTCAAACCTCTCCATGGATTCTTCAATGGTACAGTTGATATTCTTTCTGCAGACAAACATACAAACACACATACGGTACAGTCAATGTGGCCCATAACAAAGTTAGTTGAAACAAGAAAGGCAAAGCCCTTATGGCTCACATGTACGACCAGTCCACACGTCTGACAATAAGTAAAGGGATAGCTTGTGCACTAACAAAATCCATGATTTTTCAAAATTTAATCAGTTTTCACACATCTGTGAAACCCCCGTAACCCTTGACCTTTGCAATGAGTCAACTAAATTAAGATACATAGGAAGGTCTTATCATCAGCTACCTTTGTGCCAAATTTGATAAAAAATGTTTGCTAAAATAACTACAATTATTGGCATTTTATACACATTTGTCGACCTCTTGTGACCCTTGACCTTTTCTGGGTGGTCATCCAAATTAGTATGCAAGGATAGGTCTTACCATCATGTATCTCTGTAGCAAGTTTGGGTTTGAAGTTGTGAACAGCATTTGAGAAAAAACATTTTTTGTCAAAACATGGTGATTTTGGACCGATTTCTTGAGCTCTTGTGACTCTTGACCTTTCCGAGGGATCAACCAAATTAGTGTGCATAGCAAGGTCTTACCATTAGGTATCTTTGTACCAAGTTTGGGTTTGAAGTTGTGAGTTGTATTTGACCAAAAAAACATCTTTTGTAAAAATATCGCTATTTTGAACCTATTTCCTGAGCTTTTGTTACCCTTGACCTTTCCGAGGGATCAACCAAATTAGTATACATATAAAGGTCTTACTATCAGGTATCTTTGTACTAAGTTTGGGTTTGAAGCTGTGAATAGTATTTGCGAAAAAATAAATTATGTCCAAAAATAGCTATTTTTTTTATATATTTCCTGATCCCATGACCTTGAGCTTTGTGAGGTCACTAAAATTAGTATGTTTAGAAAGGTCTTGCCACAAAGTATCTTTGGGTGAAGTTTAAGCTACTCTAACTTGAATAGTCTCCGAGTAAATGCCAATGTTAAAGTTTACCACGGATGACGCCGGACGGACGGCCACTGGCCCAGAACAGACTCACTTTTGCTTTGCACGTGAGCCAACAAAAACCAAATGTATAACAATGCCCTCTCTCTTGGCTTGACTTCGCGAACGAAGATTCTATAGGGCTTGCCCACGTCGTCTGCAGGCATTTTCGTGGCTGCGGAGGCCAATCCGGGACAGGCAGGTTCGACCGCAGTGGCTGCAGGGGAAGGTCTGGTCAGGGTTCTGAGTTACGACAACTCTGTTTTTTCTTCTAAGCCGCTTGTCCTTAAGGTTAGCTCTGCGAGAGTCCTCAAAGGAGACGGCTGCCTTGTGAATGGTGGAGCGCCAGGTGTCACGGTCCACAGCAAGCGAAGACCACTGGCGGTGGTCGATTTGGCAGGCACTAAGCGACTTCTTGAGACCGTCTTTGTATCTCTTCTTTGGTGCCCCTCTGTCTTGGTGTCCAGTGGCGAGCTCGCTGAACAGAGTGATCTTGGGTAGGCGATGATCCTCCATCCTGGAGACGTGCCCCGCCCAGCGAAGCTGTGTCCGCAGCAGCAAAGCCTCGATGCTCACAGTTTCTGCCTGTTCAAGGACCTCGACGTTGGTGACATAGTCACTCCAGTGAATGCTGAGGATGGTACGCAGGCAGCGCTGGTGAAAGCGTTCGAGGAGTCGTAGTTGGCTGCGGTAGAGGGCCCAGGACTCGGAACCGTACAGCAGGGTGGTGAGGACGACAGCTCTGTACACGCTGATCTTGGTGCCTTTTTTCAGCTGTTGATTGTGCCACACCCGCTTGAATAGTCGCCCGAAAGCACTGTTCGCTTTTGCCAGCCTGTTGTCCAGCTCCTTGTCCAGCTTGGCGTCTGACGTGATGATGCAGCCAAGGTAGGTAAACTGGTGTACAGACTTCAGTTCGGACTCGCCGATGGTGATGTGGGGAGGGCGATGCTCTTCCTTGGGTGCCGGCTGATGAAGGACCTCTGTCTTTTTCAGACTGACCTAAAGTCCAAAGAGCTGGGCAGCATCTGCGAAGCAGGACGTAATGCGCTGCAGGGCTCTCTCTGTGTGTGCAACGAGGGCAGCGTCATCAGCGAAGAGCAGCTCACGAATCAGTTGGTCTAGAGTTTTCGTGTGGGCCTGCAGTCGTCTGAGGTTGAACAGGCTGCCATCGAGACGATACCTGATGTACACTGCGTCGTCATCGTCGAGGTCCACTGTGGCCTGCTTCAACATCATGCTGAAGAAGATGGTGAAGAGGGTCGGTGCCAGCACGCAGCCTTGCTTCACGCCGTTGCGAATGGGGAATGGTTCTGAGAGGTCACTGTTTAGTCTGACCTGGCCTTGCTGGTCCTCGTGGAGCTGGACGATCATGTTGAGGAACTTTGGGGGACAACCTAGTCGCTCCAGGATCTGCCACATACCTTGCCTGCTCACAGTGTCAAACGCTTTTGTTAGGTCGACAAACGTTACGTACAGCCCTTTGTTCTGCTCGCGGCACTTCTCCTGAAGCTGTCTCAGCACAAAGACCATGTCGGTGGTACTCCTGTTGGATCTGAAGCCACACTGGCCCTCTGGGAGGTGGTCTTCAGCGATGGCAGGTACCAGCCGATTCAGGAGCAACCTTGCGAGAATTTTCCCGGCAATGGACAGCAGGGTAATTCCACGATAATTAGAGCAGGCAGACTTCTCTCCTTTGTTCTTGTACAGGGTGATGATGACTGCATCACGGAGATCCTTTGGTAGTGTTCCTTTTTCCCAGCAGCAGAGAAAGAGGTCGTGGAGCTTGTTGTGCAGTGCTGGGCCTCCATGTTTCCAGATCTCTGGCGGGATTCCGTCAATGCCTGCTGCTTTGCCACTCTTGAGCTGGTGGATGGCTGTGAGGGTCTCTTCGGCGGTGGGCGGTTCGTCCAATTCAACCTTTAGTGGAAAGTGTGGGATTTGGAGGATGACTGTTTCTTGAACAGTGCGTTCAGCGCCGAAGAGGTCCTGAAAGTATTCCGACCAGCGGTTCAAGATGGAGGTATTATCTGTGAGGAGTGCCTGTCCATCAGCGCTTCGTAGAAGCCCCTGTAGTCACCGTTGTCAGCGCAGAGCTGGGTCCTCTGTGCGAGTCTGGACCACCACTCATTCTGGAGCTCTCTAAGCTTGAGCTGGAGACTGCTGCAGATGAGGCGGAAGGCAGACTTCTTCACAGGGCAGGAAGGCTGGGCTAGGTGGGCCTGGTGGGCAGCTCTTTTTTTTGCTAGAAGTTCCTGGATCTCTACGTCGTTTTCGTCAAACCAGTCTTTGTTCCTCTTTCTAGCAAAGCCCAAGACTTCCACAGAGGATTTTACAATAGCAGTTTTCAGTTGTTCCCAGAGTGTTTCAGGAGAGGAGTCTGCTGGATCAACTGTGTCTTTGAGCATGCGCTGTAAATCGGCCTGAAGGGCAGCTTTCTTGTCGTCACGCTGAAGGCTGGCAACATCAAGCTTTTTCTTGGGAGGGTCGCCTTTCTTGGGTTTCAGCTTGAGGCGGAGCCTGAGTTTGCAGCGAACAAGGCGGTGGTCAGTGTGGCACTCTGCGCTGGGCATCACTCTGGTGAGGAGGACGTCACAATGCCCTACACAGACTTCAACTACACTGTCCGGCGTAAATTTATTCTGTTTTTATTTAGCAAGTTTCTGCAATGACAACACACATGTTTGAGTCCCCTGTCATTTGTTATACCCGATATGAACCAAGGTAAACAAAATAATTTGGAAAATTAATACAATTTAGTAAATAAATAAATTTAGTGAATAATTTGGTAAACAAATAAATAAAAGATTTGTGAATAAAATGAACAAACAAACTGTAAAAAAAATAATAAAATAAATAATGTAATTACAGAGTGTAAATCGTTTTGTTCTTAACCATATCATCCTGAGGCTTTTTTTTTTAAAGTGTGCTTATTGCCCTAGAAAGGCTACAGTACAAATTAAGAATAAGAGTACTTTATTATCTCGGAAAGAGAAATTCAAAAATTCGAAGATAGATCAAGCATTTTAGTTCCAGGGTGGTGCCAGAATAGCTTGGCGCCTAAGGCGCCAAGCTATTCTGGCACCACCCTGGAACTATCATGGTCAAATTTATTTCAAGCAATGGGTGCATTAGGATGAAAATTTTTTTTTTATAAAAATCACATTATTTGAGAAACAGCAAACCTACACTTACTTGCAGAATGCCTCTGATGCCGCACCAAAGACAGCTACCTCATCCGCCCCAGCTGCATGCTGAACAACGCAAAGAACTGACACAACTGGTATTAACTTATTCAGCCCGACGCACGTATTTCCTAAATTTGGGAGGCGTCATCTAACGACTATGCACCTGTTACAGGCGATGGATCGACCAAGATAATTCAAGAGTAGTGCCAGAGATTAGCTTGGCTTTGACAGGCGCCAAGCTAATCTGGCACTACCCTTGAATTATCATGGTCGACCCATCTCCTGCTGTAGTGCGTCAGAGATGAATGGGTTAAATCAAAAGAACGGAAGCAAGCAAACAACTACAGTAAATTTCACTGATACGGAACAGCACGCTTGGATATAATGCGAGGTCCCAAGAACATTTTTGCTGCGTGAATTACCTCACTCACAACAAACTCTTAACATGACAAACATAACAAACAAATTCTGCTGTTATCTGGCAAAACGCCAGCATGTCCATTTCTTAGATACGACCCCAGCATGCCGAATCGCCCAACCACCGACGCAGTGTGACCGCACAACAACTCTGCCAGGGACATGCTGCTGGCTTCGTCCCGCCTGATGCTAGGACTTTCACGCTTGTAAGCAAAAGACTCTCAGGCCGACCAACGTCAGCCGCAGTGAGCCCACACACAGCCGTGCGCGGGCCCACTTTGGCTGACATCAGCCCGATGACCTTTGCTTGCTGGCCATTTCTGAGATAAGTGAAGTTTTCATTGTATATATATATATATATAACTACAATTATATATATATATAACTATAATTATATATATATATATATATATATATATATATATATATATATATATATATATATATATATATATATATATATATATATATATATATATAGCAATAAAAAATAAATCTGGCTCTTCCCATAAATGGACACAGCAGCATCTGCCAAATAACGGCAGAATCTTGGTGCCCTGAGTTTTGTTATAAATGTCCAAAGCTTAGTGTACTTACCGCTGCTTCGAGTCCCTTAACATTGGGTGTGAGTGCTGTATATACCACACCAGGGTTGCGTTTGATAGCCTTCATTACATCAGCATGATCCGCCATCTGTCAAACACACAAGAATGGCAAAGCCCTCAGTGCTAATGCATATGGCGAATGGTTGCTCAAATCAAAAATGTTTAAAATGTCTTTAAGTAAATAAAGAGGTTCATCATAGTACCTGAAAAGTTCTATGTTCTGTCAACATGAATTTTTTTTAGACATTTATTGACTTCTCTTGACCTCTGACCTTTACAAGCAATCAACCTGATCTAGTAGGCATTGGCAGATCTCATAATCCACTCCTCCACCCCAATTAGTATGCATAGTAAGGTCTTATCATTAAAACATGACTTTTGTTAAAATATGGCAATTAATTTTTTTTTGATACCCCATGACACTGAAGTTTGTGGGAAATTTGTACGTCTAGAAAGGTCATGTCAGAAAGTATCCCTGTGTCAAGTTTTGAAGTCTTTGGCTTGCACAGTCTCTGAGAAAATGCCAACATTAAAGTTTACCACAGACAGACGACACACAACTAACGATGGATGACCCATTACACAAACTCACTTTCACCGTCTCATGTCAGCCAAAAATACTACAGTAAGAAAGACGATGGGAAGGGAAGGCTAATCTGGCACTACCCTTGAATTGTAATGGTTGATCCGTCTTGTTCTGAAATTTGTTTCACATCACACAACTACAGTACTCTCACCTGTGGCACCCATTTCGGGGAGACAAAACTCGTCACCTCAATACAAGACAGTCCAGTCTCCGAAAGTTTGTTGACAAACTCGATCTTCACGGATGTTGGAACAACATGCTGAAAGAGCACACCAGTCAAAATATAGAAAGCTACAAGTGAAAGTACTGGCCAGAAACAGTCTGTAATTAACCCCTCTACGCCAGTAGCAAAACACCTTTGGGCCCACGACGGCCGCAGTGGGCCCGATGTCCCTTGCTTTCTGGGTAGTGCATGCCGCCACTGGTACTGTTTGCAGCGAGTACTGCTGGCTGCATGCACCTGGGTTAACCCTTATAGCCCCAAGGTCCCATTTCTCAAAATTTGGAGGTGTTGCCTAATGACTATGTAGCAGTTGCAGGAGATGGATTGACCATCAGGCGCCAAGCTAATATGGCACTACCCTTGAATTATCATGGTCAATCCATCTCATGCTGTAGGGACTCGGGGCAGAATGGGTTAAGGTATCCACTCAGACTGCACTTTAACGAACTTAACACTCACCATTGTTGGAATAACATGCTGAAAATCATGAGCACTAGATACAGAAATATGTGTACAATAAAGAACTACAGGTCAGCCTCATTGTATCGCGGTACCTGGGAGCCCAAAAATCAGATCATGTTATTTGCGATTTTGTTATTGTTATGCTGAACTGACATGGACTTGTGAAGCAAAATCACTTGCTAAGCTAAAGGTCATCAGGCCACTGCCAGCCTTTGCTGTGCGTGTGCCAGCCAGGGCTGACATTGACCCAGGACCTCTTGATCACTGGACATCACAAAATAAGCAAGCGACCTGTGCGAATGATATTGGATACCAGCTTTCTGGAGCAAGTAATACTGAGGCTGACC
The DNA here is from genome assembly GCA_036245525.1 of Semisulcospira habei. Classification (NCBI taxonomy): domain Eukaryota; kingdom Metazoa; phylum Mollusca; class Gastropoda; family Semisulcospiridae; genus Semisulcospira; species Semisulcospira habei. The sequence continues at coordinate 137,446,635 of BTPG01000001.1, forward strand.
TCTATATCAGGAATGTTTCCAAATGTAAGAAATCCTCAAACAACTTCTACGTCTGGGCAGTTAACCCATTTGGCCCAAGCATCCTAAAGCAGGTGAAGGATTGACCATGATAATTCAAGTGTAGTGCCAGATCAGCTTGGCACCTTCAGGCGCCAAGCTAATCTGGCAATATCCTTGAATTATCATGGTCAATCCAACTCCCACAACTGGTACATATTCGTTAAGACTTCCTTACACGGAGAAACGAAATGCACAAGAAACGAAACATTTTCTTTGCATCGAAATGCCTTCTCCGCACACGCAGAAACGCGGTGAAAGTTCATTTCGATTGGATTGGTACAGGAGAAGTAACTCTTCACTGACACATGCTCTGGTTTGTATCGGTGGACATCGGGTCATATTTCTGACTACTGACGCTTAACCTTTTGACGACGGAACACACATATGTGCTCGCCAAGCAAAGCTCCGTTGCCGACGGGACGCACACATATGTGCGCTGGCCTTGTTTCCCACTGCCGACGAGGCGCACACATCTGCGCGCTAGATACCAGTTTAATAGGCAATACCGGCAGTATGGTCTAAGGGAAGCAACCTACTATAATATGTCAAGCACTCATTTCTGTACTTGTAGAGTGACATTTCTTGTTTGTATGGGCTGAAACCAACGAATCAGAAGCTCTAATACAAAACGTCCCCACGTGCGAAAAAAATGGCGGATTTTGGTGTAAAAACTTTTATGTGTGAAGAAACTTTTCTGTTGTGCCTTTCTTTTTGGATTATTTACTGGTGACACACTAGAATATGTCTCTGGAATGCTAGGTGAGCTGTAATTTTCACACTCTGGCTAACTAATACACTAACAGCATGTTTTCACAACCCAGTGTGAAACTGTTTTTTTTATTTTTGGCTTCTTACCCCATCTTCTTTATACACCTGTAAAATCTTAACATTACAAAATATTTTCTTCAGCATAGTGTCTACGAGTTCACCTTAAATTGCTTTTTCCACTGATACCAAATATGTTGGGGTATGATAAGATTTTTACAACAGACAAGGTCAATGAAATGTGTCAAAATTACTACGGTAGCAGGGAAGTGAGCCAAAATAAGGCATACGCTCAGGGGGAAAAGTCTAGCTGGCAGACTACGGTGGCAAAAGGTTAAAAACTAAACATATAAGACATGTGTGCCTTCACTTAATTAAAGTGAATTGCCGACCATATCGAATAAATGTAAGCGCTTTTGAATGCGTAAACAGGGCTGGTTCAAGTGAATTGAGGATGCCACCATCTCAAAGCGATAGCCGCCATCTTGTAGGCGGCTTCGCAGAGCAGCCAATGAAAGTGGGGTTCAGAAAACTGACCTAAAATCATATCTTGGTGGTACTTTAGTGATGATACTCGATAGATTCCATTTCGAACATGATTTCTCCGCTTAAATCTTACAGAATCGTGCGTCACATCACGCAATTGTAGCCATAATAGACCTGACTCCACAGCATCGCTTTACCGTTGCTATCTTCAGTGTGTGGGCTTGAATGACGTCAGATTGGGGTGTGACCTAGCGGATGACGCCGATTGGGCGACGGGTAGAAATGTTTCGGCGAAATGTTTTGCGAATAGAGACAGGTTCTATTTTGTGAAATGTGTCGTTTCACATTTCGTGAAACGGTGAAATGTTGGAGAAATGTCAGAAATGCGGACATTTCGACGAAATGTTTCGTTTCGTTTCTTCGTGTGAGGAAGCCTTTAGGTGACACTTAAAACATTTGGGAAATGCGGCGGTGGGGCTAAATTGGTTAATCTAAAATGTGACCTAAAAGTAAATCATACCTTCAACTAGTAACTCCAATTTAATTTAAAACTGACAAAGTAACGTAATTCATGGATATTTCTCCCTCTGTAGCACTTTGCGTCTATTGCTTACAAATCGGATCTGTATGTGTTTAATCACGCTCGGGAATGAAAAATCAAGCGCTAAAAATAACTGACTGTGAGTGTGAATGAATGAATACACGTACAAGATCAGCACAATACAGAAACACTGTCAGTTGAGATGGCAGTTCCCCCTTCTCACTCACTCCTGCCGCACATCACATGGTCAGTCTTTGTCTTTGGTTGAAAAAAGAATGGGAAAGGAAGAATCTCATCGCTATGCTTACCACCGACCAATCATTTTCAGAAACAGGGCTCTACGTAAAAAAAAAACATGCAGCCCTCCCATCCCTCACCCACCACTACCCCCCTCCCTCTCGCTAGGCAGTGTGTGAACAGAACCTGCAGCAGATGTGTGTCCATTAACGTCCTCCGTCACTTGTGTACCGATACACGTGAGTGCGCGTGTTGTGCACTAGCGTTTGAAAAGAGTGGATAGCCTCAGCCATCAGCAATGCAGATCAAACTGAGGTGTGAAAGCTAACATGCAGTCATTAAGGCGTATTAGCTATTGGGTAGCAGAGTTTGCAGGTACTTCTGTAAACAAAGCTTCTGCGTGCAATGTTACACAGAGGACGGCATCAGCTCAGTCTTTGGGATGGTTGTTCGTGTTAAACAGGTTAAAATACTACAAATTTTCTGCTGGAGAAACAAAATCAGCTTAGTGTTGAGCAGGAATTTTGTGTTAAGCATTGTGTGTTAACCATGAAATTTTAATAGAGAACAAGAGGACTCTCAGGTGGAAATTCCAAAAAGTTTTGTGTTAACTAGAAATTTGTGTAAAGCGTGTTTGTGTTAACTGGACTCAACTGCATGTGTGTTTAATATATATATTCTTTACTTTTAACAAAGGCGTCGCCCAAAGCCAAAAAATGCACTCAATCAGATTAGCTCCAACGGACGTAATTTTTCATTTAATTCTGAGAATGCTGTGCTAATGCCATGTAATTTCAGGCTGGTAAGCTTGCATTGTGTTATCAGGACATCAGCTGCCCTTTTTGTGACTGCATCGCTCACTATTTCTAGAAAAGAGAGGGTAGTGGGAGAGAAGGAATGACAGACCTATCATTTTGAGCCTTCCACTGAACACCTACTACATAAAGCAGTAGGGACTACTCCCAATCGTCCCGCCCTCCGCTGGAGAATATCCAGACCTCCCCCAGAGGCGCCTGGGAGTAGTCCCTACTGCTTTATGTAGTAGGTGTTCAGTGGAAGGCTCCACCTAGGTGTTGCCTTTTCAAAATTAGTCTGTCTTCTTCCACTGCAACACCTCATAAAGCTTTAGGGATGCAATCCGCGCTGCACTGAAGAGCCCCCCCACCCCCCTCCCCCACCCCCCTTGGGGCGAAACCATTTGTAGGCGGCAAAAACTTTAAATCTACTCAGCAGGTCCAATATCTGTTTGGGAATATTTTCTAGCATCCCCCCTCGGGGGGAGGTCTGGATATTCTCCAGCGGATGGCGGGGCACCTGGGGGTAGTCCCTACTGCTTTATGTAGTAGGTGTTCAGTGGAAGGCTCAAAATGATAGGTCTGTCATTCCTTCTCTCCCACTACCCTCTCTTTTCTGCAACTAGTGAGCAATGCAGTCACAAAAAGGGCAGCTGATGTCCTGATGACACAATGCCAGCTTACCAGCCTGGATTTCCTGGAATTCCATGGCATTAGCACAGCATTCTCAGAATTGAATGAAAAATGACGTCCCTTGGAGCTAATCTGATTGAGTGCATTTTTGGGCTTTGGGCGACGCCTTTGTTAAAATTATATATATATATATATATCTTGTGTGAAAAACTAGTAAATTACTTTTTCATTCTGGAGTCCGTCACGAGGTCCAACTTCCACAATCTTGACAAAGCTCGGCAGTCCGGCCATCTAAACACACAAAAGACCAGAAAACCCAACAAACATGTTAAGTGAGGTGACAAGGAAATGTTGCCCAAAGCTTTACATACTTATATCCAGGGAAGACCAATGTGTTCTAGACCCCAGTAGCCACTCAGACTACCATCAAGTTAACCCCTTCGCTGCCAGAGATCACTGCCTGATTTCATGTCAGAAACCACTGCACGCTGATCGACATGCTCATAAAGAACACAAACCAGATGGGACCGGAAATGGGCATAAAGAACATAGCAACAACAAAAGACATGTATCCTCATACAATTACACTTCATCTCTTTAACCCATATCATATTGAGGCTATTAGCTTCAAATCTGTACACTGCCATATGCAAGCTACATTATATACTAATGGTCAAAACTTAAGGGCCACCCCACGTTTTTGTGTCATTGTTTATCGTCGCAAGTACACTACTAAAATACAATATTCTTTCGATCCAAATCGGTTAAAAGTTGACCTTAGTAGACAGTCCACTGTGCAGGGAACAATAGACAACAATTCCTCAATTTCCACAAACGTGTCAAATGCATGTGAAAGATCGTCAGTTTTTGTGAAAAGCTGTGCGATATTGGCGAGCGTACCAAAGGCAGGCAGATGGAAAAACTCAGTAAAGTCGTGATGCACATGCTAAAGGGGTCAGTCATGAACACTGAGCACCTCCGTTTCGCTACAAATACCGGTACAGTAGGGCATAATTGTCACTTTCCTAACCATGCCACCACGACGAAGCCTAACGCCAGTAGATCAAGGCCGGGCGCTAGCATGGTTGCAGGATGGAATTTCTGGACGAGAAGTTGGGAGACGTCTTGGGGTGTCCCATTCAGTGATCCAGAGGCTGCTGGCACGATTCCAAGAAACTAGAAGGGCAGAACGACGACCCTGCTCAAGACACCCGCGCTGCACCAGCAGAAGGGAGGACATATACCTCTGTGTGGCGGCTCTGCATGACTGAACTGTCACCTCAAGCACTCTGCAACGTCAACTGATGCAAGCTGCAAACGTTAACGTCAGCAGAAGCACAGTCTGCCGATGTCTGCACGCAATTGGCCTGGCTTCATGCAGAGCAGCAGTGAGAATACCCCTCACTCAAGCTCATCGCAGAGCCTGGGTTGCCTGGTGTCGTCAACATGCGAGGTGGAACAGACTCCAGTGGATTCAGGTTCTGTTTACTGATGAGTCACGGTTCACTGTGTCCTTCAACGACGGCAAGGTGAGGATCTGGAGACGCCAGGGCGAGCGATTCATGGATGGCTGCATCTAAGAGGTGGATCGCTATGGAGGAGGCTCAGTCATGGTCTGGGCAGGCTTCAGCACGGAAGGCAGGACCCCCTTCCACGTCATCCGAGGCACCCTGACTGGACTGCGTTATCGGAACGAGATTGTGCAGCCCCTCATCCAGCCAGCTCTCCAAGCCATAGGCGACAGTGCTGTTCTGCAGGACGACAACGCTCGACCTCATCACGCTCGTGTGCTGGATGAGCACCTTGAGCAATGGGGCATCATGAGGATGGAGTGGCCAGCTCGTTCACCTGATCTGGCTCCCATGACTCAGTTCCTGCATCAAGAGTGGGAAGCAATCCCACAACATGTTCTCCAAACCCTGATGAACTCTATGCATCAACGCTGCATTGAATGCTTGGCTGCAAACGGTCGGTACACTCGCTACTGACTGGACCAGTCTTGTGGGACTTTTCAAATGAGGAGTGGGTGAACATTCTAACGTACTGCTGTTGTTACAATTGCTTGATTTACTCAAAACTTAAATGAAATTTTTACTGAATAAATTAGCAGAGTACTGACTCCCAAGTATTGTTACATTATTTGAGTGGTGTTGTCAGTGCGTCTGCGATAAAAAGTGGCCCTTAAGTTTTGACCATTAGTATAGTAGTTAGTACTTACAGATAAGGATAAAGACCAATGGCTTTAGTTCAAGGGTGGTGCCAGAATAGCTTGGCACCTAGAGGCCTTGAACCCTTGAACTATTTTAGTCAAACTTATTTCACACACTGGTGTATTCCAAATGATAAGGGTTAATTAACTGAGAGTTATAGGTTATTTAATTAATTGAATGATTGAATGATGCCATGTGTTGTATGGGCCGACAGTGAATTTCCCCATGAGGGATTAACAAAGTGTTATTGCATTGTATAAGCCTGCGACACTGCAGGGGCTGATGAGGATTAATGTCTCTTGCAGCTGGTTAGTGTTTGCCTTGCTCCGGGGTTAAATCTAGGACCTCAAATTTGTTCAGCAGCCAAAACAAATTTGTTTGTGAATGTATCATGAAATTTGCATTCACCATTTAGGCTCCCAGAAACATGACTTGGCCTGGTGGGGCATAAAATCTACTGGCATTTGGTGCTGGGGGATAGGCTTTGGTCCTCCCTGTATATCCTTGGAGATTTACTGAATCTATGACCCCTTGCATACTACAACGAGATATGGGTCGACCGTGCTAGCTTACGGTTGGTGTCAGATTGGCGTGGCGCCTCCATACACCAAGCTAGCGTAACACCACCCTTCAACTATCCAGGCCAAACCTAAAACTTAAGCATAAAATAATCAACAGCATCACCAAGCTGGATGTTCCTTCGACCTTGTCATGTGCACGACTTGTTTACACCACATACGCTTATCATGTGTTTAAGAGACGAAATCGTGTCAAAGTCAGCACATGTGTTTTGCCTTTTGCTGTGCACAAAGGATATACAAAATCTTTATAAATGTTAGAAACGTGCAGCAATCTATTAAACTGAAATAATTCTGTGAAAAACGTACCCCAACTTGCGCGTAAGATCTGGACAGCCGCTTTCCAAGCGTCAAGCAAAGCGAAGAGAACACTCTCGTCGCCATGTTGGTGATGTCAAAGGTCACGGCCTTGACTTTTACATCCGGCCTTGTCCCCAGCCTCGGGTCACAATAGAAAGGGGAATTCCCACTTTAGGCGCGCGTCTTTGCCGGTAAAAAAATAATATTTACGGTATTTATAATGCGCTTGTCTTATAATAATTATAACTCTAAGCGCGCACTCACAACTCGCACACGCATGCGCACGCTAGACAATGACTCACGTACCACAAATAGTGAAAATACATGACGACGGTCAGCTTGGGGTGGGGCCATAGTGCCGGCCTAGAACTGTTGAAAGAGGTGAGTTTTGAGGGCGGACTGGAAGGAGGAGAGAGAGTGTTTCTGACGGAGAGAGATTGGGAGAGTGTTCCAGGTGGATGGACCGTATACTGAGAAGGAGCGGGGGCCGAAAGTGCTGAGTTTGGTGCGGGGGATGAGGACTGAGGCGGAGAGGGTCGGAGGCGGAGCGGAGGGAGCGGGAAGGAGTGTAGGGGTGAAGCAAGTTGGAGAGATAGGTAGGAGCGTAGTTGTTCAGGGATTTGTGGCAGAGAGACAGGTATTGGATGCGTTGGGGGATGGGGAGCCAGTGAAGGAGCTTGAGCAGGGGAGTGATGTGGTCGGATTTTTTCTTTCTAAGCCCGACGAGGCGGGCAGCATTGCCGGCCTGGACGCGGTGGAGAGCCTGAGAGTGGTGGAGTGAGGAAGGCCGGAAAGGAGAGAGTTGCAGTAGTTAATGCGAGATAAGATGAGAGAGACAGCGAGTTTGGTGGCAGCTTCGGTAGTGAGGTATTTTCTGATCTGACTGATGCGGCGGAGGTGGAAATAACATGCCTGGGCCGTGGTGGAGACGAAGCTGGTCATGGAAAGAGAGGAATAGAGGATAACGCCAAGGTTCTTGACCGAGTCAGAGAGGGAGATGGGGGTGCTGTCGAGTTGAAGGTGGAGAGAGGGAGGGAGCTAGGAAAGTTTTTGGCGAGTGCCTACCAGCATGGCTTCCGTTTTGTCGTCGTTCAGTTTGAGCTTGTTTGCTGTCATCCAGTTTTTCACGTCTTCATAGCAGTCAGCCGTGCGAGTCAGTAGTGTCTGAGTGTTGTCGAGTTTGTCTTTGTCTAGTAGTTATGAGTCGTCAGCGTAGAGGTGGTGGTGTATGTGGTGAGACTGGATGATGTTGGACAGGGGAGAGGTGTAGAGTGTGAAAAGGACCGGGCCCAGGACGGACCCCTGTGGAACGCCAACCCTGACTGGGTTGGAGGAGACGCCGTCGATAGTGACGGACTGCTGTCTGTCGGAGAGGTAGGAGAGAAACCAGGAGTGGGCAGAGTCAGTGATGCCAAAGGAGTGGTGAAGGCGGTGGAGGAGGATAGAGTGGTCTATGGTGTCGAAGGCGGCAGAGAGATCGATTAGCGTAAGAAGGGAGATGTTGCCCGAGTCAGTGGAGAGAAGCAGGTCGTTTAGGATATGTAGAAGGGCTGTTTCAGTGCTGTGATGTTTGCGATAGGCAGACTGGAAGGGACTGAGGAGGTTGTTGTCGGCGAGGTGGTACACCGTGGCGTATGCTATAATAAGTGTGTGTGTGAGGGAAGGGAGTGGGGGGAGGCGGGGTGGGGGGGGGGAGTGGATTGTTCTGAACAATCACTGATGTCTTCATAAGAAGGGAGGTTGACATGCCATTCGGCACTTGAAATAGTTTCACTTGAAGTTTAAATAGTGATATGCATTTTTTTTTCTCAAGTCTTTTGTTTGTTTGTTGTTGTTGTTTGTTTTTCTTTGTTTGTTTTTTTTTAAAGGGGGGGGGGGGAGGAGGGGGAGGAAGGAGGAAGAGGAGGGGTTATGATTATCTACCGTTGGCCGCCTGCGTTGTTGAGGTCAGTCAGTTTCTGCGAGAATACGCCACTCGCTTTTGAGTTTATGCCGCGACGCCGGTGTGTCAGTCACGGTTAGTGACTGTTTTGACAGTGGTAGTCGAAAGTTACCGAAGCACCGGTCAGTGTAGGAATAGTGACTGAGTTGTTTTCGGTAGACACGGGTTAGTGTTCCTTGTTTTGCACGTGCGGGGCGCGCTAGTGGATACGGTAGTGTGTTCACTGCCGAGTTTACCTTGTCGGTAGCAAGGGAATAATAGTTTAGTTCGCAGCTGTACTCGGTTAGACCAGGTTGTCTTGCCCAGCTGACTGTTTGTAGTCGGTGACTGACCGTTCATGTGAGAGTCGGTGACACAGCGCCGCGGGTCCAGTCCCGTGGTCGTTGGAGGCCGGAGACTGGGGTTATTGTGCCTACGGGTGTCGGCGTTTGTGACGGGTCGCGGAGGAGGCAAGTGCGTTAAAAATCCCGCGTGCGGATGTTTTGTCATGTTATGGTTGTTATAGGTGTTTTGTACATGTGCTAGGTCTAGGGGTATCGTGGGGGGAAAAGGAGGGTAGAACTCGATGGGTGGTAAAGGGGAAGTATTGTTTCGGCGTTAGTGTTTGGTTCTGTAATTATTAGTTATTTTTAACTGTTTAGCGAAAATGTTGCATTGGTTAGTGGAATGTGTTAGTGAAATGTTGTATTGGCTGGTGTGAAAGTGCAGAGAATGTTAGGAAGGCTTTTATAATTGAGAACTTTAATTGTTTTGGTTTTTGTGTAATTTTTGGTTTGGAAAGCACGTGTCACATGGGTGATGGTCGAGTGCTTGAACGGTTAGTGGTAGTGTTTTTGTAAACCAAGCAGGGTGGGTATGGGAGGTTAGCTGTTTTAACGACCCACTGGTTTACGTTACTTACGGGGCCGTTTAGGCTTCTGCTTTTGTTTTGCATTTTGACGTTCGGGGTCGGGACCGGTTGGAGGGCCGACGGGCATTAGGACCAACCACGCCTCCCTGGACCGTGAGTGTCGGCCGGCGTGGAAGGGGCGCGGTCGTCTCCGGTACTGCCGAAGCCGGCCGTGTCGCCATTGCAACCAGACCTCGCGCCAGGGAAACGGAGAGACTTACCACGGTGGTCCCATTCTTATTCAGCTTTCCGTCACTCACTCTGCCTTGGTGTAGTTACATGATAATTTGTATATGAACAGTATATTGTAAATAACGTTTTTCGGCCGTCAGTTCAGAGGGCTGTATGTTACACTATAAGTGTATACGACCAATATCACGGTCGGGTAATTTTATAATTTCCCTTGATATGAAAATAACGAGGGTATGTATAATTAGTACCACGAGCTCACGTGGAGTTGACAAGTGGCCGGCCCTACTAAGCTGGGACTAATGAATGATAATTTCGAGTGGAAATACATCAATCTCACTTTAGCGGTCCCGAGGCGGGCAGTAGCGAACTGGGAGCTGGGACTAATGAATAAATAATGGGTTACCGGTCAGCGAGGATCAGAGGACGCTGACCACCATAATAGATGTGGAATAATTAGGAGAGACAGTAATGAGTTCCTGGTCAGCTAAGATCAGAGGACGCTGACCACCATAATAGATGTGGAATAATTATGAGAAACAGTAATGGGTTCCTTTGATAGCTAGGATCAGAGGACGCTGACCAGCATAATAGCTGTGGAATAATTATGAGAGACAGTAATGGGTCCCTGGTCAGCTAGGATCAGAGGGCGCTATCCACCAGAGCAGATGGGGGATAGATTATGGGCGACAGTAATAGCTCCTTTGACAGATAGGGTCAGGGGACGCTGACCACCCTGATAGATGTGGAATAATATGGGTGACAGTAATAGCCCCTTTTGACTGGTTGAGACAAAGGGGCGATGCCCTCGGCCAGAACGGGTATATATAGTGGGGGGAAACACCAGAACGACACAGCTCACAACGAAGGGAACAAGATAGATGCAGAGAGCCAAGAATTTTTAATTTCCCGATTGTCACAGTTGGCGTTCCAGAGAATCGCGACTACAACCAGTACAAACACAACGACCCACCGCCCACCCCCCCTAGCCCCCACACTCCACCCCCCACCCAACGCTTCCCCTTGGGAAACGAATGGCTAGTTAAAATATCAAGCTGTCACTGTTGCGTTCCTGAAAAGAAGCAGTGCTACATCCCTAGTAATCACTCCACCCACCCTCCCAACTCCCCCACACCCCCCCACCCCCTCCACCAACCTTGACACACACGACATATTCAATACCGCACCACCCTACAAATCCCCCACACCACCCCACACGCCACAATGAAGGTGCAAAACACCTCACGAAGCCACTAGATACACCCTCATATTATGCTCGAAATTATTCCATTCCTAGTGTCAACGCTGCAAGAGACTTACACGTAGTAACAAAATTTTAAATTAATAAAAAAAAAAAACAAAAAAAGAACAAGAAAAATATATTTTACAAGGAAAAAGAGTGTAAATGTAAGTGTACAAACTCTTGAATATAATGTTAATTTTCTTCCCCCTTTGTCCCCTTCTCTCTTTCTCCTACTCCTCCCACGCCCTTATTTTTTATAGTTACTGTTCAAGTTCTTGTCATACATTTTTTCCAAATTGGGTGCACCAGGGTCTTTCCTAAATGTATATTAATTAAAATAAAACTCGCCAAGTGAAAAGTTGTGTGGAAGAAAAAAGAATATGTTCTTTCGAACGTCTTTGTGAAAATAAAACAAGATAGTTTTCCCCCCTACAGGACACTACCAGGGGCACAATTCGGTCACTAGAAACAGGTCACACAGCATGGCAGCATAAAAAAAATAAAGAAAAGGGAAACCCCGACCCCCTCCACCCAGTTAGCAACCAAACCCACCCACTACCCCTCCGCGAGACCCCATAATAGAAAAACACGAAACGACACCGCCCCCCCCCATATTAACGATAGAAAAATAGATCAACTCACGGGGGGGGTTGGGGGGGGGGGGGGGGAGAAGACAATAGATGGAGTGATTAAATATGAAACCGGAATAGAAAGGCGTGCGTTAAATTCCCCATATAAAACCTGGTCAATAATGTTGCGAATGATGACCGACCCGCAAAACACTATTCCAATTTAAAGGCTCAGGGCAATCGTGTAGTAATTAGACATATCACCTAGTTCTCTGTTTGGGTGAGTGAGTTTATTAGAAATGCACCCCTTTCATAACCAGAAAGGTATGCATAGTGTTTTGTACACACAGTTTATATATTGTGTTTAAAAATGAACTTAATGACGCTCGACCCACACTGTGGCTTATTTGTTGGTGCTACGGGCTGTGGAAAAACTGAATTTGTTCTTAATCTCTACAAACAAGATACATCTATCATTTCGAAAACATTGTGATATTCTGCCCTACTGTCAAACACAGCTTATCACAACCGTTCATTCATTTGGACTGGACAGCAACATTTACTTAGTTGATCCTGAAAAGAAACTAAACGACTACCGGACCTGCAATATTTTTACAAACAATTTGGAAGGACATCCAACCCTGTTCATAGTCGATGACGTGCTCTGCAGATAAGGATATTGTTTAAGAAGAGAAACACACTAGCAGAACTGGCCTTCGGTGGCAGACAAGCAAACATCAGTGTATGGATTCTCACTCAGAAATATAATGCTGTACTGAAAGATTTTCGTGAGCAGTTAAAGTTTATCTGTTTTACTGTAAAGATTGTGACAGCTTTGAAGACTGTCTCGGAGAGAACGATGTCGTCCCCAACAAACTCGAACGAGACATTGTGAAAAAACTGAAATTGACTAAGCATCTAAAGCTTATTTTAAAGACAGATCAACCCACAGGATATGGGTTAGTGAATTAATTTAGCTTTTTATTTTGTCCATAAAAAATGGACAGACAAAGCGGGTGAGCATTTGATATCACAGAGCTTCAGAGGTGTTGTGCATTTTTATGACTTAAAAACACAAGTTAAACACCCGTTTGAGCCTTTGATAAAACTCAACACCAAGGAAGATATACATGGCATTTAATGTAACTTTTGGATATTATAATAGTTCACCACGTTATAATTACAAGACTGTTGATTTTAAGACACAAGATTTTATAGTTTATGATGCTAACTGTGACTGGTTTGAGAGTATGTGTTTACACATATTTTACCATCTAAGTAAACATGATTATATTGAATTTGTTACTGTCAATAAAGTGATATTACACCTGCAGCATGAGCACAAGACCTTAAGACACATACCGGGGAAGTGGTTGATTTGTTGGGAAATGAACTAAATATTTATTATTATAGGGATTACAGACAATAAAGTGGTATTACATGGGTATAATTCCTATTTTGTCGGTCAAATAAAAATGACGGACAATGCCCAAAGCTTAAACGTGTTTCACACAACAGACTTGCCTATATCCAACACTTACAGTGTCTATGAATCGATAGAAAGGTCTTTTTGGTCATACAAGAAAATCTTCTTTCTGGTAGTGTAAAGATTCAGATTGTTGCAAAAATAGAATTTACCACGGTAGATGGTGAAGTGATTGTTTCATATATCTCGACAAGACAAAACACAGTTAATTCAAAAGAGGAATTGGAAAAAGTGTTTAGAGAAAGACTGTTGCCTGACTTCCTTGAAGCAATTGACAGAGCAAAAATGCAGGGATCTGGTTGGCACGAAGGCCGTGTACATGAACTGCAACTGAAACAGTGAAGATACCATCCTATTTTAGGCAAATCATGGTTGCCACTACCAACTGAGGTTGCAGACAAAAAGGCTGTCGTCAATGTTCAGAACAAAGATAATTTCTGTTTCATGTGGTGTGTGCTTGCCAAACTGCATTTTGTAAAAACAAAACCTGAACGTGTATCTAACTATACCAAATTTGTAAATGAACTCAACTTCAGTGGCATAGATTTTCCTGTTAAGGTGGAGGATATAGATCTGTTTGAAAAACTAAATACTGGGATATCTGAATGTGTATGTATGGGATAATGAGTCTGAGAACAAGTTACAACCAATTAGTGTCACAAATTGCCCCAACCTACGGTCAGTCAGAAAATAAGCATGTTGACATGTTACTAATAAGCTCTGGTGATAACTTTCACTACACAATTATTAGGAGTATGTCACGACCAATTCATAATCATGTATCAAAACACAATGGCAAACAGGAAATATGTAAAAAATGTTTACAAAGGTTCTCCTCTATAAAAGTGGCACATAAACATACCCTGCACTGTAGGTCAGCTGATGACATTCAAACAATACTTAGGTATCCAAATCCTGGTAGCAAGGTTTATTTCAAGAACTATGTTAATCAGCAAAAGCTGCCGTTTGTAGTGTATGCTGATTTTGAATCGCTGGTTGTGCCATATGAGGGTCCTGTTCAAGAATCATTACCAAAGACAAAGTTGAGTGATCAAGTGGTGTGTTCTTTCGGATATATTCTTGTTAGGTCTGATGGCCAGCATACAGAACCTGTTATCTACAGAGGTGAAAATGCAGCAGCTGAGTTTTTAACAGAAATGAGATAACTGTATAGTCAGGTAGTACATTATTTGGAAAACTGTCGGATGCCTTTGTTGATGACAGAAGACAAACAGAATTTTGATACAGCAGTGATGTGTTGGATTTGTGAACAACCTCTAGGTGGTGATAAAGTTCGTGACCATGACCACATAACTGGACGGTACAGAGGTGCTGCCCATGGTGATTGTAACTTGAAATTAAAAATAGATCCCAAGGCATACAAACTGCCTATCTTTTTCCACAATCTCAAGGGGTATGATTCACATATTATCATGCAGGCTGTGGATAGTCTTACGAAAAAATTAGTTGTATTGCCCAGACAACTGAAAAATACTTGACTTTTAGGTTGGACAAATTAGCATTTTATGACTCCATGCAACATTTGTCTTTAGGGCTTGCTAGACTCGCAGAAGGACTGACTGAGTATCCAATAACAAGTAAATATTTTGAGCCAGACTTGATTAAGAAAGGAGTGTATCCATATGAGTACATCAGTGACTGGGTTGTGTTTGAGGAAATAAGACTGCCACCAAAAGAGAAATTTTATTCTACACTAAATGGTAAAGGTATTTCTGACTCTGATTACCAGCACGCACTTGATGCATGGGGTAAACTAGGGTGTCAAACGATTGGTGACTACCATGACCAGTACTTGAATGCTGACGTTTGCTTTCTTGCAGACATATTTGAAAGTTATCGTGAAAAGGGTTTGTTACACTACAGTCTTGACCCAGCTTGCTACATAACTAGTCCTGGCATGACATGGGATGCATTTTTAAAATCCAGCAAGATATTTATAGACCTGTTGTCTGATCGTATGATGGGTGAAATGGTGGAACGTGGATTAAGGGGAGGCATTAGTATTGCAGCGAACAATTACGCCAGAGCCAACAACAAATATCTGAATGGCCTGGGGTTTGACCCCTCAAGGTCAGGTCATTCATTACGTACTTGGACGCTAATAACCTTTATGGATTTGCAATGTGTGAGTTATTGCCCTTGAAAAACTTTTGTCTGTATGACTTGTCTCAATATGACATAAAAAAATTAACAAACAATATTATGACTCATGACCGGAATGATGCAAAGGGTTGGATCTTTGAAGTTGACCTGGAGTACCCACACCACCTACATGATTATCATGATTATCCATTGGCTGTTGAGAAAATGAGTATGACGGGGGAAAAAAAAAGACACTAAACTTGTGCCAAATTTGAATGACAAATTCAATTACGTATGTCACTATCGATTGCTGCAATTTTACATCAGACATGGGTTAGTATTAAAGAAAGTTCACAGAGGTATTCAATTTGACCAAAGTGCTTTCATGAAAGATTACATAATGAAAAACGCAACATTGCATGCGAGAGATGGCAACACTGCATTTGACAAAGGCTTCTTTAAGCTTATGAACAATGCCTGTTTTGGTAAGACGATGGAAAATCCTCATCACCGCAAAGATGTGAGACTGGTCACAACTGAATCGGGTGCAATTAAACTTGCAGGCAAGCCACAGTACACAGGGTACAAAGAGTTTCATTCATCATTGTATGCAGTGTCACTCAAAAAAAAGATTGTCAAACTGGACAAACCAGTATTCATTGGTATGGCAATACTCGAGTTATCAAAATTGCTGATGCTTGAATTTTACTATGATTACTTTAAACCAAAGTATCCTGAGTGCTGTCTGCTATACACTGACACTGACTATGATCATTGATGTGCCTACTGAAGACTTTTATGAAGACATGAAAACAGAACTGCATATGTATGACACGTCTGACTACCCTAAGGATCACCCGCTGTTTAGCACACAAAACAAAGTGCCTGGGAAATTTAAAGATGAACTCGATGGAGTGCCAATAGTTGAGTACGTTGGACTGAGATTAAAAAATGTATTCTATACTGCACCAGAAGGGCAGTCAGTCGAAAGCCAAAGGCATAAAAAAACAGCGATAAAAAATAGACATTCGACATGAACATTATAAGCAAGTATTAGATGGAGAACTAATGCCTGATTATCCAAACGAGACACTGAGGTCAAATAGACACAATATTGAAATGATCCAAACACATAAAAAGTCTCTAGCAGTAGGGGACACAAAACGAGTGTTTCACACCAAGGAAAAGGCTTATGCACCTGGACATTATGCGCTGAAGAAATAGCTGATGAACTAATCGATGAATTAGTTGATGAAATGATTAAAAATGTGTAACAGTGTCTGGGGGAATAATCTGTAATTCTTCTCTAACAAATGCCCTCTGAGGCGCAGGCTCATACAGATAATAAATCGATGCATTAGCGGAAGGAACTATTTTTTTAATATTGTGGACAGACGTAGACCAAATTGGATCAGTTGCCCTGCGCCTGACGTCATTCTCGACCTCGCCAGGTTGATACAAAAATCTTACCTGTTTTGTAAACAAGCTTGTGTCTGGAGGTGTTGTTTTTATTTCTGACCATGACGGTATTGTTTTCAATTTAATAGCATCAACAGGTTTAGGGTGACCATTATTCATTGCTTTTATCACAGATGGTAATCTCTTAACCCACTCAGTGTTATGTGTGTCATGCATGAGTTCCTTAGAATACTGATAGCTGAAAAGTCTCTCCGATAATTGTTTGTTAAAGTTTTCAACAATTGCCTGTGATCTATGCACGCCCGGTATGCCTCGCCGCACTAGCACTCCATGCTTTGCAAATAACTGATTAACGGCGCCTTTAAATTCAGATCCATCATTGACTTGCACAAGCCTAGGATATTTTAAAGGCCCTCGGCTATATATTTGTGTTATTGCAGTGGCCACTGTACTAGCATTCTTGTCGGTTATGGGTTCGGCTTCCTTGTACCGTGAAGCTATGTCGACAACAGTTAATGCATACTTGTATCGTTTCTTTCTTATTGTATCGTGTGGTAGGAACAGAAGATCCATTTGATGGGTGTCATTAGGGATAGTGTTTACAAAATGAGGTCTTGCTATTTTTCTTGGAGCAGGAAGATATATTTGCCAAATAGCCTGTTTTTGTAGCCACCATTTTATTTGGTCGAGTGTGACATCACCACACACAGCCGCATGCAATTTTTCTATTGCAGTTTTTCCTTTCCAGTTGCCAATAGGGGAGTAATATATTTGATAGTTTAGCTCCGACGTCTGTCATTTCTTCTAGCAATAAAAACTCCTGTAATATATACAAATGTCATTCCTACTAGAACAAATATTTCTCCTTTTTTTTTTTTTTTTTTTTTTTTTTGTTCTGGGCTTGGTTGGTAGTAGTCGCTAAGTTTTGGTCGTGGGATGGTCATGTCTTCGACAGTAACAAGAAAATATTCTTTGATCACGTCATCGACATTTAAAAATGTATGCTGTGCGTGACCCTCAAGCCTGAGTTTTTCATTGATGAAATCAAGTTTCTCTATTCTTTGCTTTTCGTAATCTTGTTGCGCTTGTGCCAGTTTTTCAGATGCCTCATTGTGACGCTTCATTTCTTCTGCAGATTCCTCTCTACCCATTTTTGAAAAGAGATAGTTTGAACCACTAAATGCAAGTGCCCCACCAATCATAATAGCTATAGTTGCCATATTTTTTATTTACATAGAAACATTTTCTGGAATAATTCCTTGCTTGACAAGGTCTTTTGTTGCAATCGATGCTGTTACAACAGCTACTAGCTTAGCACTGTCTTCGAAGTCTAATCTACTCAAGTCTGCCGATTTCATTTTGAGAAGACTTTTCCCCAGCATAGAATAAGCAAGTGTTAACCCGCTTATTACTGCAGAGTGATAGACGAGGTTCATTATGTTTTTTGTGTCGCACATTTTCTTATGCCACAAAAATTAAAATAATAAATTTATTTACTGCATGTAAAATGGGTCCACGGCTTTGGGTGTTGCTGGTAATGTGGCGACTACTTTTGTTTTTGGAGTGCTTGATTTTTTGGACACTGTTTGAGTCTGTGGTTTGTATTTTTTTTTATAATTGGTAACCTACGTAAACAAATCCTACAACAAATCCAGCAACTATATATTTTGTTTCGGGTTTAGACTCGGTTGTTTGTCTCTCACTTTGTTGGGGGTGTGACGGTAGTGACACTGGAGCTGTTGATGGTGTGTCAGTCTTTTCTATTAATGCTTGAAGCTGTAATTTTGTTTATTATATTCAGCTAATCTTTTCCCAGCCTCTATTCGACCTGGGCTTTTAGCCTTGGTCACTGTTTGAACCTGTGTCAAGACAGGACTCTGTTGTGGAGTCGTCTGGGTCTCGTCCATTTTCTTCTAATTTAAAATTTATTTTAGAAAAATCAATATGACTACTAGTAACGAGCAAGGTTACCACAGGTGCAAGGTTATTCCCAAACTTGTAAAACATAAGGCATGCTAATTTGCCTATTGAACTTGAAACTATGGGGTTGCTTTCTAGATCATGTGAAAGGCTGTCACTATCAACAGGTAGGAAGTGACTCGCAGATTTTGTGTATAGGCAGACAAGAGATCGACTCAAATCACGTGTCATTAGTGAACTAATGTGGTTTTTCATATTTCGAATGAAGTTTAAATAGTTCATCAGCAGTTAGAGATTCAATATCCTCTGTCATGTATTGTTTACCAAGAAAAGCTTTTGATTTTCCAGAAACAACTACAGAGAGAAGACATTGTTTTTTTGAGTCTAAGTCTTTGTATTCTACAGCACAGATATCGCTTAGAAGAAGTAATTCGTCTTGGTTCATTTTATAATGAAAAATAAAAAAATAACACAGCTTTGCTTGGACCTGTGAATAACTTATGACCTTACTTGATAACTAATTTCAAAGTTACCTACAACTTACAAGTGACTTTGACATTAACTTTGAAGTTAGTTGTCACAAGTTCTTGACTTCAGACAATAAGACACTCGGTCAGATTTCTCAAGTTACAAGGACAACAAGAAAACTTTTTTTAGTACTCTGGTGGTGGAGCTGATGGCGTTAGATAGGCAGGCATGACATCTCTTTGCGAAGAGTATGACAAATTTAATGAACAATTGATCGTTAATTGTTTACAAGTCCTTGTACTTTTTTCATAGTTTCTTATACACCTATCTTTTCCCTTGTTCTAAAAAAGATTTCTTTAGCTCTTCAACATTCGTGGGTTGACTACGCATCTTATTCTGTATTTCAGACTTTTGTTGTTTGTAATTGGCCAAATCATCCTGGACTTTTTTAAATTTGTGATCGTCAACTTTATTATCCTCTAAAGCCTTACTGATAATAAGTTTCATACTGCTCAGCTTAGCTGCTGCGAGCGCACTCAAGGCTTCATGCTTCTGCAACTTCATATGAAATCTTTTGTTAAGGGCCTCCATACCAAAGCATGCCAGGCTTGTGGCAAGGCCAACACCTTCAATAGCAATTCCTATGACACTTCCCACTCCCGTTGCAAACAGAGCTATACCTCCTACAGATAATCCGGCTGAAACCACACCCACGGCCATTGAAGTGTTGTGTACAGAATTTGAAAACCAATTTGTAATGTTATTTGCACCGAGAGTATTTTGCTTGTTCTTCTTCCAAATACTTCAACGCTTCTGTAATATTCATTAAACGAATGAGTCTGCCTGTAAATGTTATATCATCACGCTCAATAGGCTCAAGCGGCTCAGGTGGTATTTGTGGATACAGTGGTGGCATTTTTTGTGGCAAATATTTGTTTTTATTAATCTTCTAATTTATTTTGCAACTCTTCAAAGGTATACAATTTGCTAGCGTAAATAAAATGAAACAAGATCTATGTGTTCCAGGTTTATGAAACTTAGATAAACTAGAGTTGTTTTATCAATCACTACCTTAACAGCAGGGACACTACTTGAAACTTTAAAATCTGTATTGATTTTTCTAATAGCAATAACAACCTTTGTTGACTCTGCTACTGAGCTTTCCCACGTAAGTTTGATTCCCTGTGCGATATCTGCTTCTTTCACAGCTTCCACAGATCTCATGAGAATTTCAAAAAACTATTGTCGCATCTCTATAGTAAAATTTGCTGGTACGAACGAAATAGAAGTATCTGTCCTACCCTTTCTATTTGTAAGATGATACCTTCGTTTCCCATACTCTTGAAGTTTCAGTTTTTCTCTGCTATTGGTTTCGGAATAGCTTGGCACAAGACTTACAAGCATTGGCTCAGAGTTAACAACTTTACTAAATACTAAGGCTCCTTCATCAGTAAAATAAACATAAGGACTGATGAAAACAAACTTTATGTCCCATACAATGGGGAATAGGTGCAAGCGGAAGAGGGGTAGGAATAATTGCCCATTTATTACCCACATGTTTTAAGCTGTAGAGCACATTACTTACAGGAGTAGGAACAGTAACATCACGAAGTTGAATAAGTTTAGGAAACGCGCCATCTTTTACATCTTCAATTGCCTTTCGTTTGTACAATCCAACGGACCACAAGTTCAAGGCCATACACCTCCTCCTATTTCACCTTCATCAAAATCTTGCACGTCAGCCAAATCTTTCAACTCTATTGATGGACACGCAACTGGAATAATTCTCGGCTTTGGACCAAGACCGCTCATTTTTATAAAACAAAATAAAATTTATTTCACTTCCAACACAACATAAAAATCATGCATGACAACTGGTTTGTCATCCTGGTTAGTTACAGATAAGCACAATGATTCAAAGAAACTGGAGCCCAATTTTTTAAACTGTGAATTAGGAAATCTAACAACTACATTTTCACAATATGGGGGTAGTTCCAATCGACACACATTTCAACAAAGTCGAAGGCTTTCCATTGTGAAGATTATCAGTAGTGCTTATTTCTTTCAAATGAACATTTAGCAATGTGTGTACTGACAAATGAACAGGGTATCTTCCAGTTATTCTTAATTTTTTTGGTGATAGTAGACGTCCAACTGATTGTGACCAATCTTCGTCTGATATGTTATTTTTTTACCTAAAAAACCAAGTAAATAATATAAGGACTAATTGATAAAGAAAAACTGACCACTTATCGGAAAATCAATTGTAACAAGTAAATTAGCTGGGGTTTAAAGTTGCTTTATATTTTAAATTCATTTTGAAGCCATTCAGCTAAAGTACAAAAGTCATAATATCCAGCTCGTAAAATATCACCCTTTTCTCTAACCATCAAGAGTTCCACTTACAGAATAATTATCAACTGTTACATTAAAACCACTTTACTGTATATAAAACATTTCATGGATAGCTACAGCCTTGCTACCATCACGATTATCAATCCCATTAGTTAACCACACTGGTTTGCTTGTGTCAAGATTTGTTAAGGTAATAAACATTTTTATTATCTCATTAAAAAA
>BTPG01000001.1:137468063-137552219 GCA_036245525.1 Semisulcospira habei
AATATACTCGGAGTCTGTTATTCAATACTTTGAACATCATTATTCCCTTATTGTATAATAAATGGTTTTTTTTTTCAAGGGGAGAATTTCTAAGGTTTTCTATTATCCGTTGTTAAATTAGGGCCTGAAAGGATAAGCTTCACGGCTCTACGATGAAGAGTTCAGCCTCTTTAACTGGACCTCGCTTGCACCATCCCACACCGTAGAAGCATAATCTAGGTGACCTGATGTGGGCGTTGAAGAAGAGTTTTCGTGTTTCTACATTAACTATATGTTTTAACTTGTTAAAATAAACAGTTTCTTTAATATCGTCTTACATATATTACTAAGATGGCATTGCCATTTAAGCTGGTTATCTATAGTAACACTGAGAAGACGATGTTCCGTTACCTGGCTGATAGATTTGCCTTGAAGTGGCAAGTTGGAGTGAGAGAGCCGAGCTGGTGCTTTTGGCGGGTACTTGCAACCATACATTCAGTCTTTGCAGGGTTTAAGATTATGGAATTGTTACTGCACCAGCTGCTAATGGCCTGTAATGTGTTTAGAAGGTGCGTGTCGATTACTGACAAATCCTTATCGGGAGTGTGCATCGCAGCATCATCAGCGAACATATCGCATGCAACACTGTCATCGCTAATTGTGAAAGGAAGGTCGTTAATGAACAAACAGAATAAAAGAGGGCCTAAAATAAAGCCCTGGGGCACGCCATGTTTGACTTTGCAGTGACTAGAGTATGTACCATTAAGGAGATCTTTTTCTCTTCTGTTTTCTAGGTAGGATTTGAAAAACACGCCTGCGCTTTTAGTATATACGGACATTTTCTTTATAAGTATGTTGTGGTTCACCATGTCAAAGGCTTTACGGAAGTCTAAGAACACTACACCTGTTAGTTTGGAATCATTAATAGATGATAACCAGGTATCTGCCATCCTTATCAAGGCAGTGTGACAGAAATGGTTCAGTCTGAAGCCTGACTGCAGTGAATGGATGAGATTTTGGTTTTCTAAATATTAAAGGCTTTGACAAAACGGGTAATAGTGATATGGGGCGAAAGTTGTTGATTTCAGTTACGGTTGTGGTCTGTGAGAACGGTCATGCATAAATCGTAGGAAACGATCCAATATTTATTTAAGCTATCATGTTTACAAATCACGTACCTTTTCAGTGAATTTCACTTTCGTTTACAAATAGTGCGGTGTTGATTATCTGTTGCCGCACGGAGTTGAGTCACGAAGAGTCTAGAAGCAGCTCGAGTATCCATTTGTTTACTGCGCGCGTGTAGCTTAGCGTTCAGTACTAGTGCACTAATCGCGTGTTTTCCAAATAAAGCGGGCAAGGTCGTGACCTGCCTGGCCTACTTTTGTGTGACGTCGTAGCGCGCCGGTATTTTTCAACTTCGGGGCGGCTGGTAAATAGCAGCCAGATTCTCACAGAACATTCCAGTGAAATGTTTATTCGTGGATATTTATAAGTTTTAGTTCTGATTGGTTGTGTTATACGAACTTCCGCGATTTTTCTGGAAAGTATGTTACTATAAAAGAGTCGCGCTGGGAAGCCTATGGGTACATTGTCTTGCATTTGTCAGTTGTAGAGACAGTTAGCGTAGGGTGTACATTGTGTGAGACGCTGTGTATGAGAAACTTTGTGTCAGACTGTGGTCATTGCAGAAGACATTGTATCAGTGGTTGTGAGTTTGGAACTGCATTGTGTGGAGATCGCATCGCTGAATTAAAATATTGTTGGAACTGTTTCTCCAGTATAGTCTACATCCTTAAGCCACGTGTGACGGATTGCAGCTGAATGAGGTTTATTTAGAAGAACCTTACGTGCGTGCGTCTGGTGTGTTTATCATGCTACGACTACAACCCCACCACGTAACAATTTTACTCAGATCTTTTGATTTTGGTAGGGCTATCACTTTTGCGTCTTTAAATGCGTCCGGAAAAGAGTTTTGGTTTATACAGAGATTGTAAATATATGTAATACTTTCGACAATATATGGAAGAGATATCTCATCAGGCCCGGATGACTTTATTTTCCTTCGAGGAAATGAATTTACCCACTTCGTGGACTGCTATAGGCGGTATCGTGAATGGTTCTTTGTCCGTATTTTCCCGGTTACAGTGGTGTACTAGCGCGTTTGGACAAACATACATGAGTTATTTCCTGTTGGGATTAACGATTCCGCTATAGAGGTAAAGTGGTCGTTAAACCTATTTGCAGTGAGTTGGGGTGATAAAGGCGCACTATTTTTATTTGTACCTCTAGTTACTAAATTAATGGCACGCCATACAGTAGACGAGTCTTTGCTTTGTTTAACTACTTTATCGAAAAGAGATCTATTTGCATTTAAAGCCATATATTTAACACGATTACGCTGTGTTTTGTATTCAGTAAACCGCTTCTCTCTTCTCAGCCGGTCTCTATGTTCCATTGCCTCAATCAGATCCGCAGTCAGCCATGGTGGAACGGTAGCGTATTTCACTCTTTTTTTCTCAAAGGCGCGTGTTTGTTCAGCACACCAAGAAAAATCCGGTACCAGGTATCTAATGCTTTTTGGGTCACTATCGTTATACACGTCGATGAACCGTGCTGTGGCTAAATCGGCCAAGAATACACTTTCATTAAAGTTGTGTGGACTTGCTTTTTTAGCTTTGGAAGTTGTGACAGCCATGTGCAGCTAACCGGATAGTGGTCGCTTACACTAAGACTATTAAATTGAATGTTGCTAACTTCTTGAGGTTTGTTGGTATAAATATGGTCTATAATAGTGGCTGATGATGGCGTAATTCTGGTGGGTGATGTTACCAATTGATGGAGACCGACTAGTACATTCCCATGATGGATTGGGTTTAAGAAAGTCAATATTAAAATCTCCAAGAAGAACATCTTTGTTGTGAATTTCTGTTTTATTGATCATGTGTAAAAAGCTATCATACCACTCAAAGGTGGCTGCGGGGTTTCGATACAGAACCCCAACAAGTAAGGGCGGGGATAATGAGAGAGAGAGAGACTCAGACTCAGACAGTTTATTGTTCAGACAAATTGTCCATACAATGGAGTGAGACATTACATAATTTATAATTCAGGTGTATATAAAGGCCATAAGGCGATGTTTATATCAACACACGCACACGCACACACACGCACACACGCACACACAATTTCCATTCGATCTACGCCAGCACATAATAGCCACTTTTGACCTACATGTAAAATGCGGTATCCAAATCCAGGCCACAGCCGTGTACTACACAGACCAGGTCGGAGTAAGAACCAGTTTGCAGGTGGAATCATACAAGCATGCTGCTACGGAGTTTAAAAGCATGGCATACAAATCTTGCTAAATCGGCAATAGACTGCGGGTTGGTAGTGTCTAGGATACACAATTCTTTCTTTCTGAGTTCCACAGGTCAAACTTACATAGGTATTTGGCACGCAGTTCATCATAGAATGGACAATAAAACAAAGTGAACTTCATCTTCCACAGCCTTGGCACACAATGGACAAACTTTCGTTACAGCATTGGGAGTACTATATCTTTGTTTGTTACTTTGCAATTCGGTTATGCCAAGTCTAAATTTAATGTATAGATTTTTGACATAGGTTGGCTTAACCAGTTCAAAATTTTCTTGGACAAGTGTATGTTTAAAACTAAGATACACAGTAAAACGTTCACTCTCGGAAAGCTTCGATGACCAGTTTTGTTTGGCACAATCAACCATCCTTTGTTTAAACTGTTTATAAAAGCATTTCTGTTTCCAACACCTTGTGAAATCCATACATTACCAAACCCATTTCGGAAAAGCAAATTCTTTATCTTTGACACCCATGTTTCTTTCCCTTTATCGTCTAAATCCTTAAGCATATGATGAGCCATATTTGCAAATCTAGTAACAGGTAAAGCGCAGAGTCGAAGCCAGTAGGAAACGCATCTTACTGACGTTAATACTGACAGGGGATATCGACCAAGTTCACCATAAACCATCAGGTTCGGTGTGCGGAAGTTGACATTAAGAAAACGTTTACATGCAAATGTATGGACTCTTTCAATTTCGGCACACTCGTTTATACCCCAAATTTCCGAGGCATACAACAAAATTGGGACAACCTGCGCATCAAACAGCTTGAAAAAAACATCAGGACTAGCGCAGTTAATTTTCTTCAACATACAGAAAATATCGATTACACATTTTTTTTGCCTTAGTCACTAAGTCATCAACGGATGTGTTTAAACTCAACGTGTGGTAAAGTTTAACCCAAGGTACTTATACATATTGACAACTTCTACCCTCGTTCCCCCGTAAATCCATTTTTCATATTTTGACAAATACCCACCATTTCGAAACACAATTATTTTTGTCTTGTCTAGGTTAACGGACAAACCAAGCTGGGATGCTTCTTTGTATAAATTGTTCAGCTGAGTCTGAAGGCCATTGGGGGTTGATGAAAACAAAGCAATGTCATCTGCAAACATCAACAAAAACAGTTCTGCTGCATCGGCTTTTAGTTGGAAACCATGTTTACCATTTTCAATAATGTACACAGCAAGCTCGTTAATGAAAAAGGAGAACAATGTCGGCGATGCTAAACATCCTTGTTTTAAACCTTGGAAACACTCAAAAAACGCTGTACAATTCAGGCTGTCTCTAACACAAAATTTCACCGAGTCATACATTGCCTTCATAGCTGAAAGCATTTTGCCGCGCACTCCAGCCTTCAATAAAATATTCCAAAGCACACCTCTTTTAACAGTATCGAAGGCTTTGCGGAAGTCAACAAAAGCCACATAAACTTTCTTATTTTGTAGAAGTTGTTTTTGAACAATAGCATAAAGTGTAAATATATGGTCCACAGTAGAATAGGATTTCCTAAACCCGGCTTGTGTTTCAGACAGAATATTATGTTCCTCAGCCCAGTCTGTTAACCTTCTGTTCAAAATGTAGGTATACAGTTTACTAACACAGCTAATCAGAGCAATACCACGATAATTATCTGGATTATTTACATCTCCTTTCTTGTGGAGTGGGAAAATAATAGCTTTAGACCATTCGCTGGGGAACAACCCTTTGTTGAATAGAGCATTAAAATACTTAGTGAGAAAGGAGATGATAGCTGGGTTGGAGACTTTAAGAACTTCATTTATAATTCCATCAGGCCCGGGGGCCTTTCCTGCTTTGGCATGTTTTATAGCAGCAATAACTTCTTCTTCTATGTTGATATCTAGGTCATGAAATAAGGCTTCATCAGACTCAGAGTCTTCTGAAAAATATACATCATTATTCTCTTGCTGTTCTATGTTTTCATTTAGAATGCTAGAGAAGTGATCAAACCACTGCTTCTTTGTTATATTGTTTCTTAAACGACGTTTTCTTTTCCACTTCTTTATTTCCTTCCAAAATGCCTGAGAGTTATGTCTATACTCAAGAATTTTGTCAACAGCTTCCCTCTTAAAATTAACTTCTTAAGTAATCTCTTGTATTGTTTTCTCTCATTAACAAACGTTGCTTTATTTTCCATGGTTTTATTTTTTGTGTATGTACGTAAGGCTTTACGCGTTCGCATTTTTGCATTTCTGCATTCCTGGTCAAACCAGGGGTGACTAGCGGTGTTTGTTTTGTGTGTATTGCCTGTGGAGGAATGAAATTGTTTTGTCATGCAACTAGCAGCGTCTTTGATAGCACATGTGAAAATGTCTCTCTTGGCTTGACTTCGCGAACGAAGATTTTATAGGAGTTGACCACGACGTCTGCAGGCTTGTTCGTGGCTGCGGAGGCCAATCCGAGACAGGCAGGTTCGACCGCAGTGGCTGCAGGGGAAAGTATGGCCAGGGTTCTGAGCTGCGGCATCTCTGTTTTTTCTCCTGAGCCGCTTGTCCTTAAGGCTAGCTCTGTGAGAGTCCTCAAAGGAGACGGCTGCCTTGTAAATGGTGGAGCGCCAGGTGTCACGGTCCGCAGCAAGCGAAGACCTCTGGTGGTGGTCGATTTGGCAGGCACTAAGTGACTTCTTGAGACAGTCTTTGTATCTCTTCTTTGGTGCCCCTCTGTCACGGTGTCCAGTAGCAAGCTCGCCGAACAGTGTGATCTTTGGTAGGCGATGATCCTCCATCCTGGAGACATGCCCCGCCCAGCGGAGCTGTGTCCGCAGCAGCAAAGCCTCGATGCTCAGTTTCAGCCTGTTCAAGGACCTCGACGTTGGTGACATAGTCACTCCAGTGAATGCCCAGGATGGTACGCAGGCAGCGCTGGTGGAAGCGTTCGAGGAGTCGTAGTTGGCTGCGGTAGAGGGCCCAGGACTCGGAACCATACAGCAGGGTGGTGAGGACCACAGCTCTGTACACGCTGATCTTGGTGCCTGTTTTCAGCTGTTGATTGTGCCACACCCGCTTGAAAAGTCGCCCGAAAGCGCTGTTCGCTTTTGCCAGCCTGCTGTCAAGCTCCTTGTCCAGCTTGGCGTCCGACGTGATAATGCAGCCAAGGTAGGTAAACTGGTGCACTGACTTTAGTTCAGACTCGCCAATGGTGATGTGAGGAGGGCGATACACTGTCTTGGGTGCCGGCTGATGGAGGACCTCTGTCTTTTTCAGACTGACCTCGAGTCCAAAGAGCTGGGCAGCATCTGCGAAGCAAGACGTGATGCGCTGCAGGGCTCTCTCTGTGTGTGCAACGAGGGCAGCATCATCAGCAAAAAGCAGCTCACGAATCAGTTGGTCTAGGGTTTTCGTGTGGGCCTGCAGTCGTCTGAGGTTGAACAGGCTGCCATCGAGACGATACCTGATGTACACTGCATCGTCATCATCGAGGTCCACTGTGGCCTGCTTCAACATCATGCTAAAAAATATGGTGAAGAGGGTCGGTGCCAGCACGCAGCCCTGCTTTACGCCGTTGAGAATAGGGAATGGTTCTGAGAGGTCATTGTTGAGTCTGACCTGGCCTTGCTGGTCCTCGTGTAGCTGGACAATCATGTTGAGGAACTTTGGGGGACAGCCAAGTCGCTCCAGGATCTGCCACATGCCTTGCCTGCTCACAGTGTCGAACGCTTTTGTTAGGTCGACAAATGTTACGTACAGCCCTTTGTTCTGCTCACGGCACTTCTCCTGTAGCTGTCTCAGCACAAAGACCATATCGGTGGTGCTCCTGTTTGCTCTGAAGCCACATTGGCCCTCTGGGAGTTGGTCTTCAGCGATGGCAGGTACCAGCCGATTCAGGAGCAGCCTTGCAAGGATTTTCCCAGCAATGGACAGCAGGGTAATTCCCCGATAGTTGGAACAGTCAGACTTCTCGCCTTTGTTCTTGTACAGGGTGATGATGACTGCATCACGGAGATCTTTTGGTAGTGTTCCTTCCTCCCAGCAGCAGAGAAAGAGGTCATGGAGCTTGTTGTGCAGTGCTGTGCCTCCATGTTTCCAGATCTCTGGCGGTATTCCATCAATGCCTGCTGCTTTGCCACTCTTGAGCTGGTGGATGGCTGTGAGGGTCTCTTCAGCGGTGGGCGGTTCGTCCAATTCAACCTTTACTGGGAGGTGTGGGATTTGTAGGACGACTGCTTCTTGAACAGTGCGCTCAGCGCTGAAGAGGCTCTGAAAGTATTCCGACCAGCGGTTCAAGATGGAGGTATTATCTGTGAGGAGTGCCTGGCCATTCGCGCTTCGCAGGGGACTTTGTACCAGGTGCCTGGGGCCATACACTGCTTTCAGTGCTTCGTAGAAGCCCCTGTAGTCACCATTGTCAGTGCAAAGCTGGGTCCTCTGTGCAAGTCTGGTCCACCACTCATTCTGGAGATCTCTGAGCTTGCGCTGGAGACTGCTGCAGACGAGGCGGAAGACAGACTTCATCACAGGGCAGGAAGGCTGGGCTAGGTGGGCCTGATGGGCGGCTCTTTTTTTTGCTAGGTGTTCCTGGATCTCTACATCGTTTTCGTCAAACCAGTCTTTGTTCGTCTTTCTGGCGAAACCCAAGACTTCTGCAGAGGATTTTGCAATAGCAGTTTTCAGTTGTTCCCAAAGTGTTTCAGGGGAGGAGTCTACTGGGTCCGCTGTGTCTTTGAGCCTGCGCTGTAAATCTGTCTGAAAGGCAGCTTTCACATCGTCACGCTGAAGGCTGGCAACATCAAGCTTTTTCTTGGGGGGCCCCCATTTCTTGGGTTTTGGCTTGAAGTGGAGCCTGAGTTTGCAGCGGACAAGGCGGTGGTCAGTGTGGCACTCTGCACTGGGCATCACTCTGGTGAGGAGGACGTCACTGCGGTCCCTCTGACGCACTAGGACATAGTGGATAAGGTGTCAGTGTTTGGAGCGAGGATGCATCCAGGTGGTCTTTCGACTGTCCTTTTGCTGAAAAGTAGTGTTGGCGATGACCAGTTGCTGCTCCGCACAGAACTCCAACAGTAGGCGGCCATTGTCATTGCAGTTCCCCACGCCATGCTTGCCGAGGACTCCTTTCCAGGCTTCAGAGTCCTGCCCCACTCTGGCGTTGTAGGAGGCTGCGCAGGTCAGTGTAAAACTTGTCCTTTTCAGCAGGCTCTGCCAGGAGGGTTGGGGAGTACACACTGAGAAGGGTGACGTGTTGCTGGTGTCTCAGTGGGAGGCGCATGGACATGATGCGGTCTGAGTGGCCCGTTGGTAGGTTTTCCAGCTTAGTCGCAATGGATGTCTTGACCATGAAACCCACGCCTGAGAGAGCCGTCTTTCTGATGCAGGCCTGCCTGACCAGTAGAGGGTGTACCCAGCACCAAGTTCTTGGAGGCTGCCTTCGTCTGGAAGGCGTACTTCGCTGAGCGCGGCGATGTCGATGTTTAACCTCCGCAATTCATGGGCAATGAGGGCGGAGCGACGTTCAGGGCGTCCGCTGTCTGCTTTGTCGAGCATGGTTCGGACGTTCCAGCATGCTACGTTGAGTCCGGTCGTGGTCGTCATGAGAGTGGATCCGTTATTCTTTCTTGTTTTCTGACCGCAGGAGAAGATGCCCGTTGACCGCGGCTAGCCAACTGGGGTTGCGAGGGGACGAGCTTTGGTTAGGCCACCTTTTCTAGGCCCCTCTCCGTGTGGAGCAAGCAGTGCTGTCCCTAGAGAAGGCTGCTTGGTCGTTCAGGGTGTGCCGAGTGATGTCATCCCCAGGTCAACATCAGGCGACCAATATCCTGAACCGCCTGTATGCAGGTTTGAGACTGCGGCTTCCAGTGACATCTTTCACCTGCCTTTTCGCCCCTCGCCCGTCGCTACAGGACTTGGAATGGTCAGTGTCATGGTCCGTGGACGTTTCCTAAAGCCTGCGCGGTGGGGCTTTTTGGTGGAGTGCAGTGTGCGCAGTACTGGCCCCACCCTTTAAACCCTTGGTTCATCTGCCATGGCCTAGCAAGCTGGGACGATGGCATCGAGGTCCTCGGGTCGTAGGTTTTATATCAGACTGTCCTTGTCCTAGTCTCTGGCTCAAAAGCCTTCCCCGGAGACACGGGGGCTTTGATGTCAGGGGTTTCCTCCCTTAGCCTTTCCGCAGCCAAGCGGCCAGGCCTGCAAGGCAGCAGGTGACTCGTGGAGGGCGGGGTCGTCTATGTCCCGTGCAGATGTGAACATCTGCCCACTGCCCATCGATCTCACTGCCCATCGATCTCAGCAGTAGCAGCTACTAGAGTATCCTGGAATGCAGGAGTAGTTCAAACTGTCGCTGAGCGTTTGGGCCTTAGCAGGTTCCCAGATAATCTTATCAAATGAAAAACACTGCGTATCGTCATCAGAAACATCGTTGTGGGGTGATACACGTACACAAGACACAGTAAGGACCAGTGGCATGCGTACAGACTCTATCCTCTCGCCAACTTCAAGTTTGTCACACAAACAAATAAAGTCAGGAGATGCAACAAAATAATCATTAATACTACAACCAGTGGGAGAAATAAATGTCAGGTGCTTTGACAGATCAGGGCTACAGAACCCATTCAAAATCATCGGTTCAAAACATGCACACAAATCTAATAGTCTTCTTCCAAATGTATTTACAGTCATATCTTCAGTAAATCGTGAAGGTTCAAATAGAGCGGTATTAGTAGTGTTTCATCAGGATCAAGCTTAAGCCAAATGAGAGAGAGAGAGAGAGAGAGAGAGAGAGAGAGAGAGAGAGAGAGAGAGAGAGAGAGAGAGAGAGAGAGAGAGAGAGAGAGAGAGAGATCATATTTAGACTGTCAGTGTCTGCGTGGTGACGGAGTTGCCTCTTTTACGTCACCGACACTGTCTGACTAGGGTACGTTGGAAACAGAAATGAGCGTCAGTCTTACGTGTCAAACAAAACACGCACTCGCGCACGCACATACGCACACACACACTGCAGGCACGAGATCCTAAAATTCTGATAAAGCCGAACTTGGCTTCCAAGAAGATACGCAATGATTGGTTAAAGAAGAAGAAAAAAAAAAAACCCGAAAAGAAGTGAGTGTGCCGGCTGTTTGGAAAAAAAAATCCCTTTAATCTTTTCAAAATCAAAGGCCAAGAGAGGAAGAAAAGACAATTCAGAAGGCAACTTCTGTTCTCGTTTATGTCATTCACACACATCAATAGACAATTTCCGAGACAAGGTAGGTAGCCTTTATTCTTCAATGAATATGTTGATCACCTCTCTAGTGTGTTTTGTTTGAAGTCGTCGCGCCAGGTGAGAAAATCCGACTACGGAAACCGGTGAGCTCCACTAGCACACTTCTCTTTAAAGCTGAGAAACAGTAAAAAAAACTCCGCCCCGCACGTGTTTTAAAAAAAACTTTGCAGGACCCAGCGAGGGCCCTGTCTTCGTGAACGTTCGGCTAACTTCGGCAAACCGGTTTGGAACTCAGTTGACTCAGTTTTCAACTGCGTTTGTCGTGCTGGCAAAACTCCCGTGAAAAAGACAGGCCACTTCCTGTATGCAGCGCGGAGTGGGCACCGCGATCACTGATCTAAACCAGCGATATTTCTACTGACAGCAACAGTAGCAGACGACACTCGACCACCCGACGGACAGAGCAGGCCATTTGTGTCTTGCCTGGACGCACACTGGATATGGACCAGGCCGAGCTATCCGTACGTTACACAGCACAGCCTGAAGCTTTATTCGATATCGGAAGGGTGAGGAAGGAGGGGTTATTTGTCGTTTTGTGTTTGTTGTTATATCTTTTCATCTGGAGTGGCCTACAGCAAAAAAAATTCTCCATACGAAGGGCAGCTACTAAACATCAGCTTGACCCATGGCGACCTTGTATCTTTTGGCATCTATGTAAACAGGCGATTCTCTCTCTCTCTCTCTCTCTCTCTCTCTCTCTCTCTCTCTCTCTCTCTCTCTCTCTCTCTCTCTCTCTCTCTCTCTCTCTCTCTCTCTCTCTCTCTCTCATCCAATTTACTGTGTTGGTTGTACATCACAATGCTTCTTTATTTATTTATATTAGCCTATATTGGACTGGAGGTACGTGTTGAAAAATTTCGTTCACAACTACAAAGTGTCAGGAGTCATACTTACAGCATGTACAGCCGTACATTCTGCCATCATAGTCCCCAACGCGTAAAATCCGTGGCTGTTGGTCAGTTTCAAAGTGTCACAGAATCGTCTGCTGTTGTCCCATCTGCTAATCGCGATGATTTCCGTGCAACAGGAAGTGGTCTGTCGTTTTCCGAGAGTTTTGCAAGCTCGGGATACGCAGTTGCCAACTCCGTCAACTGTGTTACGAACCGATTTGACCCACTTAGGGGCAGGGCCCAAGCTGGGTCCTGTAGAGTCTTTTTAAAACACGCGCTGGGCGGGTTTTTCTCATTGCACCTCAGCTTTAACTTCAACAGCGCACCGCCTAACTCTGCAGTAAGCGTAGACATTCTGATTATCCCTCGCAGCTGTGCCTAAGGTCTTCCAATCAATCGATAATCTTTATTGTTCAAAATGCATGTTGCCACGTACATGAAAATTTGTCTCGCCATATCAGGTGCAACTCGCAATCGCTCACACTCGCACAACAGTTTACAAACAACAAATGGACAATGGCTCGGGAAGGGTGAAGCCCTTCGCCAAGGCATCTCATGGCCGGCGCCAACGGCCCCAACCCGACCCGCTGAACCCCCCTAACACAAAGCAAACTAAGGACAGCCCTATCATATTATCTCTTAAACAAGTAACTTGATGTGTTTTAAACTTTCTGTTTGGCTGAGACTAGTCATACAAATGAGAAATACGCATAAACAAACGAACAAAAACAAGAAAACAACGACCAAAAAAAAAGACGAGTTATACTTCCACAGTTGCTACCTGGGGGCCCGTCGCTATAAGGCAAAACAGCGCCGGCTATTAGACAGTCGCTCAGGCATAAACAGTCGCCACCTCAGTTAATTTTAACTTAACTAGTATAACGAAAATGCCTGCAGACGACGTGGGCAAGCCCTATAGAATCTTCGTTCGCGAAGTCAAAAGCCAAAAGCCAAGAACTAGTATATAACTTCAGTCATTTGCAAAGCAATGAGAAGTAGAACTACAGCATTTAACGTGAAAGCAGTCCAAAGTGGTTTCTAAAGAGTACACAAATGCACACACTGTTGTACTGAAGAAACACAGTCACTGTGTTTGTCTGTCATCACACCATTCGGCTGAAATGTTGTGGCCTGAAGCTTGCTGGTACTCGCTTCGTCATGTATACACTCGCGCTATTCCGTAGGCAGTGATGTTGAGCGTGGCGTGGGAAGAGCCACTCCTGAGATGATGAGATGAAGGGGAGAAAAGCACATTGGTTGTATTGCCACAGCATAATGCGCGCTGTTCTTCTGAGATCCGCATTTGAATGGTACAAGAATCAGCATGTATCAACTCAAGTCCCAGCAAGGCATCGCACGGCGGACCGGAGAAAAATATAAAATCCAATTAATAATCACAGCACAACAAATTGCCAAAAATCATCAAAAAGAAACTAGTCGTGATGCAGCATTGCAGGGCCTGACAATCTGCCAACCAACCCCCAACCCCAAACCCAAACCCAAACCCGCCAAACCCAACCAACCAACAATTCTTCCAAATACATGTCACGTACAGGAAAATTTGTGTCGCCACATCAGGTGCAACTCGCAATCACCGTTCAAACGGCTCGCACAACAGTTTACAAACAACAAATGGACAATGGCTCGGGACGGGTGAAGCCGTCGCCAAGGCGTCTCATGGCCGGCGCCAACAGCCCCAACCCTACTTGAACCTCCCTAACACAAAGCAAACTAAGGACAACCCTATCATATTATCTCTTAAACACGTAATATAATGTTTTAAACTTTGTTTGGCTGAGACTAGTCACACAAATGAGAAATACGCATAAAAAACACCCAAAAACCCCCCAACAACAACACAAAAAAGACGAGTTATACTTTCACAGTGCTACCTGTTGGCCCGTCGCTATAAGAACAGCGCCGGCTATTGGACAGTCGCTGTCTAAACAGAAGAAGAAGAAGTACAGGACGCATCAGAGCCATCTTCAGAGTCTGACGTCCCCCCCCCCCTCCCCCCCCCCCCGGGATCCTCATCCCCGAACACCTAACTCGGGAGGGGCCCTGGTCCACAGAAGAGAGGGAGTTCCGGCTTCGGGGACTAGACATCAACGATATAGTCCTGTTGCTCCAATCAGCGGTACCAGCCATACTCGCAACGCGCGGAGATGACTACCACCGAGCCCTACTTTCCACCCGATGGCTGCTCCATACAGGGGCATTCGCCGACATCTACGCACCACCGACCGCCAGCCAAGAGAGCCAGGCAGCCCCCCAAACACGAGAATCCGACAGCCAAGCCACCGTCGAACGGAACAACAAGGGGACCTCGGCCACCCCATCCACCAAGCACAAAAAAACCGGCACCTCCCCGACGACCACAAGAGAAGTGGAATGCTCCACCACGACAACGACCCAAGACGCCAGCACCGGCCCTCTCCAACCAATAGAAGACCACCAACCAGAAGCACCCCCGACAGCCAGTACAGCCAGTCGCAGGAGAAGACCAAGATCTGCCAGACAACGCCAGCCGGCACCCAAGAAAACCCCCCTCCTCGCCACACCACCGCCACACCTCCGAATCCCACCGCCTCATCAACACTTCACCCAACGCTCCACACCAAGACCCCGCCTCCACTGGCCACCACCTCCCGAATTCGCGCCACGACGCTACCAGCCACCACCACCACCAACCCAGCGACGGTTCCACCGGTCACCACCACCCCCACCTACACTCATTGAGGGCATCCTGCTGTGACTGGTCCACCAGCTACCACTAGCGACGGTCCCCCGGCTACACCACCCGTCTCCACCACCCGCCCGGCCCCGGCTACACCACCAGCGGCTGCGCGACGGAGTGTCTGCCTGTCATCACATCATTCGGCTGGAATGTGGGGGCCTGAAGCTTGCTGGTACTCGCTTCGTTGTATACACTCGCGCTATTCCGTAGGCAGTGATGTTGAGCGTGGCGTGGGAAGAGCCACTCCTGAGATGATGAGATGAAGGGGAGAAAAGCACGTTGGTTGTATTGCCACAGCATAATGCGCGCTGTTCTTCTGAGATCCGCATTCGAATGGTACTAACAATCGGCATGTATCAACTCAAGTCCCAGCAAGGCATCGCACGGCGGACCGGAGAAAAATATAAAATCCAATTAACAGTCACAGCACAACAAATTGCCAAAAATCATCAAAAAGAAATACCAGTCGTGACGCAGCATTGCAGGGCCTGACATCAATCAATCAATCAATCGATCAATCAATCAATCAATCAATCAATCAATCAATCAACAAATGGACAATGGCATCGGGACGGGTGAAGCCGTCGCCAAGGCGTCTCATGGCCGGCGCCAACGGCCCCAAGCCGACTTCTTTCTTTTATTTTATTCTCATAATTTACATCGTCTGCTGTACTAGTTTATTCTTTTCTCTTACTATGTGATTATCAAGCTCGCCTAGCTTAGGTGGGGGGGGGGGGGGTCTCAAAATCTCAAAAAGGGACTTTGTTTTAAGCATTTTAAAGATTTTTTTTTTGGGGGGGGGGGCGGGGGCTGGGGGGGGGGGGGAAACCCTTGAACCCCCCCTCCCCAGATCCGCCCCTGAGGAGACGCAGCAGAAAACGAACCCGCTTTTTCCTTCCTTCATTAACTCATTCTACCCCAGCACCGAAATCCCAAGCTATTCTTGCATCACCCTTGAACTATCATGGTCGATTCTTATCTTGCTGTGGTGTGTCTGGGGTAGAATGAGTTAGGCCATGACTATCGAACGACTCGGCTGGTCCCCGTTTCAAGCGAGCAAAACGCACTCAGATCGTCGCCGTCCTACCACGGGCCAAACACGGACCAACGAAGGCTGAAGTTTTTCCTTTTGCCTGCTGTGTTTTGCGGGCCTGACTTAGTTCTGTAGCGCATTAGTCGTTTGAGAGCTGCTATCCTTATCATTATATAGAAATGAGAGGGGCGCGAACATTTTTCATTGTTTGTGTTTCTGGTCTGTTGGCAATATCCTCTGTGGCGTTTCTGTGGTGAGTAAGAAATGTTAGTTTTGTTTTTAAGGGACTTAAACCTCGCACAATTGAAGTAACAAGATTAACATTACGTCATTTCTATTTAAGCTAACCTTGCTGCTGAGGGCGTACATTTGGCGCGAAGCGCCATATGTGCGTATGTATGTGTGCGCGTATGTATGTAAACAAGCGAATCTCCGATATTTCTGTACACATAAGCTTGAAACTTGGCGAAATACTTTCTAAGAGAGCCTCCGAGCATATTGTAATTGAATGTCGCATTTAAGACATAAACAACCGTTTATAGGAAGTCGGTTGACCCAGATTAGAGCGTCCGTAATTTTTGTTATATTTACTTGAAATTTTGGATGTAGATAGTTTGGATATGGATGAGTTCGTTAGCTAGCTTTGTATCCTTTCAATTTATTTAGTAAAAATTAATTCTTTTCAGAAAAGAATTAAAACAGTAAAAAAAAAAAAAAAAAAAAAAAACCCCAACAAAACTTTACTTTTAGAGAAAGTCATACAGTAATAATAATATTAATAATGATTACGGTATTTGTAATGCGCTTATCTTATAATAATTATAACTCTAAGCGCGCACTCACAACTCGCGCACGCATGCGCACGCTTTAGGCAATGACTCACGTACGACAAATAGTGTAATACATTACAACGGTCAGCTTGGGGTGTGGAGTGTGGTGATATAGTGCTAAAACTGTTGAAAGAGGTGAGTTTTGAGGGCGGACTGGAAGGAGGAGAGAGAGTGTTTCTGACGGAGAGAGAGTGGGAGAGTGTTCCAGGTGGATGGACCCGTAGACGGAGAAGGAGCGGGGGCCGAAAGTGTTGAGTTTGGTGCGAGGGATGTGGAGGCGGAGAGGGTCGGAGGCAGAGCGGAGGGAGCGGGAAGGTGTGTAGGGATGAAATAAGTTGGAGAGATAGGCAGGAGCGCAGTTGTTCAGGGATTTGTAGCAGAGAGACCACACAATTTTGTATTGGATGCGTTGGGGGATAGGGAGCCAGTGAAGGAGTTTGAGCAGGGGGATTTTTTCTTTCCGACGACGAGGCGGGCAACATTGTTCTGGACGCGTTGGAGAGTGAAAGTGGTGGAGTGAGGGAGACCGAAAAGGAGAGAGTTGCAGTAGTCGATGCGAGATAAGATGAGAGAGACAGCAAGTTTCAGTGGTGGCAGCTTCGGTAGTGAGGTATTTTCTGATCTGACTGATGCGGCGGAGATGGAAATAGCATGCCTGGGCCGTGGCGGAGACGAAGCTGGTCATGGACAGAGAGGAATCGAGGATAACGCCGAGGTTCTTGACCGAGTCAGAGAGGGAGATGGGGGTGCTATCGAGTTGAAGGTGGAGAGAGGGAGGGAGCTGGGAGAGTTTCTGGCGAGTGCCTACCAGCATGGCTTCCGTGTCGGTGACGTAAAAGAGGCAACTGCGTCACCGCGCAGACATTGACATAATACTCTAAATATGACGTAATTCTCTCTAGCGCGCCGAAGTCTCTCTCTCTCTCTCTCTCTCTCTCTCTCTCTCTCTCTCTCTCTCTCTCTGTCTCTCTGTCTCTCTCACAGACATGCGCGCATCTCCAAGAGATATAGATCCTCATGCGCTCGGATAGCTCATGAGGATCTATGCCTCTTGGAGATGTTTGGAGCGCGCACGCACACACACACACACACACACACACACACA
The DNA here is from genome assembly GCA_036245525.1 of Semisulcospira habei. NCBI lineage: Eukaryota > Metazoa > Mollusca > Gastropoda > Semisulcospiridae > Semisulcospira > Semisulcospira habei. The sequence continues at coordinate 137,485,239 of BTPG01000001.1, forward strand.
CACACACACACACACACACACACACACACACACACACACACACACACACACACACACACACACACACACACACACAGGCACACATCGTCGCGCTTTCTGAAGAGCATGCAGGTGACCCGATATCGTTAGCCAGCTTTGTAGGCCTACCCTTTGAACTTCTTCAGCAAAAATTAATTCTTTTCATAAAAAATTAAAACAGTAAAAAACCATTACATTTGGAGAAAGTCAGACAGTACCGATGACTTAAAAGAAGCAACTCCGTCACCACACAGACATACTCTAAGTATGACGTAATTCTCTCTCTCTCTCTCTCTCTCTCTCTCTCTCTCTCTCTCTCTCTCTCTCTCTCTCTCACGCACGCACACACATAGACGCGCTTTCAGGAAGAGCATGCAGGTGTGCTTAGTATAGCATGTAGTTAGGTAAAATCAACCTGATTCCACACAAATTATAGCAAGACTGAAATTGTAACGTGAAATTCTAGTTTTGTCACCATTTTCCCAAGTCAACTCTTGAAGCGAAAGCGAAACTCGTGTCAAGTTAAATATAAAATTGCGTAAGAAAAAAACAACAACCAAAAAAACCGTCATGACAAATGACGTTTGACAAACCAATGACGCGTATGCCCTGCGCGCGCCCTTAAAGAGTTCACTATGACGCATTGACACATCTGCGTCGCTTTTTCAAAAGGAGATATTTCAACAGCAGAATCAAGTCAAAGACAAAAGGTAGAGCGGACCCTTGACAGCGAAGACCGAGCTCTCATATAGACTAAGTGACTTTGTGGGTTATGGTTCATCCCATCTTGTTAGACTTCTCGCTGTCAGTGGTTGAGTATCGTTGTAATGACGTGCAGATATTTGTGAGTTTGCGTCGTAAACGAACGACTCCCGGCAGCGAACGAGTGCGAAGTCAAAGTTGACAAACAGCTTGCACCATAAGCACAAACAAAACTCCAAACATCTCCAAGAGGAAGAGATCCTCGTGGACGTATGGCACACGCTGGTTATCTTGCGTGATTTCAGTTTGTTGCTGAAAATCGTTCCGGTAGTAAACGAAACTTCACTGTTGACAGAGGAACACCGCCTAGTCACAACGGTAGGCCACTTTTCATCTTCCGTAGTTGGTTGTTTAAGCACTTTTCATCGTGATAGACCCATTATTTAAAATAAATTTGACCACGATAGTTGAAGGGTGGTGCCCGAATAGCTTGGCGCCTAAACTAAAACGGTTAAGCTATCTCCTAATCTGTAATGTAGCCTTCTTAAGACAATAAGCAATTTTTAAAGAACTCGGCCTCAGGATGAATTGGGTTAGTGACGATTTTCTCAAAGCAAACATGTACGGATCAGTCTCAGTTTATGGGCGGTAACCGTGTTATTCGCGATCGCGTGTTGTCGTGGTGCCAGATTTTAATACTGAGGATGCGAAAAAAAACACACACACACAATAGGTCCTCGGGCCGACGACAGCCGTAGCTGGCCCGCGTACGGCCGTGCGCGGGCCAGCTACGGCAGTCGTCGGCCCGAGGACCTTTCGCTCACCGGGCGGCATCTTGCCAGAGACATGTTCGCGTTATGTCAGTCCGTCAGTCGGATGACGCGGTATACTGGAGCGCATAATGCTGAGGCTAGCTGACCTCACTGTAACTCGTCAAAGGCCCGTCGCAAGGCTGCTGATTGAGACTAAGCCTTACGCTGTTTTTCTCCATTATTTCAGGCCATTCGTCCAAAAATCACTCCCAGACGTAACTCCCTTTTGGACCAAACCGAATGCTACAACGGTACAAGACAGTGCCGACAAAAGGACGGGTCAAATGATATTACAGCTTGTGACGCGACACCCAGCGCGGCCCGGAAACACGACTACACAAATCTCAGGGGGCGAGTACAAGATTGACGCTATCGCGACCAAGGAAACGATCCTTTTCCCATTCTTACGGGAGTACAAAATCAACGTCACTGATGGAGTTTCTCTCAGGCGGGAAATACCAGAAACGGAGGTCGAGAAACGTCTGCTGGCTACGCTGCCTGTCACTAATGTGACGTCACTTCCGGATGAATCAAAGTCACAGGTAAAATCATCCTGTTAAAACGGGACAGATGACTCATTAGTGCATAAACAGGGATACTATATAACAGGATAGGAAACGGCCTCTTTGCGATACCAAACATGCGGTGTGCCACGGGCCCTCTGGCTACGTTTGCGCCAGCCGGGCGCCGCGGTGATACAGAACATCGTCTAACCACTTAGTTACGCAATCCGCGAGTCGCGATCAAGCCAGTTAGCGAGGTAGTGCGCATGCGCCAAAGGCCTCAGTAGGTTGTCGATGATGACACCAGCAACGCAGTTTACAATGAGAAAGATCGCTATCTGTTTTATACACGGCCTTTCGCCGAGTTCGAGTCTGTGGCTTGATTGTATTAATTAACAGTGTAGTATATATTGAGTGTCCTTTCAGTTTCTTTTGACTCGTAGCATTTGTAGGCTGAGTGTCACACTGGATCACTACCTCAGCGGCAGTCTACTATGTAGGCTGAGTGTCACACTGGATCACTACCTCAGGGCAGTCTACTACTATGTAGGCTGAGTGTCGCACTGGATCACTACCTCAGGGCAGTCTACTATGTAGGCTGAGTGTCACACTGGATCACTGCCTCAGCGGCCGTCTACTATGTAGGCTGAGTGTCACACTGGATCACTACCTCAGCGGCAGTCTACTATGTAGGCTGAGTGTCACACTGGATCACTACCTCAGGGCAGTCTACTATGTAGGCTGAGTGTCGCACTGGGATCACTACCTCAGGGCAGTCTACTATGTAGGCTGAGTGTCGCACTGGATCACTACCTCAGGGCAGTCTACTATGTAGGTTGAGTGTCACACTGGATCACTACCTCAGGGCAGTCTACTATGCCGCACAGATGCGCATATAAAATCCGCTCCGCTGCTACTTTTCATCTGTAGATGCTTACCAAAAGAATAAGTGTAATGAACTACTCTGACCTGATGATGATGATGATGAAACGTTTAGTTGACAGGATAAAGTTTAAGGCGAAACGCCTCTCTTACAAACTGTCCTGTTAAAAAAGAAACATTAACAGCAAAGAGTAAGAGAAACACAATAACACAATAAATCGAAATATGAAGAAATAAACTGAAAAAGAACACAATACAAAAGCAATGCAAATAATACGCACACATATTAATAACAGTGAATAATAATTATATATATATATATATATATATATATATATATATATATATATATATATATATATATATATATATATATATATATATATATATATATATATATAATTATATAATAATAATAATTATAATAATTATATATATCGAGCCTGGCCCATGGTAGCTGTAACAAACTGTTCCTCGTGTTTTGTCTTTGACTATCCCAAAATAACATACGAAGGTAAGATGGGGTTTTATGATGAAGAATTTTATGCATAAGTATGCATCGATTAAATGTGAGCTGTTTGTTTAGGTTTAGCTGTCGGATGATTCTAAACTTTTCGTCGGTGGGAGAGAGACCAGGCACAGTTAACTTTACCCCTCGACGATACAATGAGTTAAGTTTGTTTAAATGTACCTCACTGCATCCATCCCAGATAGTGGAGCAGTAATCACAGTGTGTCTTAATATGGGCATGGAAAAAGAGTCTTCTAGTGTCAGTGTTAAATATTTGACTTATTTTTGATAGCAGGAATAGAATTTTAGATATTGTTTTGCATGTGTTTTCGATTTGTGGTTTCCAGCTGAGCTGGTTATCTACTGGGACTCCAAGCAAACGGTGTTTTTTTTAAAAACTTGATCAAGGGGCTCAGAGTTCAGGTATAATGTTAATGCAGGAGACCACGTTGATGTTTTTGGCGTTAAGTAATCAACATACTCTTTGTCTTTTGGACACTAATTATCATATGATTATGTTGGCACCAGCAGAGGCCAATAGTCAAGAACTAAAATGTTAGGTGTGAAGAGACATTACCATTATGTGTTAACATAATGCAACCCCGCAACGTGCTAACGAAAATAATAATTGTCATGTTATGAACTAATCTGCCCTGAGCCAGTCAAGAACTAAAAGGTTAGTTGTGAAGAGACATTACCATTATGTGTTAAAGTAATGCAACCCTGACACAAACCAGATAGGCGAGGCTAGCGCTGGCAGAATTCCCCTTGGTTTGTGTACAACCCTGACACAAGGTGTGAACTCAGAAGTTAGAGCTACTTCATATATCAAATCATTCTGTTATCAGTCTTAGATTATCAGCATGAACGAATAAGAAGTGTGCGGCTAAATAACTGTATTAATAACATGCCAACAAATTTTAAAAAGCATGTCAAAAATAATAATATGGAGAGCACACCAATTCAGGCTATTATGATCTGACCATTTCATGTTATTATCATGAGCGATATCGAAATTTGTGATATACATTAAGATAAAACAGTTTTCCAGTGCTGTGAAAAATCATGTCTGGCGCGTTAGAGTGAAACACGCTTAGTCTGATAGGAGAAAATCGTTGTTTTACTCCAACTTTGCACCGCAATAACATTCAAACGGATCGGCTCAGAAACTTTCTATATACCTTATGGTACAGATCTGCACTTGTAAAAGGAAATACACACACACACACACACACACACACACACACTCGTCTCTTGGCTTGACTTCGCGAACGAAGATTTTATAGGAGTTGCCCACGACGTCTGCAGGCTTGTTCGTGGCTGCGGAGGCCAATCCGAGACAGGCAGGTTCGACCGCAGTGGCTGCAGGGGAAGGTATGGCCAGGGTTCTGAGCTGCGGCATCTCTGTTTTTTCTCCTGAGCCGCTTGTCCTTAAGGCTAGCTCTGTGAGAGTCCTCAAAGGAGACAGCTGCCTTGTAAATGGTGGAGCGCCAGGTGTCACGGTCCGCAGCAAGCGAAGACCACTGTGGTGAAGACCACACACACACACACACACACACACACACACACACACACACACACACACACACACACACACACACACACACACACACACACACACACACACACATATTTATATATAACGTGTAATAGATATAAAATTTAAAAAAAAATGTTTTTATTAACTCATTGTACCCCAACACCGAAATCCCCAAATTTTGCCGTTGTTCTCAGAAGACTGCATTGCAGTGAAGGACACAGATCGACCACGATAGTTCAAGGGTGATGCCAGAATAGCTTGGCGCCCATAGGCGCCAAGCTATTCTGGCATCACCCTTGAACTATCATGGTCGATCCATATCTTGCTGTGGTGTGTCTCAGTGGAGTAGAATGAGTTAAATAAAACCAAGTCTGACGCGTAAGGAGGAAAACATGCTAAGTCCGATATGAGAAAAACGTGATGTTGCTCCGACATTACACGCTAATAACATAAAGCCGGTTCGAGTCACGAACTTCATATATATCTAATGGTACAGATCCACACTAGTGGGGCGGTCCGTGGCACAGCGGTAAAAGCGCCTGCCACCAATGTAAGAGGTTCGAGATTCGATACCCGGTTCCGGCGTCGGACTTTTCTCCTCTAGTAAGTGTCACCGTTAATTCGGGCGGACCGTCGGGGGTTCTTTCTCCGGGTGCTCCGGCTCAATCTTTCCCCACGAATTTGGCATTAATTTCAGCCCACTTAATCAAATTTCAAAAATATAACAAACGATTTAAATTTCCAAAAACTTCAGTAGCTCGCTTGAGCTTCTTGGCCTTAGCACCACGTCAATGTTCATGACCTTAGCACCACGTCAATGTTCATGACCTTAGCACCACGTCAATGTTCATGACCTTAGCACCACGTCAATGTTCATGACCTTAGCACCACGTCAATGTTCATGACCTTAGCACCACGTCAATGTTCATGACCTTAGCACCACGTCAATGTTCATGACCTTAGCACCACGTCAATGTTCTGTGTTTATGTAGTGTGTGAGGGAATGCGCGTGACTTTTCACGTGAGCGTGCTTGTTGGGTTCAGTTCGCGGCTATGTCCTGCGCATTGAGTTATATTATAAATATGAGAAATGCCGCGCCATATAAATACGATGTATTATTATTATTATTATTATTATTATTATTATTATTATTATTAGTGAAAGGAAATAAACATATGAAATGTGTAGTATACCTAAAGATAAGAAAGCCTTGGCTAGACACATCAAGCGTGATGCCGCATCAGATTGAAACACGCTAATTCCGATATGAGGAAAACGTTGTTTTACTCCAACTTCACACCACATCAACATTAAAACGGATTATCTCAAACCCTTTCTATATACCTTATGATATCGAGCCCGACTAGCAGAAGGAAATAAATACGGATAATGTGACATGAAGAGAAAACATATTTTTTTTTGTTAAACAACATGAAATCCGATGTGAGGAACAGTGCGTGATGATCATAACATAACATAGTCCGGATTTATTTATACAGCTTGGACACACAGGATGAAAACTATATACTCTTATTTACCACTTTTATCGAAGGCGAACTTCCAAGAATGTAAACCACTGTAGAACACAGCGCATCAAAACGCGCGATAAACATGTAACCCAGGTTCTTCAGAAAAAGATGATAACACCCATCCCTCTCTCTCAGAAAGTAATACCAAAAGGTTTTCCCAAACAGTTTAAAAAGATATTTATTTTCCCTATAACATCAATAATAGGATCAATTAACCGGTTGTATGGCAACACAAAAACATCAGTGACTCAGAGACAATATAAAGCCGGCATGAGAGAGCAGACTGACAACAACCCGATCCGTGGACACTGAATTAGCATCCTAGAAGTCAGTGCACGCTCTCTGTCCCCTCTCAAACAATGAAATGGCAGAGGAAGAGAAATTATCAAAGAGGAAATTGCCACAACAGGAAGTAAAAAATCAGGACCATAATAATTACTAAAATACAAACTAAACCAAAAAGTATTCCTGCAATAAGTTATTACAAGGTCATTTCCAAAAACCAAAACTAAAAAATATGCTTGAGAAAAAAGGAAAATTTATTGGTCGCTATCTAAAAAGGGAAAACAACAAGAACAATTCTGATGTCAATCCACTAAGCTTACTCAAAATGAAATACAACTTATTAACCTATCACAAAGGTGATATAGGTTACAAACAATCAAACTCAGCAGAACACAACAGTAGCAGACATCTTTGAATCTCGTGACGTATCGCGAAGTCACGCCGTGGCACACATATTGCGTGATTGCGCCGCCTTTCCTATCCCGTTATATAGAATCCCTGTCATGCAGAAGAAGTGATCGCCATGTTCAAGTTCAACCCTTTGATTGTCTATAGCTCTTTTTGTTGAGATGATTCCTGCGGGAATCATCTCGACAAAAAGAGCTATATGCAATTAACGGCCGCGTCAAAACGACGATGTAATATGTTATCTTGGTTCTGAAGACGAACTGATCTAATCATGAATACAAAACTGGTTGCCTGTAAATTATGCCGCGTGTTGTGCGTGTACGCAGTGAGGTGCATGAATAACGTGTAGGCGACATGTGAACAACTATGTATGTCATATAATGTACTTTTCCCACCGGAATCTCAGTCTTTTAACTCCTTCTACCCCAGACACACCACAGCAAGATATGGATCGACCATGATAGTTCAAGGGGGATGCCAGAATAGCTTGGCGCCTATGGGCGCCAAGCTATTCTGGCATCACCCTTGAACTATCATGGTCGATCTGCGTCATGCACTGCAAAGCAGTCTTCAGAGGACAACGGCAAAATTTGGGGATTTCAGTCTGGGGGTACAAGGAGTTAAAAGTTCAGATCAGTTTCCTTCTCATTTCTTCTTCGTGTTGATGAAAACTGTCAAGTATTCACATGTCATTTATTTTTTGGGTTGTACCAAATAGTCGCAGTGCCAACAGACACGTACCGTGAACGTTGTTGACCCCAGCTGCCCAATACTTTTACTCAGATAATCACGCCACGCGTGGTATATCGATCACAAACGGCCACAGGCGGAGGCTGACGCAAAACTCTGCCATTGAATGAAATTCAATTTTCACTGATTTGGTTGCTGTTCTGTTCTGTTCTGTTAGAAGAACCTTCCTCCTCCAGGAAAGGAATTACTGTTTGTCTTTTCGTCGGCGTTTTTGTAGCTATTTCCTTTTCTGCAGGGTTTGGTTGCGTTCTCGGTCAAATGAACAGTTTTCTGTATATGTTAACAACGCTGTACGACTCGTAATCATTTTCACAAGCCGGATGGATACTTTGAACTGTCCAACCAATCACCTGATCAGCATGTTATACGTCACTCTGGCCGAACTTGGGTCGACGCCGAAGTTTGGGACCCAACAGGTCACGTCTATATATTCAAATGAGGGAGTAAGAGGACCTTTTTTTTTTTTTTTTAATAAAATCTCCCTTCTTTTGCATTTTGTACAGAGGCAGTATGCTGGAGTTTGCTTAAAATATCTTGATAGATGAGAAGAGACATGTTTGGTGCTTTGATTCATTCATACCATCCTGAGCTTATCCAGTGGACAATTGTGGGCCTGTGTTGAGTTGCCGTTGCCATGGTGATTTGAGGTGCACGCTGATTTCAGATGTGCTTGGGTGTGGAGTTGGTAAGGAATACAATACAATACAACACAATACAATACAATACAATACAATACAATACAATACAATACAATACAATACAATACAATACAATACAATAATACTTTATTAATCCCTCATGGGGAAACTCACTGTCTGCCCAAACAACACATGGCATCACCAATCACTCATGGAAATAATTAAATAACCCATAATTCTCAATTAAAGAGATGAACTGTAACAGACGTACATTTGTAACACTCTTGGCATCAGAAACACTTGTGGTGGATTCCCTCTGTGCTTCTGGTGTCAGCAATGTTGCAGTGAGCTACCGAAAGTGCTAGTACTAAAGAACTAAAGAATGTTGACCGACATTATCTACTGATATTACTGTTGAAGGGGGTAACAGCCTGAGGGACAAAAGATAACGTGATGTACGACTTTTCAGTACTCGAAGTCTGCCACTTCGTTCGATACGTATGCTGTCACAGTCAAATTCAGTATCTAAGTGGATGTGTTTTGTCATCAAGAATGTCAGCCAGTTTGTTCGTAATCCGTCTGTTGTACAGCGTGTCCAAAGTATCCTGTGCCCTACCAATCACCCCGCCCCCTTTCCGGATTACTTTGTTAAGACGATCTTGATCTCTTTTGCATAAATTTCTACCCCAGCACGTCAGGTTCATAGCCAAGAAATGAGACTGTCAATGTGCTGGTGTTTTTTTTAAAATTGTATTTTGTGCATGGCAAATGTGCAGCAAGTGGGCGATAGTGTTGTTTAGGGGATTGAAAAATTAGGGGATGACTGGGACAGACTAAGTAGGGCATTTTAACAGATGGGACTGCTGGGGATGCCCACTGTGTACTTTGGCCAACAACAGCAGACAGCGGCGGGCATTTGCAAACGGATACGAGACTTCCAGTTTGCCGCGTTCACGATTGCTGGGCGGGTGTAACATGAGACTTGGCTTCAGCCTTGTTATCTCACTAGTATCTCTCTTTAATTCATTCAGCTCGACGGCCGTATTTCCCAAACTTTGGAGGCGTCATCTAATGACTATGTACCAGTTGCCAGGAGACGGATAGACCGTGATAATTTAAGGGCAGTGCCAGATTAGCTTGGCGCCGACCTATCTCCTGCTGTAGTGCGTCAGGGCTGAATGGGTTAAATAAAACAACCTAGCCTGCATTAAAAAAAAAAAAAGAGGAATCGAAGGCCAATTGAGTGTGAGGCGGAGCCAGCGAGAGTTACGACCTGTCGAGAACCACTCTCCATCGACCTTGCATGAAGGGTTTCAGTGATGTATTGCTAAAGAACCTAGATAACACCCCTGCGACAGCTGCATTGATTGACCCCTTCACCGTGGAAGCGGCACAAACGCCAACGCCGCCCAAACTGAAAGAGACATAGATCTTCATGGGCCCCCGCAATTGCAGGGGCCCATGAAGATCTATGTCTCTTGCTGGTCAAGCTCATGTCGGACGGTGTTTCGGTTCGTCTGGCCGTCAGTCTGGGACGATTGAAGATTGACGTCTCGCTAGAAACACCAGGCGATTGGCGCCGGTAATTAATATACGTAATAAAGTAATTAAATATCAGTGTTTCTTAAGAATGTAGTACTGAGTCTTGGCTCGCCTGACCAAGAGAGTGTGGAACAACAGCTTGCTTACCATCAACACTAAGATGAAAGTGTACCGGCAGACCTGTGTGCTTAGCATTCTTACAGCAGCAAGACGTGGTGTTTGTACACCCGTCAAGAGCGCAGACTTAACAGTTAATCTTTTCCATCTGCGCAGCCTGAGGAGAATCTTGGGCATCACTTGGAAAGACCCGCCGTGTTCCAAACATTGAAGTGCTGGCCCAGGCAAACATTCCTAGCATGTACGCACTCCTTTCACAAGGACACCTACGCTGGCTCGGTCATATCTGCCGCATGCAGGATGTTCGGATTAGGACATCTTGTATGGTGTGCTCGCCTCCGGCACCAGACCAACAGGCAGACCAGCGCTTAGATACAAAGATGTCTGCAAGCGTGACTCATCTGAAAGCTGGAAGCCTGAATCCCGAAGACTTAGAAGCCACCACCGCAGATCATCGGCGTGCCAACTGGCGGCTCGCAGTGAAGACCAGCATAAAGCTGAGCGCGGGAAGGAGAGAAAACCATGAGAGGAGAAGAGGCAGCGCAGACAAAAGAAAGAAGAGCCAGTGCAGTGCCCACCACAACAGTCGCTTCACCTGCAGCAAATGCAACAGACACTGCCGCTCTCGCATTGGACTGATTAGTGATAGCAGGCACTGCAAATCTTAAAAACGGACTGACCCAGCAAGCGAGACAGAAGGATGCCAACAGTCCTGAGTATGAATCTAAATCTGACGTGATTAATTCTGATCATACTGTATTAACGATTCTGGGGTGGGTATCGTTAGCACTACGTATCACATGCACTATCTTTCGATCGCGCTACGGTCCGGACTAGCCCTACGCGTCGACAGCCGTATGATCGATACTAGACGCACGTGTCCGTCCCCTCTGTCTGTCAGTCTTTCCGTCTTACTTAAGCATGTTCTTAATTAAACGAACTTTAGTTCGCGAACTCTGACGAACTAGAGTTCACGATCTCGGACGAACCAGGTTGGTTCTTAATTGGACGATCTTAAGATACGGCGAACCTAGTTCGAAGTAGTTCACGAACCTCTTCAAACCACAGTTCGCTGTCGGAAAAGGTTCGCTAAACGTGTTGAGCAAACCAAGGCGAACCTTTTCTCTGATTGGTCAAAACTTATACCCTCTTCTGCGTTGGAGATAAGAAGACATTGACCGATACAAACAAATATGGCGGACGGCGATATTTCACTCGTGCGAAGAACAAGACCCATTTTTATTGATTTGTGGGAGGCGCAACGCTGTTTGTGGGGTCGCTACTGCAAGGAGTACAAAAACAAACATCGTTCAAATCGCGAAGCGGCATAGCGGCAGCCATTTTGAACACCTTCGCAGACAGTAAGTACGCCGAATCAAGCACTTCAGTTAAGAAAGAGAACCATGGCAAACCTGGTTTGCTGAAGTTCGCCTAGGTTCGTTCAACCTCAATTAAGAAACAAACCAAAAGATCGCCGATCTTCTCCGATCTAGGTTTGCCGATCAATAGTTCGTCTAATTAAGAACAGCTCTTAGTGTCAGTCTGTCCGTCTGGCTGTCTCGATCTGTCTGTCCGCTCTCTCTTTGTCTTTCTGAGCGCTGGCGGCTTTGCTCATCCGTTTGTCAGTGTGTCTGTCTGTCCGCTTTGTCTGTCTACCTGTCTCTCAGTCTGTCTCTCCGTCTGTCTGTCAGTCTGTCCATCTATCCGTCAGATTGTCAACAGCGAAACCTTTACAACGTCAGGGCCAGTTTGCGTTTCGCTGCAGTGCAATAGGTCTATTCTTGTGCTGAAAAGTTGCCGGATATTTCTGCTCGGGTTTTGTCCTGTGTGCAATTTAAACCGTCCACTGCCGACTAAAAACATTAAACACGACCCAGCTGCAAGAGTCAAAAACCCTCATGATCCCCCGCCGCTCCGTTTGGTCTATGCCTCTTCAATGTTGAAACCTCTGTGTGTCCATGATGTTCCTTGGACGACTTCATGTGGTCTTTGGAGATGAAATAACAAAGATTTCAGAACCGCAGTCTGTCTCCAGTGGAATGGAAGGGGGTTAGGCCTGTTCTGCGCCAAGGGGACTCAAAGTCAAGACAACATAGACTTAGTTTGTGGTCTAAAGCTACGCTGCCATAAACACGAATCCGACACGAATAAGGTCCGAAACATGAAGGTTCGTGCAAGTCCTTTTCATGTCTGTGTGTTTCCATATGCCCGATGCGGAAACGAATTCGCATCCGACTTTGGACGAAAATGACGCAATTTTTAAAAGGAAAATAATATCGGATTCGTTCTTATGGAACCGTAGCTCAGCACAACAAAATCAGCCGGCATTATAATAATTTGGAAACTGGAGCAAAAGTTCTGCAACAATATAGCAGTGGCGAGGAACGGGGTGAGCGTGGGTGGGACCCTGACCCCCTCACTCCCACCAAGGAAAATGTAGGGGGAAGGGGGAGGGGCAGAGAATCCCCTGCCCTTACCCCCACCCCCACCCCCATAATTATGGAGAGAAAAAAAAATTGCGGAGATAAAAAAGGTTTGATTTATCTCCAGACTTGAAGACTGTTCCTCTTCCCCCCCCCCCCCTCCCCCTTATTGTTGTAGTGTTTGAAGATTGGACTGTCGCCTGCGCCGCCACCCCTCCCACCCCGTTGATAGATAGTTTGGAGGCTGGAAAGTAACGTGTGAGGAACGCTTGCCTTCCCCACTGAAAAATATTTGCCTGCGTCACTGTCGAGTATTAAATAAAGCTTTTGTGACGACATCATTAATTTTATGTACAATTGCGGCCGAACTTTTGTTCCAATTAAAAAAGGTCAGTCTGCTGATTCTGTTGTATAAAAAATAAGTCCCTGTGTTGTGTTGACTTCGGGTCCCCTTTAAAACCCTGTAGTGAGGCTTAGTTTGCTACGAACGACTCCCAACAACGAAAGAGAGCGGATAACGAGATTCTACCACAAACTGTGAGCATCGAGGCTTTGCTGCTGCGGACACAGCTCCGCTGGGCGGGGCATGTCTCCAGGATGGAGGATCATCGCCTACCAAAGATCACCCTGTTCGGCGAGCTTGCTACTGGACACCGAGACAGAGGGGCACCAAAGAAGAGATACAAAGACTGTCTCAAGAAGTCACTTAGTGCCTGCCAAATCGACCACCACCAGTGGTCTTCGCTTGCTGTGGACCGTGACACCTGGCGCTCCACCATTCACAAGGCAGCCGTCTCCTTTGAGGACTCTCGCAGAGCTAGCCTTAAGGACAAGCGGCTCAGGAGAAAAAACAGAGATGCCGCAACGCAGAACCCTGGCCATACCTTCCCCTGCAGCCACTGCGGTCGAACCTGCCTGTCCCGGATTGGCCTCCGCAGCCACGAACAAGCCTGCAGACGTCGTGGGCAACTCCTATAAAATCTTCGTTCGCGAAGTCAAGCCAAGAGACCACAAGCATAGACAACGCTCCAATTAAATATCGCCTCCGGGCTCATGAGGATCTATGCCTCTTGGAGATGATTGGAGTGTTGTCTAGTATGCTTGTTACCCGCCGTGATTTCTCTCTCGTTCCTTGTTGGGTGTCGTTTCTTTTCAAACGAAACCTCACTATTCTGTGTGGTTTAATGTTTATGATACATTTTGTCACTCTTTTTTTGACTCTCGACAAAAGGTCGTCATTGTATCCCGACAAGATGTCTATCACGTCGGCGACAGACTTCGACTGCGTGTGGATCTTTATGACCGTCGCGGAAGGATCCGAACTACAGGCGGTGATGAGGTCCGGCTCTGGTTGACGTCACGCATATCGCCAACGATAGTGACGTCACAGCCTGGGAGTTCAGTGGCGGCCAGGATTACAGACATGCGCAATGGTAGCTACATAGGAGAGGCTGTTTTGCAGTGGCCGGGGCTGACCTTTGTCCGCGTGTCCCTGGTGTATCCTCGCGAGTTTTTTCGAGTGCTGGTCGTGTTACGTCACTCTCTTCACTCACTGCGCTGGGTCACCGCCCTGTTCAACAATAAAAATGGGACCACGGAGGTATGTTTAAACAGTGAGTCCGAAATAGCTCAGGCGGTAAAACGTCGGAGCAGGAGAGCGAAGGGAATCGCCGGGTCGTGGGTTCGAATCCCGTCCTGGCCCCGGTAGCTGGACTCACAATCCAGGGGGAAAAAACGGATTTGTTCAATAGCATGGCCGTTGAAAGATCCTGGTAAATCAACGTGGCACAGTTGGAGTGCGCCTGAGTTGATCAGTGTTCAGGTCGTACTCCATAGGCAATAGATTTTCCTGTACCCCATAACCCGCCCGTCAGGGCCGTCCATGATCACCTCTGGCAGATAAACTAATCGGGGGGGGGGGGGGGGGGGGGGTGGGGGGGAGGTTTTTTTTTTTTCGAACTGCCAATCCCCTCCCAAACAAGGGGAAAAAAAAACCCGAGAAATGTATACCATATTACAGTATTTTAAAGTATTTTGGGGCTGGAGCAAAGCGGTGAGGGATGGGGCGGTGGGGGTGGGCGGTAGGGGTGGGGGTGGGGGTGGGAAGAGGGTCCTGAAATGCTGTAACCACCCCCTCCCCCTTACAATCTTCGATCCGCCCCTGACACTGCAATAATGGAGATGACCATAATTATTAAGTCCAGCTTCAGTTACATCAAAAGTTATGAGAAAAAGAAGTGTTGTTCTGCTGTGGTTTTCGCCCTGGCTCTCTGTTAACGCAATTCAACTGCAAGAGACAGAACCTCATGAGCGCCCGCGACAGCGGGGGTTCATGAGGATCTATGCCTCTTGCTAAGACCAATTTCTGTGTCTCTGGATCTATGCCTCTTCCTGAGATCAATTTCTGTCCATGTTCCTTGAACGGCTGTAGCTTTTGGTCGTTGAACTGAACAAATATTCCGAAACAAAATCTGCGTTCAGACGAGAATGGCCATATCTCGAGTCACGTCAGATTGACTGATTGACTGAATGACTGACTGTCCGACGTACGGACGAAACAGAAGGATTTATTGACTGTCTGACGGGCGGGTTGATTCATTGGATGGATGGATAATTTGTATGACGGACGGATTGTTTGGTTGGTTGTTTGGCTGGCTGATTAATTGATTGAACGGACCGACGGACGGCTGATCGATTGATTGATTGGACGGATGGCTTATTGATTGATTGATTATCTGGTTTGCCGATTGATTCATTGATCGATCGATCGATTGATTAGCTGGTTGGCTGACTTACTGATTGATTGATTTCCGGCAGACCACCGTTTGTCTTCCATCCTTCCCTGTACCGGGGTTTCCCAGCACGTGCAATCTGACGCATCACAACTCTGATATACCCTGGTACTGCGGCCACCCGACTAAACCCCACCTCACATGCAGTCACTGGACCGAGACGAGCAACCTTCTCTACACACCGTTAGCAGTGTCAACCAGCGAACGACTCATGATCAACGATATAGACAGGTACTACCGTACACAGGAATGCTAGGAGATTTATTGGCTATGTCAAAAGTAGGTCAAACATTCCACGGACTTAAAATATTCCATGCATTTATCCAGCCCCCCCCCTCCCCCCCCCCCCCACACACACCCTCCCGATCACTTAGGTGGCAGCGGGGTAATACAATGGATATATGAAGAGCAGTCCCGCTCCGTCCACAAGGGGAGGGTATCGATGTTTTGGCAAGAGTTTCGTGCCCCTGACTCGGAGCGTCAATTGACGCTCCGAGTCAGCGGCACGAAACTCTTTCCAGAACTTCGATTCCCTCCCCTGTGCTCCATCTGCAAGAAGCTTATCATATCGGCCAAAATTAAACCTGCATGCAGAATTTAATCTGAACTAGCGCAAACAATCTGCAATTACTAACAATCTGCAATAAGATCTGGCAGTCAGGGGATTGGCCCACACCATGGACCCAATCACTTATAATAACTCTCCCCAAAAAAGGCAACTTACATCAATGCCAGAACTATCGCACGATCAGTCTTATATCCCACCCAAGCAAAGTCATGTTAAAGATCCTACTGAACAGGCTAAAGCCACAGGCAGAGGAAATCATAGCTGAGGAACAGGCAGGCTTCAGACCAGGGCGCAGCACAACTGAGCAGATCTTCAACCTGAGAGTTCTATGTGAGAGATACCTCCAGCACCAGCAGGACCTCTATCATGTCTTTGTGGATTTTAAGAAAGCGTTTGACAGGGTGTGGCATGCAGCCCTTTGGTCCACCATGAAGCTATACAACATCAATGCCAACCTGATCAAAGTCATAGCAAACCTTTACAACAAGGCCACTAGCGCAGTCTGCTTCAACGGCAAAATAGGAAGCTGGTTTAGGACTACAGTTGGAGTCAGACAAGGCTGCTTGCTCTCACCTACTCTTTTCAACATCTTCCTGGAAAGAATCATGACGGACGCTCTGAAAGATCATGAAGGAACTGTCAGTATTGGAGGCAGAACAATCATGAACTTGCGCTTTGCGGACGACATTGATGGCCTTGCAGGAACAGAGAAGGAGCTAGCTCAGCTTGTGGAAAAGCTGGATAGTACAGCCATTGCATATGGGATGGAAATCAGTGCAGAGAAGACCAAACTGATGACCAATAACGCCAGTGGCATTGGCTCTGAAATCATGGTTGGAGGCCAAAAACTGGAAACAGTTAAGAAATTCAAATACTTAGGAGCCATTGTGACAGATGAGGGATCAAAACCAGAAATACTGTCCAGGATTGCGCAGACAACAACAGCACTGACAAGATTGAAGACCATATGGAAGGACAGAAACATCACACTCTGCTCCAAGATCAGACTGATGCGCTCCTTGGTCATCTCAGTGTTCTTGTATGCCTGCGAGTCATGGACCCTCACAGCAGACCTTGAAAGGAGGATACAAGCCACTGAAATGAGATGTTTTCGAAGGCTGCTTGGCATCTCATACAGAGATCACATCACAAACGAGGAAGTGGGAAGCATCGGGCCCTATGAAGACTTATTAGCCATTGTGAGAAAACGCAAACTGAAGTGGTATGGGCATGTCACACGTTCAGCAGGGCTTGCCAAAACAATCCTGCAAGGCACTGTGCAAGGAGGACGAAGGAGAGGAAGACAGAGGAAAAGATGGGAGGAAAATATCCCAGAGTGGACAGGACTGAAGCTGGGCGATACGCTGAGAATGGCAGAAAACAGAGGAATGGAGGGAGCTGGTTGTTTAGTCAACAGTGGTGCCCCAACGGTCGGCAAGACTACGGGACATAGATAGATAGATAGATAGATAGCGCAAATGATTGCTCTTAATGTAGGATACGTGCCCAATGCTCAAAAGGAAATCGGGCTGACGTCGGTCCGCGAGCTTAAATTATGAAGTACGAACGTCCTTAACATGAAAGACTTTTCTGCTGTTCTTCTCATTTGTACGCAGGAGAGCTCCGGCTTCCGTTACTGACGCTACACACATTAATTGTGAAAAGAATCCCAATGCACAAAAAGCCATCGATCCGACGTCGGCCGCCGTTGGCCCGCGCACGGCCGTGCACAGACACACAAACACGGGCCGTGCACAGACACACAAACACGGCCGTGCACAGACACACAAACACGGCCGTGCACAGACACACAAACACGGCCGTGCACAGACACACAAACACGGCCGTGCACAGACACACAAACACGGCCGTGCACGGGCCAACGGCGGCCGATGTCGGCTCGATGACCTTTTTTTTTTTTAGCACCCAAAGCCTGCCATAGAACAGATTACTGTAACGTTGAGAGCCACTGTAAGGGAACATGATTGGGCTTCTTCATCCTGTGTTCTTATTTGACAGGCGATCGTCTGATGAACCGTATGTTTGATTTTCCCCCAGGAAGCCGTTTCTACGTCTGATTCCCAACAACATTGCGGTTCCTGTTAACCAACCAGGTGTGTTTAACACCTTCACTGGGGACGGAAAGCAAACTCCACCCAACTGCATGCAAGAGGCGCAGATCCTCATGCTCCTAGTGTTAAGGGGTACTACGCCTCTTGCAATTATATTTTTCTTTGGGGTGGGGGGGGGGAGGGGAGAAGGGGGGGGGGGGGCTATCTTTCTGATCCCATTTCGTATAAGGTTTTATGGGAAAGATGACGCTTTGGGGCGTGAAAATTACAACGTGCTGTCATCGGTACTTAAGGGGTTAAAGCAACATACGAATGAAACAGTTTTCTGTCTATCTATCAATCTATCCTTTTGTTACATGGTAGTCGGAGTCGTAGTATGATGCAATCACACCAGACGCACGCACGTATGGTTCTTGTAAAGAAACTTCTTTCATCTGCAACTCGTCACTCGTGGCACAAGGTTGTAGACTGGAGTAACAGTTCCAACAATATTTTATTGCAGCGATGCGATCTCCACACAATGCATCCTCAAATGCACCAACACTGATACACTATCTCCTCTACAATGCATCAACACTTTTGACACACTGCGTCTCTCCTACAATGTACACACATACTTCCTAACACGGTCTTTTATACTATTACAGATTGCCAGAATCATCCAGCAAATTCTCACAACACAACCAATCAGAAAGAAAACGTAACCAAACTTATTAATATTCACGAAAAAGAACACTCGAGAAGTTAAAACAAATTTCCACTACTATCTAAGCGCCTTTAATACAATGTTACGGAAATGTTACCGACAATTTTGACGTCATATAAATTATGAGGTTACTAGAATAATCGCGACACTGCTCGAGCCTTCTAGTCTAATGTAGGTCAAACTTTACAACATCGTAGCGAAACTACGCGTCACAACAAAAATTGATCTGCGGCAAGTCTCGCAAAAGAAAATGACTCCTACAGGCTAAAAAGGTGCGTAATTCTCATCCAAAATAACTCAAATGAATATCGGATCTTTGCTATAATTAACACACACATTCTCTCAAAGATAACACAACCACAAACGTAACACTATCTATCTATCTATCTATCTATCTATCTGTCTGTCTGTCTGTCTGTCTGTCTGTCTGTCTCTCTGTCTGTCTGTCTGTCTGTCTATCATTTGATGTCGGTAGCGGTTTTCAGTTTTCACCGCAATGATTCCGACAGGAATCATCATCGCGACTAATGAAACCGCTACCGACACCCAAAGGGTTTTCAAAAACAAAACTAACGTCCTTTGCTGTACAGGAAAACTCGTGAAACAACTCCCTCCTTGCTGGAGCCAACCCCCGCTGAACTCGTGGGAATCCCCCACCCCCATAGGCTGGTTTGACCGCGGGTCGTGGCGACAGACCTCGTGCTCTCTACCGGAACTGGAGTCACAGCGTGCGCGGCTGTGCGTGCGCAACACGACGCTGGTGCTGATGGGAGACTCCAACATGCACTTGTTTTACAAGCTCGTTATGCAGTTGGTGAACTTGAACTGCAACAATAGCCGCGAGGCTTCCGCAGATGAGCACTTGTCATACATATGCAGGGTAAGGAAACAGACGATTTCCGGAAATCAGTTGGTCAAAACGGCTGCACAAGTTCGACGAAAACTGGATTGCCAGGACAAACATGCGATATTGCATGTTTGTCCTGGCTTTTAATCCACTCTTTTCATCGAAACTCGTGCAGTTTTGATCCAATTCTGATTTCCGAACAAGGTCTTGATTTTTCGTTTGTATGTGCTTATCTTGTTGTTGTCAATGCTAAGGAGTAGGGTCGATATGCCGTAAAATCGTGCAGCGTGATTCGAGACTTTTTTCGGTTCTGGTGATTGCATTTTTTCTTCCTCGTAATCCGGCTGTGAAAAACAACAGTTTGTCGCGAAACGCAAAAGCCAAAATAAAATCTTCGTGATGTGTGAAAATGTCCTGGTGATTTCGTTAAACGCGAGAAGTCTGTTGCCACGCTGTAAATTCATTTCTACTCAGAATCCCCCCCCCCCCCACCCCCACCCAACCCCTAGTCTTCTTCCATCCCTGTTAGAGTTTCGGCGTCAGTGAAAAGAGGTCAATTATAATCTTCTCTCGTCAGTGTTTCTTGCGAACCCTTAAACGTGTTTTTGTTTTTTTTAAATTTTGGGGGGATTCGTGATTCGCAAAATGCATTTGTCGTGAATCCGTGATGGTAACCCCACTCCCACCACACACCCCTTCCCCTCCTCCCTCGCCCCCCCTCTCCCCCCCCCCCTCCCCCGCCATTGAACCCCCACATTACTGGACTGCTGGTTAGCACGCTAACACAGGTTGTCTCCCTCGATTCGCTAGCATAGAGTGTGAATAAGAAGCATGTGAATAAGAACAGCACTGAAACACACACACACACACACACACACACACACACACACACACACACACACACACACACACACACACACACACACACACAAGGGCACCCTCTCACACACCCCCCCCCCCCCCCCCAGATATTACCTAGTTTGTGGTCCAAGCGGCCTTTCCTGTGATTTATCTCAAGATCACTTAAGCATATCAAAGATCAAAGTAAATGTAGTACGACACACTGGTTGTCTCCTTGGATTCGCTGCGCTGATAAGCAACACCACACTGATAAGCGCAGCGAATCGAGGGAGACAACCGGTGTGGTTGTATGACAGGCTGCATGCCCATATGCATCGCAGTGGTATGCCCTGGCGGACTATCAAACGTGTCATGGCCGCGGGTTTGTTTCAGATCCCTGAGCTGAGCTCTTCCGTCCACTTTGTCCGTCACGCTATGCCTTTTAACGTCGGACGTCACGAAAACCTCGCCGCCGTTCCACAGCCACGACCGCTGGAGTATCTACACCACGGTCATCACCACGACCTGGTGGTTGTCGTTCACTATTACGTCCATATGTCTTTCTATCCTCTGGCTGCATTCAGGGACCGCGTTCGTGCAATCAGACAAGCTGTTGAACGCCTCCTCCATATTTCCCCAAAGGCCAAGGTTTTTATTAGAGGACCCCACGTGATCTATGACGGAAAAGCAAATCATGCTGCGTTTGGGGACAATTTTGGGCCTGTCTACACACAGATTTGGAAAGATGAATTTCGTGGACTTTTCCACAAGTTGTGGTTTTTAGATTATTGGGATATGACGATTGCATCAGAGAACTTTACGTCACATCCGCCAGACAGAACTGTCTTGGCAATGTTGAAAGTTCTGTTTGGATATTTTTGTGAGCTGTAGCATGAATTGTCTTGAATAGGAAATACGTTTAGCATTCGAAAATCTGCATAACCAATCCTGTGGGTATACTCCCAATGCGCAAAAGGCCATCGGGCCAGCGGACGACTGACGTCGGCCCGATGGCCTTTACACATTGGCATATCCGTGTCCGTTGTGATAGTAAAGTAATTAAAACATGTAACACAACCCTTTGACCTATTCACTATCAGGACACGGGGAACATCACCTAACTGCAGAAGACATAGACCCTCATCAGCCCCCACAACGCTTCTTGCCATCGTGAATGACATCTGAAACGTCTCTCGGCAGCTTTGAGTCCGGCTTTCTTCTGACTGACGTCATCGCCAGTATGTAAGATTACCAACTGCCGTCAGTGAGCAGAATGTTGGGCCGGTCTGCTCTAGGTTGAAAGATTCTGAGGTGAAGTGGTTAATACTAGTGAAGCCGTTTACACTTGCAACCATGTTTGAACCCGAGTAGAGCTGAACCCGGGTTGATGCGTTTACACTTGCATTTGGAACCGGGGTTGACACGCTCACATGACGCGACAAAGCATCTTAGGAATGCATCATGGCGCCGCCACGAGACAACACGTACGTGGCTCATTGTGTTTTTTGGCTCTTGCAGTTGGATTAGTGACCAGTCTTTTTTTTTTTTTTTTTTTTTTTGTCTACCCTATTGGAAATACGGTAGACTTTGAAATGGGGCCGACCTCAGCCCGTTCAACACCTTGTACGCGATAACATGTGTGGCGCTGTAAAAGTGTAGTAACGAGAAAAAATTACGTCACGTCTAGCTACGCTAGCTTGAACGCAGATCTAGCGGCAAAGCGCCGTGTGTGTGTGTGTGTGTGTGTGTGTGTGTGTGTGTGTGTGTGTGTGTGTGTGTAACAACTCTGAATGTTCCGTAGAGAAAATCGCATGTGAGCTAAATTTAAAAAAAAAAATACGGAAGGCTTTGGGATGAAATCTCATCTTGTTTTTCTTTGTAATATTTTTCATGTATTATTTCTTGCGGCATCTCATGTTCACTGTCTGCACAATCCACGTCAATACAAGGCTATGAAATCTGTCTGTTGTGCCAGCAGTACTAAAATTCCTGGAAATGACGTCACGTCCCTGAATTTTTGGCAACATGCACAGTGATGACGTAGAATGCAATACGGTCTAGATCCAACCCCAGTTCAACCCTGCTTCGGACCAGGGTTGAACTCTACGCTGCTCCAACCTGGGTTGGGTCAAGTGTGAATGCTCCAACCTGGATTGTACTCGGGTTCAACCCGGGTTGATGTGCAAGTGTAAAATGGCCTCGCTTATATATTCAGGAGCAAAAGAAATGCAGCACATGATGTCCGTGTTATGAAAGTACGCATTCGTCTTATGATTAATTTTTGGCAATTATGAACAATATTCTTAATGAGTTATCGTTTGCGCAAGAATATGAAAACCAAAGAGTTCACATTCTTTTACAAGAACTTACCCAGTACGCAAAGGCCATCGGCCATTGGGCACTGCCCTTAGTTTAGCAGAGTGCAAACGCTGTTTTTCTATGGGTACTTCAACCACTGTTGTGACCCAATGTGGACACTGAGTTGGCATAGAGCGCACCGGGTGCTGAGGCATCATCTTGGCAACACGCTCAAGACTCTGGATGACCTGCTGCAGGCGCTGTTCCGGCGTTATTTTCTCGGTTCATCTCAAGTGACAACCTAATTGATATTTTTCATTCACAGATTTTTGATCAGTTGTAAATCAATGTTTTCTGTATTGAAGTACACTCTTTGCATGTAATTCTGTCAACCAACAATCAGAGTTGGCTCATTTGTTTTGACAAAATGCGTTTAAAGGCGCAACCGTTTTGTTTTGGTCTTTCTGGTTGTGCCTTCCAAAATGGAACAGATGGTGTAAATAAGCGAGTCAAAACAAATTCAGTTAACTCATTCAGCCCCTACGGCCGTATGTCCCAAATTTTGGAGGCGTCATCTAATGACTATGCATCAGTTGCAGGAGATAGATGGACCATGATAATTCAAGGGCAGTGCCAGAACACTGAGCTTGGTGCCGACAGGCGCCAAGCTAATCTGGCGCTACCTTTGAATTACCACGGTCGGCCAATCTCCTGCTGTAGTGCGTCAGGGCTGAATGGGTTAAAAAGTGGCTGAATCGGCTGTATTGTTTGTGTTGTTTTTCATTTTCTTTTGGTCTCAAACAACGCCTATTTGGTCAGACTGCGCCTATAGATTTTCCCACTGTTTTTGTCACCAGGAAGCAACCCAGACGCAGTGAAATGGATAATTTGTATTAAAGTACCATTCCGCATTAATCTGAAGACACATTTATGCACCATTTGTGTTTGTTATGCCTTGTCGACACACCTAATGAACTTCAACAGCAGCTTGGGCACGCATCAAAAGCATACGCGTAATCGCACTCATTTATTCTACGCTGCCATTGGCGTGTCAATTTATTTTTAGCTGTTTCTTGTTCTGCCAGAAAGCGTTTTATTTCTAGAATGGAGCGGAGTCCTTGTCAGGTTACTTGATATAAAAACACATGTGCTAAACTGGATTCTTGTGTGTCTATATGTACCATAACTAGACTGTGACCTGTGTGTAGCGTTTAGTCGTAACCATCTGTTACAGAAGTGTAGTTTTGAACAGTTACGGCGGTAGTGGACCCTTAATTGACATCATGTGCAACAAAAGAAACACAACGCCCTCTATCAGTGTATTTGGCTGATTCCTTTATATTATATTTATCTTCAAAATCAGTCAACAACTCCCTCCATGTATTTGGCTGATTCCTTTATCCTATATTTATCTTCAAATTCAGAGATGGCTGCCGTGGCAAAACGAAAGTCTGAAACAAAGTTTCCCTATCGATTATCAGTAGACCTTTGTCCCCACTATCGTCACAGGCAGCTAGCTTTTCCCTGGTACGTGCACTTCCGGTGTCCTTTGACCTCTGAGGCCATGCCCAAAACAAAACGAAAGCTGCACTAACAGCAGTCTTCCTTGATAAACACTGTAAAACTAAATAACATTGGTAACACATTCTACCCGAGGACCGAAATCCCCAAATTTTAAAGTTGCCCTCTGAAGGACTGTATTACAGTTCTAGAGACGGATCGAACATGATAGTTCAAGGGTGGTGCCAGAAAGCTTGGCGCCTATGGGCGCCAAGCTATTCTGGCACCACCCTTGAACTATCTTGTTCGATCCATGTCTTGTTATGGTGTGTCCGGGCTGAATGAGTTAAACGTGGTGTAACAAAATTAGTTTGAAATCTTCGGTTCCTCTGGAATCGAGAAATACGATCGCGTTTGAAAAACTGGTAAAATATGAGGATTTTTCCTTACCCCGGAGTCATTACTCTGAAAGGGCGTAAAACCTCAAGTGTGAGCTAGGGGCCTAAAAGCGATGAAATCGAACAGGTCATACCCAGACCAACTCAAAGAGCCCTATTTGAGCTGTCTAGGCCCTCTAGATCGCCCATAGGCAGGTCTTGAAGTTTGCAGAATATTTGTTATTATTTTCCTCTCGTGACAATATTGAT
This sequence comes from Semisulcospira habei, assembly GCA_036245525.1. Lineage (NCBI taxonomy): Eukaryota > Metazoa > Mollusca > Gastropoda > Semisulcospiridae > Semisulcospira > Semisulcospira habei. The sequence continues at coordinate 137,510,169 of BTPG01000001.1, forward strand.
AAAAATTGGAGTATGATCTATCAGGCGAACATTGATGCGCTCGAGTTGGTCATGCCAAGACTTGTCCAAAAAGCCCTATTTGAGCTGTCTAGGCCTTTGTAGATCGCGCGCAAACGTGGTTCAAAGTGTGTCATTTCATTTGATTTTTTCTTGGTTTTTTTACTTCCCCCAGGAAAATACCACTGTCAAAGTTGCAGCTACAGGCTTAAAATTGATGGAATCGGGTTGGTGACATCAAGACTTGTCCAAAAGGCCCTATTTGACCCTTACCCCGGGGATCATCGCTCTGAAAGGGCGTAAAATCTGAAGTGTGAGCTAGGAGCCTAAAAGCGATGAAATCGAACAGGTCATACCAAACCAACTCAAAGAGCCCTATTTGAGCTGTCTAGGCCCTCTATATCGCCGACAGGCAGGTCTTGAAGTTTGCAGAATGTTTGTTATTATTTTTCCCACGTGACAATATTGCTGAAAATTGGAGTATGATCTATCAGGCTAAGGTTGATGCCATCGAGTTGATCATGTCAAGGCCTGTCCAAAAAGCCCTATTTGAGCTGTCTAGGCCTTGTATATCGCCCGCAAACGTTGTGCCATTTCATATTATTTTTTCTATTTTTCCCCCCCCACTCCCACAGCCAACAAATGCCAACGCCGCCCGAAGTCGGCCCGATGGCCTTTGGCGCACTGGATTGCAGCCTTAAAATTTCTGCATACGAAAACGTAAAGAAGAAGATCTTGAATCTGGTGTTCGCAGGGACGGACCTAGTGTTTAACCCTTTTAGCCCCAAGGTCCCATTTCTCAAATTTTGGAATATGTTTTGCCTAACGACGATGTACCAGTTGCTTGAGATGGCTTGACCATGATAATTCAAGGGTAGTGCCAGATTAGCTTGGCGCCTTCAGGCGCCAAGCTAATCTGGCACTACCCTTGAATTATCATGGTCAAGCCATCTCCTGCTGTAGGGATGATGATGATGATGAAACGTTTTTATTCAGGATAAAGTTTTAGGCATGCGAATGCCTCTCTTACACTGAACTGTCCTGCTACACAACACACATAATATACATCGAGCAACACAATAAAATATTAAAGGGAAAAAAAACAAAAAACCAAACCAACAACTAATATCAAAAACATTTAAATGTACGAAAAACATAAAAGACGAAAAAAAAAAAATACAAACAGCATAATAACATCGACATAAGCTGAAGGTCATCTTATAATTAGAACATGTCTAGAGGGATCCGGGGCTGAAAGGGCCAACAGCGTGTGCATGTCTATATCTGTGTAGATGATGTTCCATTTAGCGCGTTACATCCTTAGGATGAAAACATCAATTGTCATAAACATCCCTTGAGGTATGCGTCACAGGTCTGGAGACAGATTGAACATGATAGTTCAAGGGTGGTGCCAGAATAGCTTGTTGACATGACGCCCACAGGCGCCATGCTATTCTGACACCACTGACCCTTGAACTATCATGGTCTGTCGATCCACATTCTGCCGTGTCATGGCAGTCAGGGCTTTGTGGGTAACGTGTGCGGTTCTCTGTGTTGCTAATAACCCTTCTTTTTCCTGTACTCGCGTCTTAACCCCGTCACTGCTGAAACTGAGAACACCACCCGAGACTGCAAGAGGCCGCCGTCACTGCTGAAACTGATAGAACACCACCCGAGACTGCAAGAGGCCGCCGTCACTGCTGAAACTGATAGAACACCACCCGAGACTGCAAGAGGCCGCCGTCACTGCTGAAACTGATAGAACACCACCCGAGACTGCAAGAGGCCGCCGTCACTGCTGAAACTGATAGAACACCACCCGAGACTGCAAGAGGCCGCCGTCACTGCTGAAACTGATAGAACACCACCCGAGACTGCAAGAGGCCGTCGCTGTCAGTTCTTAACCCCTTCACTGCCAAGTGCTCACGAACTTCGCGTCTAAAGCCACTGCACGCTAACCCGGCATTTCAGTGCACGAAGAAACAGATGGAAATCGTGAAGACCGAACTTAACAGACGTAATGATAGTAGCACTTGCAAGAGACATAAATCCTCATGAGCCCCCGCAATTGCGGGGGCTCATGAGGATTTATGTCTCTTGCAGTGCAGCTGCCTTGACCCCGACAGCTAAGGGGTTAACCGACTGACTTCAATACTTGTGCTACTTTGAATGAATATTTCATATTTACTTTGTTGCCGTGCGGAAAACCGTGTATGAAATTGTTATGGCACACTGCTGTCTGTTTACGAGTCCAAAACTGCGGGTGTCAGAAGAAAACTTTAAAAAACAAAAGAGCTGATCTTCACAATTTTAGGAAGAATAATCTTTAGTACACTATTGTTGAGAGAAAGCCCAAGAGCAGGTGATTGCGCACTGGCAATGAAATAGCGATCAGAACCCTATGCGCCCGACCGCAGCACAGACTCAGCCGAGTAGTACAGGCAGACGCCGAAAGGTAGCGGCGCCGTTCTCACGACGAGAACTCGGGACTGGTGAGTTGACACTGCCCGGTCAGACTCTCAGACCCGCCTGCCTACTGCGACTTACCGCAGGCCACGGCCCAGGAACATAGGGAACCGACATACTAAGTAATGCCGCGTAAACCCTTGGTAGAGCTCGAGGACTGGCACTCCTTTCACGGGGCCAAATTATGGCTACAATGATCTTTGTTCCAAAAATTGCTTCTTCAAATTTCGGAGGCTGCTCGTGACGCCAGTTCTGAGAGAAAACTTTCAACATTTTCAACATTCACATGCCAGTCATCGGATATTGTCTATGTCATCTCATGTTCTCACTGCCCAAAGATGATGTATGTGGGGGAGACATACCGTACACTCCCTGAACGCTGCGAGGAGCATGTTCGTTCGATCCGCCTCGGATACAACAACCAGGTTGGACGTAATTTCAACGAACCTCCTCATAGCCTCAAACATTTCAGCATACGCATCCTTTGGCAAAATACATCCCACTTCATCCGCCGCAAAATGACAGAATCCTTTTTTGCGGACAGGCTTGGCACTTACCATCCGCGTGGCTTGAATATTCGCCCCTAGGGATGTATGCTCGGCCTGATGGGTAGTTGGTGCCAGACTTGACCACACTGTTGATACTGGATGCTACCTTTGAGTGTGTGTGTGTGTGTGTGTGTGTGTGTGTGTGTGTGTGTGTGTGTGTGTGTGTGTGTGTGTGTGTGTGTGTGTGTGTGTGCGCGTGAGCCGCCTGCAGGTGAGCAGGCACGAGTGAATGCGAATGTATGCAGTGACGTGTATGTATATAGACGTAAGTTTTGTGCTACGTGTTTTGTGCATGTGTATTTGCGTCATTATTTGTGTGTTGTTGTTGGGTTTTTTTTTTTTTTTTTTTTTTTTTTTTTTTTACGTCATTCTAAATTCTCTCTATACAGGATGACGTCTTTTGTTTCTGTCGTGTTCTTTTCTGTTCTACGTTTGTTTCCATGTCACCTGAGGAAGGATCTTTGATCCGAAACGTCGTTATTTGTTTCTATTTTAAAGGGTTTTCTACCACTATCTTATGTTTTTCTTTCAACATTTTCATTATCACACAGAAATGGTGATTTTTTCATTATTTCTCTCCGGCCTGGAACCTGTTTGGTCTAGTTTCGCGCAGTCTATAGATAAAGAAGTGAGAGTAACCGCTTCTGGTTTTGGGCCTTAAAACTTGAATTGCCGGTATTCCGTTGCACAATACAGCAAACGAACTGTTGACGGTTGTCGTTCAAAATTGCTCTACTGAAAAGCAAACTCCAAAAGCTGAGCATAGCAATGTTTGGAACAAAAATCTTAGGCGCACTATTATTGAGAGAAAGTCCAAGAGCAGGTGATTGCGCACTGGCAATTAAATAGCGATTAGAATCCTATGCGCCCGACCGTAGCACAGACTCAGTCGAGAAGTACATGCAGACGCCAGCAGGTCACGGCGCCGTTCTCAGGACGAGAACCTGGGACTGGTGAGTTGACACTGTCAGACTCTCAGACCCGCCTGTACACTGCGACTTACCGCAGGCCACAGCCCAGAAACAAAGGGAACATGCTAAATAATGCCGCGTAAACCCTGGGTACCTCGCGCTGGGACCATATGGCGTTGAGGCGCGTCCCCTGGGTGGTGGATAGGGGGTCCCTCGTGAGAGGGGTGCACCGAATGAAATAAGGTGCCGTGAACCAACATGGTCTAAGGGAAGGTGACCCCGACAGAAAACCCCTGGTCCTCCTAGTAAGGGGGTTGGGCGTAGGGGTAGCTTCCCCACCCTGCAAAAAAGGAAATAGCTACAAAAACGCCGACGAAAAGACTAACAGTAATTCCTTTCCTGGAGGAGGAAGGCTCTTCTACCAGAAGACTTATGACGTCCTGTGGTGAAAGCCGGAAGCCACAGGACCGAGCCGCCTCTCTCTATCCAGGGACACAACCATGGGCACATGGAACGTCAAGACCATGTACCAGAGCGGCAAGGCCGCCCAGATAGCAGCGGAAATGCAAAAGTACAACCTTTCCCTGCTAGGTATCAGTGAAGCCAGATGGACACAGTCTGGCCAGAAAAGGTTGTTAAGTGGGGAGATGATTCTGTATTCAGGTCATGAACAGGAGAATGCCCCCCATACAGAAGGAGTAGCATTCATGCTGTCACCAGTGGCTCAGAGAGCGCTGATGGGCTGGGAACCTCTTGGGCCAAGAATTATCACAGCAGCCTTTAGAACCAAGAAAAAGATCAAGCTGAACGTCATCCAGTGTTATGCGCCCACTAATGACAGTGACGAGGAAGAGAAACAAGAGTTCTACGACCGACTCCAGAGTGCCGTGGACAAATGTGCGGAGCGAGACATCACCATCGTCATGGGCGATTTTAGTGCCAAAATAGGGGAGGACAACACCGGATACGAAGAGGTGATGGGAGACAGGGACTAGGCTCGGAGATGAGTGAGAACGGGGAGAGGTTTGTAGACTTTTGTGCTCTAAACCGACTTGTCATTGGAGGCAGCATCTTCCCACACAGAAGAATACACAAAGCAACTTGGGTCTCACCTGACCATACAACAGAAAACCAAATAGACCATATCTGCATTAGCAAGAAATTTAGAAGATCCCTTCAAGATGTTCGGGTGAGGAGGGGAGCAGATGTCGCCTCAGACCACCATCTGCTTACCTTAAAAATGAAGCTCAAGCTAAAGAAAAGCCGCACAGAGACAACAAGAAGACAGCGCTATAATGTAGGCCTCCTGAGAGAAACTGGAGTTAGAGAAGAGTTCAAACTGGTGCTGTCCAACCGGTTTCAAGCGCTACAGGAGCTAGTAAATGAAGAGGAGGCGGTCACCACAGAGCAGCAGTGGAAGGCAGTTAGAGAGGCGCTGAACTCAACCTGCAAAGACACTGTAGGGTTCAGGAAACACCATCACAAAGACTGGCTGTCGGCACAGACCTTGAAGAAGATAGAAGTGAGGAAGCAAAAGAAAGCAGTTGTCAACAACAGTCGCACGAGAGCAGCCAAAGTAAGGGCACAGGAGGAATACTCGGAAGCCAACCGCGAGGTGAAGAGGAGTATCAGGGCAGACAAGAGGGCCTACACAGACAGCCTAGCAGCAGAGGCAGAAAAGGCAGCAGGCAGCGGCAACATGAAACAGCTCTACGACATTACCAGAAGATTGTCGGGCAAGTATGGCCATACAGAAAGACCAGTAAAAGACAAAGAAGGCAAGCCTATTGCAGACAGAGCAGACCAACTCGACAGATGGGCCGAGTATTTTGAAGAGCTACTGAACAGACCTAGCCCACCCGACCCCCCCAGACATCCAGCCGGCAGAGACCGACCTACCCATCAGCTGTGACAGACCCAGCCGGGAAGAGATCAGAAGAGCAGTGGCATTTTTGAAGAACGGCAAAGCAGCAGGGCCAGATGGCATCCCAGCGGAGTCTCTGAAAGCAGACCTAGAGACAACAGTGGAGATGCTGTACCCACTGTTTGGAAAGATCTGGGAAGAGGAGGTGATGCCGGCTGACTGGAAGGAGGGGTACCTAATCAAGCTTCCCAAGAAAGGCGACCTCAGCAAGTGTTCCAACTACAGAGGAATCACCTTGCTGTCAGTACCAGGAAAGGTCTTCAACAGGATCATCCTGGAGAGAATGAAGAGCTCCGTTGACCCCAGCTGAGAGACCAGCAAGCAGGATTCAGGAAAAACCGATCATGTACAGACCAGATCGCCACTCTCCGCATCATCGTGGAACAGTCTCTGGAGTGGAGCTCCCCGCTGTACGTCAACTTTGTGGATTATGAGAAAGCATTTGACAGCGTGGACCGAGAGACTCTGTGGAAACTCCTACGACACTACGGTGTACCCACAAAGCTCGTCCGCCTGATCAAGAGCAGCTACGATGGCATGACATGTCGCGTGATCCACGAAGGCCAGTTCACCAGGGAGCTCCAGGTCAGAACTGGTGTCAGGCAGGGGTGTCTGCTGTCTCCGTTCCTCTTCCTACTGGCCATAGACTGGGTCATGAAGATGACCACAGAGCACAGACGAAGTGGAATACAGTGGACACTGTGGACACAGCTTGACGACCTCGATTTTGCAGACGACTTGGCATTACTGTCCCACACTCATCAACAAATGCAGGACAAGACCACGAGGCTTGCTGACATCTCGTCCCAAGTGGGCCTCACCATTCACAAACAGAAAACAAAGACAATGAGGCTGAACGCAACCAGGGAAGAACCAGTCTTGCTTGCTGGCACCCCGTTGGAGGAGGTGGAGTCCTTCACCTATCTCGGGAGCATCATAGACAAAAAAGGCGGCACTGATGCAGATGTCAGAGCACGAATCGGTAAAGCCAGAGCAGCCTTTCTCCAGTTGAAAAAAGTGCGGAGTTCCAGAGAGCTGTCACAACACACCAAAGTCCTGATTTTCAACTCCAATGTAAAAGCAGTTCTCCTATATGGAGCAGAGACTTGGAGATTGACAAAAACCACAGTCAACAGAGTACAGACCTTCATGAACAGTTGCCTTAGAAGAATTTTGAAAATCCACTGGCCAGAGAAGATCAGCAACATCAGACTCTGGGAGAGAACAGAGCAGATAACAGCAGAGAATGAAATTGGGCGAAGAAGATGGGGATGGATCGGTCACAGTCTGAGAAAGCCAGCTTCCAGTATCACTAGGCAGGCATTGTCATAGAACCCCCAGGGAAAGAGGAAAAGAGGTAGGCCGAGAAACTCCTGGCGTCGAGACCTCCAAGCAGACATCAAGAGACTGGGAACCACCTGGAGTAGAATCGAAGGAGAAGCACAGGACAGGAGTTGCTGGAGGTCTCTCGTCGACGGCCTATACCCGGGTAAGGGTGACAGGCGTAAGTAAGTAAGTAAGTAAGTAAGTAAGTAAGTAAGTAAGTAAGTAAGTAAGTAAGTAAGTAAGTAAGTAAGTAAGTAAACCCTGGGTAGAGCTCGAGGGCCGTCACTCATTCTTATGGCGAAAATGATCTTTGTTCCAAACATTGAGTGCTTCTGATCAGATTTCGGAGGTTGCTCATGACACCAGTTCTGAACGAAAACAATCCACAGATTTCTACATCGCACAACGGTAATCAAAACGCAATCCGATGCATCAGCTACAATCCATGGCTTCTGATCAACAAGCTTAGGTTTTGACCCATGTAGCTGTAAGAAAAAAAAAGAAAATCCGTCCAAGCTGCGACTGAGACTGACTATGAGATTACTGGAGTCCAACCTGCCACAACGCCTCCCATCTGTCTACTGTCCGTCTTCTAACAGAATTGCACAGAAACATCCAGATCTGAGAACGCGGGCATTTCAACTCAGGGTCTGTCAATGAAGAGAATAAAAGAACCCCGCACACAGAAGAACATAATAATAAATGGCGGCCACGTTACCTGACAATTGAATTGAGAAAGCGAAGATCCTCAAGATCCTGCGTATCTTCAGTGGCTCTTGAGGATCTATGTGTCGTGCAGAACTTAACCCTTTTAGCCCCGACATCCTACAGCAGGAGATTGATTTGTCGGCTGCCTTCGACACCATCGATCATGACATTCTTTTAAGACGTCTGCAGTGTACTTTTGGCATAACTGACACTGCCTTACGGTGGTTTGCCTCCTATTTGTTAGGCCGCTCTCAGAGTGTGACTGTTGGAGGTGTAAAGTCCAAACCACTCCCCCTGCGTTGCGGCGTGCCCCAGGGTTCTGTCTTGGGGCCTGTACTGTTTTCAATGTATACTCAACCCTTGTCATCTGTTGTGAGTCGGCATAGTTGTGGTTTCCATAAATATGCCGACGACACACAGCTGCTCAGGGACTCCAAGCCATGTGATGTCCCTGTTGTAATTAAGGAAGTGGAACTCTGTATATCATCTGTTAAAAAATGGATGTTAATGAACAAGCTCATGCTGAATGGTGGCAAAACTGAGTCAATGTGTGTCGCGTCACATCACACTCTTTCCCAGGTCACCTGCAGCAGCTTGACTGTTGGTGAAGCTGCCATACCTTTCAAACGCTGTGTTCGTGACCTTGGTGTTCTTTTGGACTCTACTTTGTCTATGCATGACCATATCACTTCCATCTGTAGAGCAGCCTATTTCCAGCTGAAGAACTTGAAATCAGCTCTGTAAGATCTTTCCTGACTCAGTCTGCCACCACTCAGCTTGTGTCTTCACTGATTTTGAGCCGCATTGATTATTGTAATTGTTTGTTTGCTGGTCTGCCATCTGAAGAACTGGCTCGACTTCAGAGAATATTAAACAGTGCAGCTCGCGTCATTTTTCAGAAATCAAAAAAAGATCATGTGTCATCCTTGTTGTACCAACTTCACTGGCTTCCCATCAAAGCTAGGATTGAGCACAAGGTAGCTACTTTCGCCTTCCGTCATTTCGATGGTACATTGCCTCCCTACCTTTCCAGTATGTTTGATTACTTATCAAGCCTCCCGCACCTTACGTTCTAGCAGTGAAAAACTTTTGAAAGTACCGAAAATAAATACAAAGTCCTTTGGTCAAAGGTCCTTTTGTTTCCAGGCCCCTGTCATTTGGAATTCGCTTCCGAAGCACATTCGTGATGCCCCGACAGTAATTTCTTTCAAAAGTCAGCTTAAAACTCATCTTTTCCAGTCTCACTACTCTGTCTTACTAAATTCCAGTCTCTTTTCTGTTTCACAATAACATCGTGATGATCTGTGCCAGTCCTTGTTGCGATGGTTGTTTGTGCTTTGGGTGTGTTTATGTGCTGTTATTAGAATTTGTATTGTAATATTTGCATTTTGTGGGGTTTTTTGTTTATTGATTTGTGTTTAGGTTTTAACTTTGATTTGCATTGTACAGCGCTTAGAGCCTGCACTGCAGGGAGTTTGCGCTTTATAAATATAATTATTATTATTATTATTATTATTATTATTATTGATTGACCATGATAATTCAAGGGTAGTGCCAGATTAGGTTGGCGCCTGAAGGCGCCAAGCTAATCTAGCACTACCCTTGAATTATCATGGTTAATCCACCTCCTGCAACTGGTATATAATAGTCGTTAAGTAAGACTTCCAAAATTTGGGAAATGCACCCGTGGGGCTAAAAGGGTTAACATACTGACATGTCAGTCGAGAAAAGGCGGCGCGGCATGTTACATCCAAGCTGAGAGTCCATGTGATACGCAAAGGAACACAGAGATAAATTCGCCATGCTTACCGGCGACAAGAAACAGATAGTCATGAGCCCCTGTGTAACTCGTAGCGCCGCGCAGTGTTGATCTGTGATTCGACTGATCTTGACTTTCTTGACTGAAGCCCGACTGACGCAGGTCACAAATCAGTAACGGTTTAGGTCTACACGGCTAGTGTTGCTCTTAGCGCGAGTTGCGACTGGTGGATCGACGATCGACCGCACAGTCTGAGGTTACTAGCAAAATCTACAATTTAACCTTTGGTCCGATAGCGCTACCTACAACCAAAGGCTTCAAAAGTGAGGTAATAATAGATAGGTTCCACCCGCCAGGTATGCCGGCCGCCGCATACTGCCGATCCGTACCGGGCTGTGCGTGTAGTCTGTCAGTGGCTGAAGCGGCTTTGCTTACTGGAAAACAATGATACTCTCGTCATTGATAGGCTCATTCTCCTCCAACAGAGAGGGCGATCAGAGAGAGAGGGAGAGAGAGACTGAGTTCAGTCCAAAGCACGGTCATTTATTTTCCAAGGATACATGTCATTCTCGCGTGCGTACGTGTGCGTGTTTTAAATGAGTTTGAATTATTTTTAAAATTTATTTATTTAGTTTAGTTTCTTAATCTAGTTCGAAGCAAGGCCAAGAATGACATGAAAAAGATCTGTCCGGCACAGTTTTACCTTGGGAAAAAAATCATTTCTCACTCTCTCTCTCTCTCAGTCTCAGTCTCTCTCTCACATCTCTCCGGGCTCGGCTCGCTCTCTCTCTCTCTCACACAGGCCACACAGGGCTTCCGGTGCATATAGTACTTTTCAGCGGCAAGACTGAACTGAATAGTTTTTCCTCCGGCTTGCCGCATTGATTTACGTGTGTAGTCACAACTTTAATTCAGTAAGTTGTTTGGGCCGGCGTTTTGAGGCATGACAGGTGGTGTGAAAAAGAGCATTGACCAAAGTCTAGGTAATTTTGAAAGAAAAACACACATTGAAGACAGTGGTAGAAAAACACAGGCCTTTAAAATAGCCGACAAGGAACGACGTTTCGGATCAAAGATCCTTCTTCAGGTGACATGGAAACACTTGAAACGTAGCGGAACAGAAAAGAACACGACAGCGGAAAGAAAAGACGTCATCAGTTGACGTCAGTAGTCCTGTACTACTAGAGAGAATTTAGAATGACGTAAAGTTTAGTAATTTTAGTTGACCTAGTGTGTTTATGGGAGCGGCGGGATGGGGCATATCACGTGCACGTCGCACAGTTGTAATGCAGGCTTGCAGACGACAGTTTGTCATGGGGTACTTAGTGCATTAGAGCCGTTGCGGAAAGCGCTACTCGGAACAGACAACTTCGGCAATATGATTTGTTTAAGAAATTGCCGAAATGTTTCTTTTGTGATATGCTCCGCATGGACTTTTTGTTTTGGCAAAAAGGTTCTTCGTTCATATAGCTTTGTGTTGCAAGAGGCTAATAGAGAAGAGTGTGTAAAAACTAAAAAGGTGACGTAACCTAATTGCCCTTTTGTCCCACAGGCACGCACGTTCGTGTTCGGAAGGGGTATGGCAGCAAGGGAGGCAACAGCGACAAAACGGAGCAACTTTTCAGAGTTATCGTTAACTACAACATGGCGCCAACCGCAAAATTGTTCTCGCTGTTGCAGCACTCGCCAAGACAGTGAAATACCGCAGAAAATAACTATAGAAAATACCGTGCAGGCGATCAACCAGGCGCTGATTTCTTCTAGTTGACGATTGCCTCCAAGGCCCAACAGAAGTATGATTATATAATTATGTGATTGTATACTTTGTTTACGTTTGGAGAGAAGAACCCAACGCCGAGAAAGAAACACGCTTAGATTACTTAGAAAGACGATTACAACACAATTTATTAATATTTCGGGTATTTACCCTTATTGTAAAGAGACAAACAAACATGTGCAGAGATCAGTTGCTACTTATCTTATCAAAGAAGTACCCAACGGAGAAAGAAACACGCTTAGAAAAAAAGGTACAACACCTTCAGTTGCCACATTCCTTCTGCATCTGAAGATAAGTAGCGGCTAATGTCTCTGTTTGTTTGTCTATTTTGACAAAGGGTATTTACCCGAAATATTAATAAATTGTGTTGTACCGTTTTTTCTAAGCGTGTTTCTTTCTCCGTTGGGTACTTCTTTGCATTTCACACGCTTGGCAGTCACCTTTTTGGTCTGGATTGATTACTTATCTTATCAGCGAAGAAGGAATGTGGCGTTTGGTCTGGATTTTGTATGCGTTTGTGTGCAATCATTTTGCTGCTCTGTAGTTTGGTTTAGTGGGCACAACCACAGTTTGACTTCTAAAGACACTTAGAGCAAAGACTGTATAGGGCTCCGGAAGTTCCCCGCGTTGCCTAGCAGCATCGGCGGGTCAGCGGCCATCTTACCCATAATCATGATATATACTTGTTTAGCAAAATAGTGTTTCAACACGTTTTTCTTCATTTTTCTTACTCTTTGGAATCAAACAAAAACAGATTCTGGTGAGCGGTTTCCTACAGTGATGGCAAGACTTGCTGTTATTGCTTATAGTACGTCGAGCAGGGGGCACAAATTCGCTGCCGACCCCCCCCCCCCCCCCCCCTTCCCCCCTTTCCGGTATGTCAGATTTACAGACCTGGACACACAAGCGCATGCACTCACACGCGCGCGCACACACACACACACACACCACACACACACACCACACACACACACACACACACACACACACACACACACACACACACACACACACACACACACACACACACACACACACACACACACACACACACACACACAGCACAACACAACACAACACAATGGACGTAATTCAAACACTTTTATGAAATAAGTCATTAAACTATACTGAAACAAAGTACAGACACACACACTGTAGTTTTACAACCATGAAAGTGTTTTTTAAAATGCAGAAAGGGACGAAATAACAGAAAGAGAATAAAACACTAAAACACATTAATTTGAAGGCCAGACATGCTTTATCAGCATGTGTATTGATCATGACAGTTTAAGGGCTGTGTAAGAACAGCTTGGCACACATAGGCGCCAAGCTCTTCCGACATCACCTTTGAACTATCACAGTTGACATGTATCTAGACCTGTGACTTAGAACTGAGCACACACGGCGGAGTCCACACATCAGTGATGTTCACATGCAACCTTACAGTCTGATGCAAGTCAGAGAAGTAAGCTAATCTACGTTTTTTGTGAAATCGGACGGATGGGTTGTCTTGACGAAATTGTAAAGAAGCAATGGCCGGGGACTACTGAATAGCACACAGCTTTTTTAAAATTTATTTATTTTTAATTTTTAATTTTTGATGTTTTATTTCTTCGGATAAAGTGATCGTCGCTACCTATGAGCTTATTCATTGCAGTAATACAGTTACAATGTGATTGTCAAAGCCAGAGAAGATTCACTTTAGCATCAAAAGGCTAAACTAACTTGAACCGGAACTGATGTAAAGATGTGAGGCTGTTACGTATGAAAGGCATCCGTTACTTTATCCTCACCATGGACACAGACGGCTGGTGAAGTTCAATGATCCTTAACCGTACTCTGCTGTATCAGTAGTCAGGGGCAATTATCCGATTAACAGGTGACACCATTTGGTCTACCACATCCACAAAGCCGACCTCTCGCTTTCTAATTGGACAATTGCCTCAGCGGGGTGTGTCATCAGTCGTAGACATATCCTCAGATGACTTCCTCACTCTGAGGATGGTACATGTGTATTGCACATCAAGATGTATAGCTTTTCAGGATTCCCTTTGCCTGCAAGGGCGCATGAAACTCTATGGTTTTACTGAGGAGCCCTTTATCAGCAAGGACTGAATTCTTGCCCACAATTGGGGTGGACCAACACTCAAGGACTTACACCATATGGCTGACTTGGAGTGAGGATGCGATGCTGATGATATCGCACAGTGACTGAGTGAGACTGAGAGATACTACTTTTCATGAGCCCCTTTGACTTTGGGGCCACTTGACACTCTGTTTCTGACCGTCACTCACATATTTAGTGCAAACTGAAGTTATTTGACTAGTCTGGACACATTTGGCCCACCCACTGATTCAGTACGTAAGAGAGGACAAGAAATGTTAAGAAGACTGCATGCCACGATGAAAAGAAATCTCACCAACTAACCAACCAAACACCACAAAAAAACAAACCCAAAACCCAACCATCCACCACTTTAAAAAAAATATTGCCAGGGCTGACGGGAGGGGGGGGGGGGGTGTGGGTGGGGGGGCTGGGCCTCCCCCCTGGATCCGCCACTGGAAACAAAGTAACCACCTATTCTTATACTGCAGCACTGATTTTTCTTCCAGTGTTAAACTCGCTGTCGGTGCTGTCCTCCCTTGAGTCGGCTGCAGCTGTTCGACAGCAGGGGGAGGCAGAAGAGATGGCTCAGACCAAAAAGACCACTCTGCTGAAACAGAAAGTCGCACAGCTTCAGAAGAGACATGATGAGCTTTTGCAGCAGGTGCAAACAGCCGCGTTAGCGGACGTTGGGAGTGTGACACCTGACTCGGATGAAGGTGGAAATGAACAGAGCAGTGAGCTGCGAAATGCCCTGAGATATTTGGCAGAACTGAAGGAAAAGCTCAACGTTTACAAACTGACAGGTTTGCGCTTGGCTTTTTTGTTAACTCAGTACATCCTGATGCTGGATTAAAAAAAAAAATTGCTTATTAATATTGTTCTGTGAAGGCTACATTACAGATTCGGAGATACATCAACCATTTTTAGTTCAAGGGTGGTGCCAGAAAAGCTTGGTGCCTCAGGCGCCAAGCTATTCTGGCACCACCCTTGAACTATCGTAGTCAAATTTATTTCAAGCAATAGTGTATCAGGATGAAAAGGGTTCACTCACACTGTAGTTTCGGGCATGGAAATTCTCCATGCTATTTACAGATCAAAATGAAAAAAATTTCAGAGAAGAACAAAATTGAGAGGAAAGCTGTTTTACTTTTCATTGTGGTGGTAAAGATTTCATAGGAAATTCTTGTGTTTGTAATACTAAGAGATTTGTAAATTCAGCCTGCCTTTAGGTGCCAAGAGAGTCAGGGACCTTTAAAATGCATAAAAATTGTGAGAATTCATTTTCGGATGGGGTGCCTCACCTCCCTAGAGGTCCTAGCTCCAGCACCCGTCCTGGGCCGATGGCCTGTTTTTAGAGGTTAATTCATTCGCTGCCAGCCGCATCTGGATGCACTGCTTATGCCGCGCATCCGGATGCGGCTGGCCGCAAATGAGCTAATCACTTCAGCGGTTCTTATATTATGCACCAAGCTATTTTGCACTACTCTTGAAATTGTGATATCATGAATTTAAAAAAACAAACAACCCAACTTGATGTTTCCTCAATCCAGGCGTGTCCATCATCAAATCGGACCAGGACGGCAAGATTCTCTGCTTCACCACATCGTACAAAGGCACTTACCTGGAAAACTATCACCTGAAGCTTCAAGGCCTCTCTACAGGGAAGTTCAAGGTCATCCACCATGACCTCCCGACCTTTGTCTTCATCCTGTGTGTGCCAGAGAGCCTAGAGGTCAAGGACATTCCATCGGTCGTGCAGCCTGTGCGGGAGCTGTTGTCGATGTATGTCATGCGGCGTGAGGAACTCAGGGTAGCTGAGGTAGGCACAGTTCAGATGTTGCGCTTTGAAGTAATAATAATAATAAGAAGAATAATGCGTGCTTGTATATCACCTAACCTCGGATTAGAGCTCTAGGTGTTGAACAAAAACTAATTGTACAAAAATAACTAATTACAAAAATGCAATTTACAAAAAGTATTAAAAACAAAATACAATGCACTCTATAAACATCTATAAAGTCAACATTAAAAAATGCTACGCTTAGGGACTCATACTCGCACTCACACACACACTACTTCTAATAGAGATCGAGATGACTTCAACATGACAGGTCTGTGACAATAGTCATTCGCAGCAGACAGAAAAAAGATGGGTCTTTAGGTGCTTGCCTCAACGCCTCTCTTGAATCCATGTATCTCAGTTCGCATGGGAGGTCATTCCAAACAACTGGGCTCTGGTACCTGAATGACCTCTCACCGAACGACTTTGTTTTGACGACAGGGATACTTAACACTCGAGAGTCGGCAGCAGAGCGCAAATTCTGTCTTGAGGGGTGAACGTGGACAGCCAGCCAGTTAACCCTCTTAACCCCAAGGTCCCATTTTCCAAATTTTGGGGTTGTCACCTGACAACTAGGTCCCAGTTGCAGGAGATGGATGGACCGTGATAATTCAAAAGTAGTGCCAGATTAGCTTGGCGCCTTCAGGCGCCAAGCTAATCTGGCACTACTTTTGAATTATCACGGTCCATCCATCTCCTGCAGTAGGGTTTTGGGGATAAACGGGTTAAACCATTTGGCCCTAACACATTACATCAGGATGTGGGTTGACCATTACCTGCAGCTGGCACACAGTCATTAGATCAAACCTCCAAACTTTGAGAATGCGGCCCTGCGGTTCAACGGGTTGAAGTACCATCACGCATAAATCTGAAGACATGTCAATTGAGATGAGATGAGATGAGATAGTTTATTGCCCATATGTTTTCATGTACAAAAGAATAAAAACATTGGAATTTGTCTTGATGTCAGTTACTAAGACTAAAATAACACACACACGCACACACACACACACAGTAAACTCTAAAATATGATTTTCATGCTAAATACTAAGCAAATACCGGTATCATTATTAAACACGGCGAACGGGTGTGTGCTATGCCTTGTCAACACACCTAATGAGCGTTGACAGCAGTTTGGACACGCAGCAAAAGCACATGCGTAATCGCACTTATTTATTCTGCGCTGCCGTTAGTGTGTCAATCTATTTTTAGCTGTTTCTCGCACTGATAGTGGTGTATTTCTAGAACAGAGTGGCGGCATTGTCAGGTTACTTGATACAAAGACGTCGTGTGCTGAACTAGATTGTCCTGTGTCTAAATGAACCACAGCTAGACCTGTGTGTAGCGTTTCATAACCATCTGTTTAAGAAATTTATCAGATATCAGTTACAGCGGTAGTGGGCCTTAAATCCCACTACCGATGATATTGTTTGACAGAAATGATGCATTTTTACACACGTTTTCCGCCGAGTGGTATTGTCGGTAACAGTCAAGGAGGGTAAGGAGGTAGATCTAGAACATGATTATTTAACCCTTTTCATCAACCCTTTTGATACACCCATGGCTTGAAATAAATTTGACTGATAGTTCAAGGGTGGCGCCACCATAGCTTGGCGCCCCAGGCGCCAAGCTATGCTGGCACCAACCTTCAACTAAAACAGTTGATCTATCTCCTAATCAGTAATTTAGCCTTCATAGGACAATAAGCAGATTTGATAAAATCAGCCTCACGATGTAAGGGGTTAAGAGTTGGGCCAGAAGAAAAGCTTGTTTGTCTGAAGCACCCGCAGTCACAGTGTCTCATGAGAAGCTGTGCCTGTGGTTGGCCTGGTTCAGCTGCAGTTCATTATGATTGTATGTAGTGCAGTTTGATCATGGCATCATTTTATGTTGATACCTTGCCCGTGTATCCTCGACTGAGATGTTAATCCTTTTAGCCCCAAGGTCCCATTTCTCAAATTTGGGAGACGTCGCCTGACGACTGTGGTACCAGTTGCAGGGGATGGCTTGACCATGCTAATTCAAGGGCAGTGCCAGATTAGCTTGGCGCCTGAAGGCGCCAAGCTATTCTGGCACTACCCTTGAATTATCATGGTCAGTCAATCTGCTGCTGTAGGCACTTGGCTAAGTGGGTTAACCTTTTCCCTGGCTGGCAGTAGGGTTTTTTGTCAAGGTGATTCCTGCAAAAAATGTGTTGACAAAACGCACTACTGCGGCCCACTTCTGACAGTCAAAGGGCCAGTGGTGTTTTACGCCACCATGAAAAGAGTGCATCAAAGACAGGGAGACCAAGAAAGGCTTCTTTGGGGTGCAAAAATCTGGCCCTGTTTGGATCGAAACTGCAGTGAAATTTATTTATTGTGGTCATCTTCCTGTTTTCACAGTCCAGATTTCTGGACAACGTTCACGTTGTGGAGACAAGCGGGCCAGTCGATTTCATCTGCTTTCACATC
The DNA here is from genome assembly GCA_036245525.1 of Semisulcospira habei. Lineage (NCBI taxonomy): Eukaryota > Metazoa > Mollusca > Gastropoda > Semisulcospiridae > Semisulcospira > Semisulcospira habei. Next base: position 137,527,985 of record BTPG01000001.1, read on the forward strand.
AGCGTTTTGCCCAACCTGAAAGTGGAGATCACTCTGAAGTACAAGGACCTCAAGAGTTATCTTCCCTCTGCCATGGATGCTGTCCCTTTGAGGCGAGGTTAGTATACCATTTGTTAGTTTCTCTGTTCTCTGCTGCAGCAGACCCACAGCTAGCGGATGCAGCTTGTGTTTTGAAATCGTAACTTCAATGGCAAAGATCCCCAGCTATCAAATTAACATGGACACACAGTGGTTTCAGTGAGAGGCATAGATCCTCATGAACCCCCGCAATTGCGGGGGCTCATGAGGATCTGTGCCTCTTGTGGTTGGGTGGTGTTCCCTTTTTTCAGCAGTGAAGGAGCTAAAGTGCGCCCAATATACTTCGAATTATACCTTGGGAAAGCTCACTTCTAAATAACCCCCACCCTCCATATTTCCGAGGGGACAGAACTCATTGTGAATGATCAGATTATTGAGTTGCAGTGGCAAATCTTGTTTATTATTATATATGCTGTGGGAAAGTGAGGGGTGGGTTCATGTGGCGCGCTTTCACTGTCTTGCACACAGGCAGCCACCAGTGTAGTTGACAGTAACACTGGCTGCATGCGTAGATTAGGAGGGTTACGAGACCCCCCCCCCCCCCCCCCCCCCAGTTTGTATCATCTTTAGTAGCAGGCCTTGAGTTGGTTGTGAGGCCCTGCCCCCAACCCCCACCCCCCCCCCCACCCCCCCTCCAAAAAAAAAAAAAAAAAAAGCCTCGGATTTTACCATTGTTCCCTTCCCTGCCACCGTACATACACTGTATGCACATTTTTGTTTCTTAATCTTGGTTCATTCAGTGACCAAAAGCCAACACCATCCAAGAAAGATGGATTCAAACTGGCCTCAGCAAGAGGCATAGATACTCATGAGCCCCCGCAGTTGCGGGGGCTCATGAGGATCTATGCCTCTTGCAGTTGGCATCATGTTCACTTTTTTCTCAGCAGTGCAGGGGTTAAAACAACAATAGGGTAGGTAGGTAGGTCAGTTTTAAAACATGAAAAAAATGTACGCATAGGGTAGGTAGGTAGGTCAGTTTTAAAACAAGAAAAAAATGTACGCAAATAACTTAATACGATTGATACGGGTCTAATGTCAACATGTTCCTTACTTTTGTTAATTTTTTCTTTTTATCTTTGTTATGGTGTTTTGTTTTGACCAATAAAGCCATTTTCGTGTCCTTTACTAGGCCATAAGCCTAATCAAGTGCGGTTTTATACGTCCCTTCGGGCGACAGGAAATAAAAGTGGCGAACGTGAAAATAGGTTTGATGCTGCTTGACATTTTGGGTTGATGTCTTCATCCATTCTTGACATGGTTAACCACATTTTGGAGTCCTTGTTTATGACGCAGTTCACCAAGACTGTGGGAAAAAGACCGTTTTTAGCCGTCTCAGCTAATTTCATGTACATTGTATGTGTTTAGGGCTGGCGTTTTTGTGAGTAGCCACAGATTTTGCTTTGTCAGCTCTTTTTCTGCTGTTTAAAAGAGAAAAGAAGAAAGACAGAATTATATTTCTGTAAAAGTTTACTTTTATTCCTAATAAGAAGCGTCATGTTGCACAATTTGTCCAGTTTTTTATACTTTAAACCAATAAACCCTGAGGCTGATTTTTTAACATTTTCTTATTGTCCTATGATGGCCGCAGTTTACAAGATAGATCAAACATTTTAGTTCAAGGGTGGTGCCAGAATAGCTTGGCGCTTAGAATTAGATGCCAAGCTATTCTTGCACCACCCTTGAAACTATCATTGTCTAATTAATTTCATCCAGTAGTGTATCAGAATGAGAAGCGTCATGTTGCACAACTTGTCCAGTTTCGTATAGTTTAAACCATTACACCTCGAGGGTGATTTAAATTTTGTGTGTGTGCATATTGTCCTATGAACGCCACATTTCAGATTAGGAGATAGATTAAACTTTCAAACATTTTAGTTTAAGGATGGTACCAGAATAGCTTGGTGCCTTAGGCGCCAAGCTATTCTGGCACCACCCTTGAAACTATCATTGTCTAATTAATTTCATGCAGTAGTGTATCAGGGTAAAAAGCATCATGTTGCACAACTTGTCCCGTCTCGTATGGTTTAAACCACTACAGTTTTACACATCGAGGCTGATTTTTTAAAATTTGCATATTGTCATATGATGGCCACATGACAGTTTAGGCGATAGATCAAACATTTTAGTTTAAGGGTGGTGCCAGAATAGCTTGGCGCCTCAGGCACGAAGCTATTCTGGCACCATCCTTGAACTATCATGGTTTAATTTCTTGCAGTAATGTATGATCAGCATAAAAAGCGCCATGTTGCATGTGTCCAGTTTTGTATGGTTTAACCCATTACGCCCTGAGGCTGATTTTTTAAAATTTGCTTATTGTCATAAGAAAGCCACATTACAGTTTAGGAGATAGACCCTTGAACTATCATAGTCTGATTTCATGCAGTAATGTATCAGGATGGAAAGGGTGCGTTATTTACCTTCATGTGATTGTAGCCACCGGTACTGTTTACAGTAAAGGTGGATCTCTGCACGGGCCCGGGGCAGGGAATGGGGTGGGGGGGGGGGGGGGGGGGGGGGTGTTATAAATGGCCACCTGACTTCGTTCCTGTGTTTGCGCTGACAAAATGCAGCTCTAGCACACTCGTTCAGACATCCTAGAATTCACAGCACCCTTTCAGCTTCATAGCTTGTTCTAACAAATCTTTTATGACTCTTGAATATTTGCGTTTAGCCGGTTCAGTGCCCGTTGAGGGAAACTATGTTTCTGCAGTCTTCATCAATTCATCAGCAGCAAGCCCTAGCTGTCCTGGGAACATAGGTTTAAAGTGGTGTCCGCAAGAGGCTTAGATCCTTATGAGCCCCCGAAGCTGCGGCGGCTCATGAGGTTCTACACCTCTTGCAGTTGGGTGTGTTGAGATTTTCTCAGCACTGAACGGGTTAATGTCAAGCAGGTGAATAAGGCCACGGGTATCAGTGGGGTATATTATGACTTTTTAAAACTGGCTGGTTTGTTTGCATGTCTCCTCCCTCCGCAAAAGGCACAGATCCTCATGAGTTCTTTGCAGCCGCATGGGCTAATGAGGATCAAAGCCTCTTGCGGACAAAAATAATACTAGTTGCATAAATCTTTCTCATTTTCCTTTTTTAAACTCTCTCTGCTGTCTGCGCTGCCTGTAGCTCTTGATATGCGATGCGTGTTGCTAAATGGTCTTGGCTTTATTTAAGCCCCACGTCGTAGGTTTATTTAACGTATTGGACCGGCTGGCGACATACATTCAATATTCTGTTTAGTTTTTGTTTTTTTCGCAAGCAGTGCAGGCACGTCCTGAGAAAGTCTTGTTGCTGTCGGGACGTTAAGCAATGTACAATCAATCAATCAATCAATCATCTTCATTAGACAATATAGACCTGTGTTTCTTAACCCTTATCAAGCTGAGGCTTAAAGCTTCACATTTGTGCACTGCCATATGCAGGCTACATCCTAGTACTTACAGATAAGGACATAGACCAATGGCTTTAGTTCAAGGGTGGTGCCAGAATAGCTTGGCGCCTAGAGGCGCCAAGCTATTCTGGCACCACCCTTGAACTATTTTAGTCACACTTTTTTCACACACTGGTGTATTCCGAATGACAAGGGTTAAGGAAAGGAGGGGCTTATTGAATCTGTATGCAGTCGTAATGTAGTAGGCATAGATCCTTATGCACCTCTGCAGCTGCAGGGGTGCATGAGAATCTATGCCTCTTGCAGAAAAGACTTTTGCTCACATTCCCCTACCGATACATCGGTCTTTCTTGATGAGATTAGTATCATAACAGTGATTTTTACTTTATTTTTTAAAATACAAGTTATATTTACGCAGACAGCCGCCGCAAGACAATTTCCCGTAGCACACTATGAGCGGCAAGATCCGTCCAGCCAAGATTCGCTTGCATTGCCTTTGCTTGTCTATTTTTAGTGATGAATGAAGCCGTTACTTAGCAAGCGCCCCAGATCCAGAAATGAACTCTTAAGTTAACTCATTCAGCCTGATGACCGTATTTCCCAAATTTTGGAGGCGTCATCTAATGACTATGCACCAATTGCAGGAGATGGATCGGCCATGATAATTCAAGGGCAGTGCCAGATTAGCTTTGCGCCGACAGACGCCAAGCTAATCTGGCACTACCCTTGAATTATCGACCCATCTCCTGCTGTAGGGTGTCAGGGCTGAGTGGGTTAACAGAATTGGCAGAGTACGTAATACAGAAAGTTTGCTTAGTAGGCAAAGAGTTAACCCATTTCACCCCGAGTCCCTACAGCAGGAGATGGATTGACCATGATAATTCAAGGGTAGTGCCAGATTAGCTTGGCGCCTGAAGGTGCCAAGCTAATCTGGCACTACCCTTGAATTATGGTCAATCCGTCTCTTGCAACTGGTACAGAGTCATTAGGAAACTAAACACGAGAGACGAGAGTGTGTGTAAGCGCGCGCAGGAGCGAGCAAAAGTAAATGCGCGTGTGTGAGGCCGGGGAGAGAGAGAGAGAGAGAAGAGAGAGACAATAAATGATGGATGAGAGAGATGGATAAAAGGGTCAATAAGAACAATTTCATTATCTGCAAGGGTGGTCATAGGATAGCAGTATTTTGGTGTAAGAACTTTTTCAGAGGCCCTACCATACCTTTTCTGTGCACATTACTGCCCTGTGATGTCAAAGGCAGCAAGTTTGTTTTGGTGAACAGCCACGTTTCCATTGTATTACCATGAAAATCTAGCTTTTCACCCAAAAAATGGACTTGCTGTCTTTTTATTTTGCCTTCACTATTTCATTTATAGCAAAGTTCAGCTAATATCTCACAATGAAAAGATTTGGGCCCCTGGCAATGCCAGGGGCCACAATCTTTTTATTGTGAGATATCAGTTAACTGCATATCTGTGTTCCTCTGTGAGACGGTCCATTGCACCCTGAAATCTTATCCTAATCTGGATGGGGCTCTTTAGGAAATTTACGATTTCTCCGAGTGGACTTTATGTGACAAGACGGCCGTGTTGACTGCTGCGTGTTGCGGGTGATATGATGGGTGCCCAAGTGATCTGGAGGATTGGCTGGGCAAGCACTCGTTGTGGAGGCCGCGGCTGAGGTGTCCCCTCGTGAATGAGACAGTCAGCTGTTGAGACTTTTGTCGTAAAATCTTTTTATGGGTACGGTGGGGCATGTCTTGGGCAGCCTTTTTTTTGTGAGCCTTGGCCATGGATAAGATGTTACCCTATCACTGCTGTGGACGATACAGTTCAGCGGAAAAGATGCCCAGCTCAGTCAGTTTTACCCCACGGGCACATTTCCTAATTTCGGAGGTGTTACCTAACGACTATGTACCAGTGGTAGGGAATGGATTGACCATGATAATTCAAGGGTAGTGCCAGATTAGCTTGGCGCCTACAGGCGCCAAGCTACCCTTGAATTATCATGGTCAGTCCATCTCCTGCTGTAGGGTGATGGGTTAATCTGGTGACTGAGCTACGAAAGATAATGCTTGGTGGAAAAGAAACATAATTTAACGGCTTGACTGCGACAAAGGCCACTGTTAAGTAAAAAAGCAATGACAGATACTGTTTGGCTGAAAAGACATAAATTAACCCCTTGTCTGCAAACAAGCATGTAGTCACACATCTTTTTCATTAAGCGGTATCATCAGTAGTTAAATCATCATTGCGGGGTTAAATCATTCATCCCTGAAATGCGACTTGGATCGACCGTGACAGCTCCAGGTAGGGGTCAACGTGGCCAGCTAATTGATGGTCTTTAGTGACAGGTGATTTCGCAGTTTTTCATAAGGGTGTTGGCTCAAAACAGGCTGTACTGTACGAGCAGAGCAGTTTGATGCAATATAGCGGCCCTGCTGCCCCTGTTCCTAATCAGTGTTTGTTGTGGTGCCTGCGTGCTTGTGGGACTTCTCGCCTTCTCTCCGTTGGCTGTATTCTTGTCAGCTGCAGACAGCTTCGCAGATTCACAGACTCATGGGTGGGCAGCCTTCAGTCCTGAAGACTGGTTCACATTAAAAAAAAAAAAGAAATACCAAAAAATATAAATTGACATGGGTGACAGTCTTCAGTCCTGGAGACAGATTCAGCTGTTTTTAAAATTCCAAAAAGATGAATTCGCATGGGTGACAGTCTTCAGTCCTGGAGACGGATTGAGCTGTTTTTAAAATTCCAAAAAGATGAATTCGCATGGGTGACAAGTCTTCAGTGATTCAGCTTTTTCAAAATCCCAGAAAGCGGAACGAGCTCGGTCCTTCAGTCGTCTGTTTCATCTGCAAGAGGCATGAATTCTCATGAGCCCCTGCATCCGCAGTACTGTACTGGTGCATCCGCAAGGGCGCCTGAGAATTTACGTCTCTTGCTGGCATCATTCAGCAAAAAGTACACATGCAGACTAGTTACTACTTAGGTAGCTGGTGGACTGCTTGCATTCACTTCCAATTTGTTTTACCGTCACCCTTGCAACTCGTCATGTAGTGAAACTAGAACAGAACTGATGGATTGTGGGCAGCAGTATTTAAATGTTGTGGGTGCTTGGCGCCTGATTGAAGAATTTGCGGGATTGTGCAACACATTTAGTATAATAATTACCAGTGCTATAGTTGTCAGAGGCCTTTTGATTTACAGTTTCATCAGGGCCACAGATGCGAATTTATTCATTTGTGAAATGTATGACTGATTCATATTCTGTATGGCTAATCGTGCGTGCTTAGAATTTAGAGAACCGTTTCATCAGCTCTTTAGGCGTGAGTTTCTTCATTTGTGAAATTTATGACTAATTTGCATTCTTTATGGCGAATCCTGCATGATTAGAATTTAGTGCCGACTAATTTTATGACAGGTTGCCCAGAATCGCTTCCTTGCCTCCTGATTGGCTAATGCCAGGCTACGGAGAATGAACGAGTACCCTCCAGAGGCCTTGGCAGTGTGAGGATTTACTGAATCATTCCATGTTGCTGGCACAGGCATGAAAACGACTGTGAATGTCCCACACTGGTTGCTTCCTTCAAATGGCTACCACTCAGCGATAGGCAATCGAGGGAGACGACCAGTGTGTGGTCACACAGCAATCATAGGATGCCTGGTCTTCTTCATTGGCAATCTGTCTCCGCAACTGAAGTGTAGGGTTCAGAGGACAGCTTCCCAAAATGGTAATTTCGACCCTGCGTGTTTAACCCATTTAACCTCGAGGCCACACTTTGCAGATTTTTGAGGTGTGACTTAAAGACTGTGCACCAGTTGCAGGAGATGGATTGACTGTGATAATTCAAGGGTAGTGCCAGATTAGCTTGGCGCCTGATGGCGCCAAGCTAATCTGGCACTACCCTTGAATTATCATGGGTGATGCATTTCCTGCTGTAGTGCGTCAGGGTTGAATGGGTAAAGGAAACCTCTCAGCTCTGCTGCTGTTTGTTTCTGACATTGTGGAAGAGTGGATGTTAGGATTGGTGGTGATGGATGTTCGTTTGACGCGGCGGCAGCTGCGGGCAGCCGTTGACCTCACTGATTATCGGCCGATGTTGTTGATTGTCTTCTGCTGACTGATATCTGGGAACACAGTACAAGAATGTGATATCTAGTGTGACTGACCGACCGACATTATCAAGGGACAGTAGAACCTGTTTTGATGCACCGCGTCTGTTTGCAAGGAAACGTGGCCTTAAAACATAAGTGTTTTATCAAGGGACAGTGGAACCTGTTTTGATGCACCGCGTCTGTTTGCAAGGAAATATGGCCTTGAAACACAGGTGTTTTATCAAGAGAAATCTTGAAACAGGTGTTTTATTAAGAGAAATCTTGAAAGGCGAAGCGCTTCTTCTCTCATTCAGGTAGCTACAGCCACAGTCACAGCAACAGCCACAGTCACAGCCACAGTCACAGCTTCAGCCACTTGAACGATGGTCTTTAATGACGGGCGCTTTGTGGAGATAAGTTTGGACAGGCAGTACATGTCACCTGCCATAAAGACCTTCATGTAGGTGGCTGCACGATGGTCCTTGACCCATTTAGCCCCGGGACCCCACAGCAGGAGATGGATTGATCATGATAATTCAAGGGTAGTGCCAGATGAGATTTGGCGCCTGCAGGCGCCAAGCTCATCTGGCACTACCCTTGAAGTATCACGATCAATCCATCTCCCACAACTGGTAGATAGTCGTTAGGCAACGCCTCCAAAAGTTTGGAAATGTGGCCGTCGTGGGGTCAGGAGGGTTAATGACAATTGATCTTTCATAAGGGCGATCGCGCAAAACAGGTTCTGCTGTCATTTCCAAAATTTTGGAGGTGTTGCCTATTGACCATGTACCGGTTGGACGAAATGTAGTATGTACTAACCATGGTAATTCAAGTGCAGTGCCAGGTTAGCTTAACGCCTGAAGGCGCCAAGCTATGGCACTACCCTTGAATTATCATGGTCGATCCACCTCCTGCTGTAGGGACTCGGGGCTGAATAGGTTAAATATATTTGTGTGCGCTGGTCTGTGACATTGTACCTTTGATCTGTCTGGGTGGACCAGTCCGTAAGGTCCAAAATCACAGACCAGCTCCTGTTTTGAAGGACCACGGAGTTGCATGTTGTTTTTTTTTCTCTCACGTTTTCTCAGGTGCGAGTGTTAGATATTGTGCCAAAACGTTAGAAAGACCATGCACTATCAGCTGAGCTGACGGAGCGTTGAACTGACCTGGTGGTGACCAGTTTCTTGACTTCATGCTGCGCACTTCATGTGGCATGAGCAAAATAAAAGCAATCTAGTTTGACAGTGTTTCATCTTAATCTTTCACCATGCCTTATGAAAACAAGATCGTGACCTACTTGTTTCTCGTTCCCATCATTTGCATATTCGGCATCGTGGGGAACTTTTTGACTTTAGTAGTGCTCATACGGGGAAAGTTTTTAGGCGCTGCTTTCGTCTACCTGAGAGGTCTGGCCATTTTCGACATGCTGGGACTGGTGTTCATCCTGCCCATCAGCCTCATCAGGTGCCCAGTCTGTGACTTTAAGAATGTCTATGCGTTGACTTTTTACGAAGCCTACTTCTACATCTGTATTGGTGATATATTCCTGAAAGCCAGTGTCTTGACGACATTGCTTCTGACGATAGAAAGATGTGTTGTCATCGTGTTTGGAAGGAGACTGAATCTTTCAAATCAGAAATCAAAATTTCCACTGTTCGCTTTGATCGGGATTTTTTTCTTCACCATGCTGGAAAACTTGCCGACAATCTGGGTATTTTCAATCGACCCGAAGGACGGCGCAGTGACGCTGACTCCATACAGTGGAAGCCTGGCGTATAAGGTTTACCTGTGGTTTGACGCAGTTCTCTTTCAGTTTGTGCCGTTCGTCATTCTCTTCACGTTCAACATCATCCTAGCAGTGTACCTCGTCAAGCATCGCCAGGTGAGAAATTCACACCAAATGGTCACTGCCAAGTGTGTAATATAACAAATAACCAAGCAAGAAAGAAACACACTTTGGAAGGCAAACAGAAAACAGATCACTAAATTTTCGCTTTCGGGTTAATTCTGTGCTTGTGTGTTTTTTTTTTTTTCAAAAGCGCAAGAACAGTGCACTACTTTAACCTATTTAGCCCTGAGTCCCTTTAACAGGAGATGGATCGACCATGATAATTCAAGGGTAGTGCCAGATTAGCTTGGCGCCGTCAGGCGCCAAGCTAATCCGGCACTACCCTTGAATTATCACAGTTTATTGATCTCCTGCAACAGGTACATAGTCGTTAGGTGAGGCCTCCAAAATTTGGGAAATGTGGCCGTGGGGTTACACGGGTCAGTCACAGAGCAGTGTACGGAGTACTTCTTTTCAAAGGAGACAGACATACATGAGGGACAGTATGTTACTTAACCCCATCACGGTCAGTGATCACAGATTTTACTTTTTTAAGGTCTGTTCATTCAAACGCCAAAGTGCTTCAGCCGTCCAGAGAACACGGGTACAAACTGACATCAGCAAGAGGCATAGATCCTCATGAGCCCCCCGCAGTTGCAGGGGCTCATGAGGATCTATGCCTCTTGCGGTTGGATCGTGTTCCGTTTTTCTCATCAGTCCAAAGGCAAACAGCACAGTAAAATGATAAATACTTGAATACGTAAAATATCTCATTCAGATTCTGGGTTTTGCACACTTTGAAAAAGGTGGTTACATTTAGCCCCAGGACCCTGCAGCAGGAGATGGATTGATCATGATAATTCAAGGGTAGTGCCAGATGAGCTTGGTGCCTGCAGGCACCAAGCTCATCTGGCACTACCCTTGAATTATCATGATCAATCCACCTCCTGCAACTGGTACATAGTCATTCAGCAACACTTCTAAAATTTGGGAAAAGCACCCGAGGGGCTTAAAGTGTTCATTGGGTAAACTGTTCTGTGCTTGTCCCTCTAAAGAGAGTTTCTTGATTCTTGGTTACTTTATCGCCAGGCGAACAAAAGCCTACAAAGGAATTTGTCGTCTGCGTCCTGGGAGAACCGTTTCACGTCTGAGCGGCGCACGCTGCTGATGCTGGTGGGAATTATTGGCATGTTTCTGGTGACCATGCTGCCCTGCTCCATCATGCAGCTGATCGGCATTAGCCTGAACTACGGCTCAGGCCTCTACACACACTTCCAGATGGCTGTCACGGTGCTGGTCAGCGTCAACTTCTCCTGCAACTTTTTGCTATACTGCACATTGAATAAGCGCTTCTGGTTCGTGTCCAAGTCTTTGTTGTGCCAGTGCTGTCGATGTTTCTGTAGTAAGCGTGTGTCGCCGTTAGAACAGGCGTCATCCTCACAACCCTGGCAAACAAGCAGTAAGCGAACTGTTGGAAAACGGACGTCATGTGCAAGCTGTATGCTGCGGAAGAACAGCGAAGATATTTCTGTTATTGAAGAAACTGCTGACAGGAAGCGACGGGGATTGGTAGCAGGATCACCAACTTCAGCACAGACGGTCGGATCACGCGTCTTTCCAGATGACGGGATGTTGACTGACTTTGTTTATCAAGGTCCAACCAATGTTGCAGAAGCTGAAGTGTTGACAGACGCTGTATATCAAGGCCCAAATACTGTACCCAAATCTGAGTTGAGGGACACAGCAAAAGCTTCAAGAAGTGGAAAAATGACAGACACTGTTTATCAAGGCACGATGACTATCACAAAATCTGATGACATAACAGACACAGTATATCAAGGCACAATGACCATCACAAAATCTGATGACATGACAGACACTGTATATCAAGGCCCAACAGCAACAGTCAGAGAGTTGACAGACAGTGTATACCAAGGTCAGGCATCTGTCACACAGACTGAAGAGTGGAGGGATACTGTGTATGCTGGCCCTGCTAAAGTGACAACTCATCCAGACTCGTTCACACACAACCTCCACAGAAAAACATCTGACAAGCCAAATGGGGATGTAGACCACAGAAACTCACTAGCCAGTCTCGGTCAACTTGAGAGAAATGGTTTTAGAGAAAAGATTTGTTATCAAGAGTCTGATGAAGATTCTTCGAGTGAACTTTGACGGCCAGTGCTTTTAGTACAGCAAAATAAGTGGTCAGAATTCACGGACTGGCGATAAAGACCTTTTGCAATATATGTGATGTTAGTGATTTGGGACCTTCTAACCTGAAGCATCTGTGTGCTGGTCTGTGATGCTGGATCTTACAGCTTAAGACCGTATGGTGCGAGATCACAGACAAGCACACATACACAGCTTTTAGCAAGGACTGGATTAGTAACATCATCACTAACATCATCATTGACATCACTGTCATCGTCAACTTCAGTTCTGACATTTTCCATGTTGTCTGGATCATCTACAGTGTCGGTGTCATTAAGCAATGTTGTCATCACCAACATCAAAGCTGCTGTTCTCAGTAAAAACTTCAAAACTTAATCCTAGTAGCTGTACGTGTACTCTGCAGGCCATTGTGGTCAAGTCGGCTCCACTGTGGACACTACCGTCCTCCACAAACTGAATAGCGTGGTCCTGGTCATTTGGAAATTATTGTGGCCAAAAGTCCGATTCCCATGTAAAGTGTGGGAAGAAACAGTCTTGTGTCTACTGAAGTCTGATTCCCGTGTAAAGTTTGGGAAGAAACAGTCTTGTGTCTACTGAAGTCTGATTCCCGTGTAAAGTTTGGGAAGAAACAGTCTTGTGTCTACTGAAGTCTGATTACCGTGTAAAGTGTGGGAAGAAACAGTCTTGTGTCTACTGAAGTCTGATTCCCGTGTAAAGTTTGGGAAGAAACAGTCTTGTGTCTACTGAAGTCTGATTCCTGTGTAAAGTGTGGGAAGAAACAGTCTTGTGTCTACTGAAGTCTGATTCCCATGTAAAGTGTGGGAAGAAACAGTCTTGTGTCTACTGAAGTCTGATTACCGTGTAAAGTGTGGGAAGAAACAGTCTTGTGTCTACTGAAGTCTGATTCCTGTGTAAAGTGTGGGAAGAAACAGTCTTGTGTCTACTGAAGTCTGATTCCCGTGTAAAGTGTGGGAAGAAACAGTCTTGTGTCTACTGAAGTCTGATTCCTGTGTAAAGTGTGGGAAGAAACAGTCTTGTGTCTACTGAAGTCAGTCATAAGCTGGCAATGACTTCTTGTCACAGTAAGTGAAGCTGGTTTAACCCATTCAGTAGCGAGAAAACTGTGGGGGCTCATGAAACTCTATGCCTCTTGCAGACTCAACTTTGAATCCATCTTCATAGGACAGCTAGGGCTTGTTGATGTTGAATGGATGAAGACTGCAGAAACACAGCGGGCACTAAACTGGTTAATTGTTGATTATTAGTATAAATTCTGATATAAGCCTAACATACATTATGCACTGTTTAATAGGTGTATGGTTCCAGTGATTACTGATTGTTAGCCTTTGTACAATTTCCATATAAATAACAGCAGCTAGGCTGGGCTTTTCTTCTTTTTTTCTTTCTTTTTTTTTTGTTTGGGGGGGGGGGGGGGGGGGGGGGGGGGGGGAGGGGTTCGGTGGGAGAGGGAGGTGCTCTATATAGATCTAGAAATTTATGAATAATAATAATAATAATGTACATTTATATAGCGCTTAACCTCCAAATGAATGGTGCTCTAAGCGCTTTACAGGATCAAAAATCACAGAACCAAAAGTACAAGAAAGAAAAATGCTACAATAAATGTTACATACATAACGCACTAAAAATGCATCTAACTATATGCATAAGAAAACAGATAGGTCTTGAGCAGTGATTTAATAGCAGACAGAGTTGGGGCATGTCTGACATGGGCTGGCAGGTTGTTCCAGATGACTGGACCGAAATAAGAAAAGGCACGCTGGCCCTGGCTAGACTTCTTTCGCCTAGAAACCCTGACAATACGCGTGTGTGATGCTGAACAGAGAGATCTTGAAGGCGTGTATATATGAACCAGGTCAGACAAATATGGGGGAGGAGAACCAGTAATATCATAGTAACAAATGACAGAGACATTGTACACAATTCTTTGAGATACAGGCAGCCAGTGCAGGTCAACAAGTAAGGGTGTTATGTGCTGACGTTTCGGTACTCTGTAAATTAGTCGGGCAGAGCAGTTTATAACTCTTTGAAGTTTATCAACAAGATTCTGAGGAACACCAGCCAAAAGGGAATGACAAAAATCAATGCGTGAAGGAACAAGGGAGGTAACAAGCATTTTAGTTGTTTCGGTAGTGAATGGGCTATGTTGCATTCTGGGGTAGACTGGAGCGGATGGGGATTTTATAAATTTGTGCTTGGAATGAAAACGTTGACAGTCAATGACGGAGTCCCCATGCTTGTTTTCAGTGTATAATGAGCCTTCAACTGTTTCATTTCTAACTGGTCAACTGTGCTAGGTAAATAGATCAATGTGCGGGTATCTTGTGGGTCATGCCTGATCAGATTGGCAGTTTGAGATGAGCCGTGCCAAGTGCCAAGCTAATCGGCACGACGCCTGGGCTATCATTGCAATCTTTTTTTTAACTTCTCATACAAAGTCTGTATGTTAACCCATAAGCCCTCACATGATACGTCAAGACATTGATCCACCCTCACATGATACGTCAAGACATGGATCCACCCTCACATGATACATCAAGACATGGATCCACACATGATACGTCAAGACATGGATCCACCCTCACATGATACGTCAAGACATGGATCCACCCCCACATGGTATGTCAAGACATGGATCCACCCTCACATGATACATCAAGACATGGATCCACCTCACATGATACGTCAAGACATGGATCCACCTCACATGATACGTCAAGACATGGATCCACCCTCACATGATACGTCAAGACATGGATCCACCCTCACATGATACGTCATGACATTGATCCACCCTCACATGATACGTCAAGACATTGATCCACCCTCACATGATACGTCAAGACATGGATCCACCCTCACATGATACGTCAAGACATGGATCCACCTCACATGATACGTCAAGACATGGATCCACCTCACATGATACATCAAGACATGGAACCACCCTCACATGATACGTCAAGACATGGATCCACCCTCGCATGATATGTGAAGACATGGATCCACCTCACATGATACGTCAAGACATGGATCCACCCTCACATGATATGCCAAGACATGGATCCACCCTCACATGATATGTCAAGACATGAATCCACCCTCACATGATACGTCAAGACATGGATCCACCCTCACATGATACGTCAAGACATGGATTCACCCTCACATGATACGTCAAGACATGGATCCACCATGGTATTCGAAGGGTGGTGACAGAATAGCTTGGCACCTGTGGGCGCCAAGCTATTTTGACACCACCCTTGAACTGTGGACATGGATCCACCCTCACATGATACGTCAAGACATGGATCCACCCTCACATGATACGCCAAGACATGGATCCACCCTCGCATGATACGTCAAGACATGGATACACCTCACATGATACGTCAAGACATGGATCCACCCTCACATGATACGTCAAGACATGGATTCATCCTCACATGATACGTCAAGACATGGATCCACCATGGTATTCGAAGGGTGGTGACAGAATAGCTTGGCACCTGTGGGCGCCAAGCTATTTTGACACCACCCTTGAACTATGGACATGGATCCACCCTCACATGATACGTCAAGACATGGATCCACCCTCACATGATACGTCAAGACATGGATCCACCCTCACATGATATGTCAAGACATGGATCCATCCTCACATGATACGTCAAGACATGGATCCACCCTCACATGATACGTCAAGACATGGATCCACCCTCACATGATACGTCAAGACATGGATTCACCCTCACATGATACGTCAAGACATGGATCCACCATGGTATTCGAAGGGTGGTGACAGACTAGCTTGGCACCTGTGGGCGCCAAGCTATTTTGACACCACCCTTGAACTATCACGGTTGATCAGTCTCCAGGATGGTGACCTCAGAAGATAAATTCAAAATTTGATAATTTCATCCTCAGGGCTTAATGTATTAGTCTGTTATTCCTGAAGCCCAAATGAAATCTGAAATAATACAGCAAACTGTATAAAAATTGTACAACAAGTAGCCAGGGGACCCGTGTTTTCTTGTTTTTATATCAAAAGTCTGCAGTAAGTGAAGTTTTTACATAGAAAAACTGTACTCGGGACCTCTGGAAAAGTGTTGTTATACATGTCTGAATTTTGTTACGTCCAACCTTGTCATGATAAATTTTTAAGTTTACTGTAGATAAAAAAGAAATTAAAAAAAAAATTTAGTCTTGTGCAGACACCTACTTATAACAGTATCCCACAATGTAGCCGACGCTGTTGTGAATTAAATTGATGTGACTGCAGAAGTGCATTGGTTATTACTTTATTAGCTCATGGCAGTCAGGAGGGTGGTGTTGCGACCTGGCTGTGTGAACTATAGAGCACCCATGATTGCACTCCCAAGTCTGAACGACTCCATAAAGGCATGATATATGCCAATCTGACCTGTCGTGCCGGATACTATGGAAGGGTTGGTTGGACTGTAAAGTGTGTGCTGGTCTGTGATTTTGGACCTTACGGCTCCAGAGCCGTTAGGTCCAAAATCACAGACCAGCGCCCAGTTGTCTTACGTATGTGGTGCCCCCCCCCCCCCCCCCCCCCCCCCCTCCGTTCTGCAACATGACACTGTTTCCTAGAGGAGATCATTGACGGAGGACCCAGAATGTTTTGCTGCTCTGTCTGAAGTGTGTTGTTACAGCTAAACCTGACGTGAGCGATAAGATAACGGTAGAACCTGTTTTCAGCTACCATTTTCTTTTACAAGAAGAAAGAGGTCTTACCTCCCTGCCCGCTGAGTAACTTTTGTGTATTATGTAGTCTGCCACGAAGTAATTCTGATTAACCCTTTTAGCCCCACGGTCCCATTTCCCATTTCTCAAATTTTGGAGGTGTTACCTAACGACTACTGATGTACCAGTTGCAGGAGATGGAGTGACCATGATAATTCAAGGGTAGTGCCAGATTAGCTTGGCGCCTTCAGGCGCCAAGCTAATCTGGCACTACCCTTGAATCATCATGGTCTATCCATCTCCTTCTGTAGGGATCCGGGGCTAAAAGGGTTAAAGTTCTGGGGTTGAGTGCGCATGCCAAGTAAAGGCTTGTCACCACACACTCAGCGCTAAAAATAGCCAAGCACTGGGCAGATCTCGCTGGCGACAGTGTTGGAAGGGATGTCGTCCTAGGCCGCCCTGGAATTACTTGTAATCTTGCGGCTGAAGTCAACATCCATCTGTAGGCAAAGAGCTGCAAGACAGTTGTCTCTGAAGGGTAAAAAGTCTCACTTGTCATTAACCCATTACATCCTGAGGCTGATTGTTGAAAATATTTCTTATTGTCCCATGAGGGCTGCATAGCAGATTAAGAGATTGATCGACCGTTTTAGTTCAAGGGTGGTGCCAGAATAGCTTGGCGCCTGAGGTGCCAAGCTATTCTGGCGCCACCCTTGAACTATCATAGTCATATTTATTTCAAGCAATGGGTGTATCAAGATAAAAATGGTAAACACTTTCGAGACGTGTCGCATAAAGCCGCTAATCCAGGTGCAGCATGTCTCAAAAGAGTTAAAGACCATCATTTAGGTGGCTACAGCCACAGTCACAGCTACAGCCACAGTCACAGCTACAGTCACAGCTACAGCCACAGTCACAGCTACAGCCACAGTCACAGCCACAGTCACAGCTACAGCCACAGTCACAGCTACAGCCACAGTCACAGCTACAGCCACAGTCACAGCTACAGTCACAACTACATCCACCTGAATGATAGTCTTTAATGACAGGTGATGTCTCATATGGGTGGTTGTTCAAACCAGGCTCTGCTGTATTGCATTATCTACAGCAGAAACATTAACAACCTTCTTCTACGTCAAAAGACAATTTCTTTTTTTACGGGACATGACAGTATTTTTTTAATTTGATATTGGAATTTGAAGTTTGAAATTTGAATTGAATTTTGAAGCTGAAGTTGAATTTTATCGTGAATGACTTTTTCCCTTTTCATCACCAGACACTTCTCGGCCGCAGGAAGCTCTTCCCGAAGAGGTGAAAGAGAGACTTACAGAGTGTTTCCGCGGCAACCGACTGTGTTCAGCTATCACCACAGCTATGGAAATTCTGAAAGAACACTATGGTGCAATTACTTTTGAGTAGATGGACTATTATTTTTAAGCTTACAGCTCATCGCTTTAGTCTGTTTTAGAGTAAATTTCATGTGTGCTGGCCTGTCATTTTGGACCTTATGGCCTGATGTCTTAAGGTTGAAAATCACAGACCTGCACACATAGTTCGATGGGGCTGGATGTTTTGTTCCTCGCTGGCAGTATGATTTGTGGACACACTAACTTCTGTGTGCATGCAGATGCCGGCTGTAGCATGCTCACAGGAGTTAACTTCTTAACCCTTTTACCCCCAAGGTCCCATTTCTCAAATTTAGGAGGTGTTGTCTAACGACTATACGCCAGTTGCAGGAGATGGATTGACCATGATAATTCAAGGGTAGTGCCTAAAGGCGCCAAGCTAATCTGACACTACCCTTGAATTATCATGGTCAGGCTATCTCCTGCTGTAGGGATCCTGGGCTAAAAGGGTTAAAGAATACCGCATCTAGATACTCGGCAGAAAGTCAGGTTACAGAATGCAGGACGTCTGAAATGAGTTAACTCAGAGGCCACATTTTTTATGACCTGATCTGATGGACGCTCTTTCCACATATTATGTGTGTGCATATGGGGATGTGTGCTTACGTGTCTCTCGTGTGTGTGTGTGTGTGAACAGGATAGTTGTCTGCATGGAGGGACGCCCTGGGAGAGAGAGAGAGAGAGAGAGAGAGAGGGAAAATGGTAGTTGACAAAGTTTGTGTAAATTGTTCATGTTTCATTACTTGTGTACATACAGGTAGACATTGCACGTTGAGGCAGCGATTTGATGTGTACATTGTGTAGATTTGCGCACGCCTATAACCCTAAACTGTCCCATCTCGGACAAGGATGTATACCCGAGGAAAGGTAACCTGTTACATCTGGAGGTTGATTTTTCTCACATTAGTGAGTTGCCCTAGAAGCTACATTTCAGTTCCGGCGATAGTCTGACCATGATAGTTCAAGGGTGGTGCCAGGACAGCTGGGCGCCCCTGGGCGCCCAGCTGTCCTGGCACCACCCTTGAACTATCATGGTCAAATTTATCTCATGAGGGCGTATCAGGATGTAAAGGATCAAGGGTGTAAACATACAATGTGAATGTGACCTTAGAAAAAATACAAAGCTTCACAATCATGATACTCTCTGTACAGTGAAAATAAATTTTTCGTCATAAATATAAGATGCGTGTCTGCAAGGCTTTCAACCCGACATCGACTTTCTAGCTGCAATAGGTGAATCGGCCGTGATAGTTTAACCCTTATCATTGGGAATACACCAGTGTGTGAAATAAGTTTGACCGAAATAGTTCAAGGGTAGTGCCAGAATAACTTGGCGCCTCTAGGCGCCAAGCTATTCTGGCACCACCCTTGAACTAAAGCCATTGGCCTATATCCGTATCTGTAAGTACTATAATGTAGCTTGCATATAGCAGTGTACAAATTTGATGCTTTTAGCCTCAGTATAAGGGTTAATTAAAAACTCGTTCAGCCCGGGCCGCGCCTCCTGTCGTGGCAGCCTAGCATCGCGCACTGACGGGCCGAGCCTCGAGTAGTTTTAGTGATACAAGGTAGAAGACTCATGTTTGCTCCCCCGTTTTGAAGCTTGCCGGCAATCGAGTCGTTTCCCTTGATAAAAGAATTGCAGCCACATCCGCTTGTGTTCATATCAGTGAAGGTTTGCGGCAAATTTAGATGAAAAAAATGAATAGAAGGCGACCTATGTCAAGAGATGAGATTTTTTAGGATGCTGGATCTTGACGATCCTGCCGATAGGTATTCTGGCGAGTCTTTTTCGCATCACAATAGCGAAAATAGCAGTGACAGTGATGAAGAAAGCAGTGCAGAAACAGTGCCAGTATCAGAGCCTGTGGTGGTAGCAACTGAGTACGAAAAAACCCCACAATTTATCCCCCTTTTTTAAGATGACGGCTTATACGAATCACAAGACAAACTTATAAATAGCACGGCTGAACTGGCCTGGCATCCTTTTTTTCATTTAGTACACAAAGTTTGGTGGTGATTGGACTTAATTCAAGCTTGCTAGACAGATGCGTTTACAGTTCCTGGTTTTCTGGAAGCGTCTTGGAGGTAGGCTCAGGCTGGCAGGAAGATAAAGCAATGACAGTGCTAGTCACAATAGTGTTTTAAGGGCGGCGACAGATTAGCTTGCGCCTTCCATCAGTGCAACTTGAATTTTTTTCACCTCCTGTAGTCTTTCATAGTCTGCTTCGTCTCTCACACACACACAACATATGCGCACACCAAACAAAAGGATGCGGCAGTTTTTTCATCATGGAATATTGTTATTTAATAGAATCACTCTAAGATAGTTCAAGAAACTCTAATAAATACCAAGTTTGCATTAATTACTCAACACAACATATGCAACCTCAGCGACGTACAAATATAGGTGGAAACCCTGTCGCACACAAACAATAACACGGACTCAATCGGTTCATAGCATTATTGGGTACAACACG
Organism: Semisulcospira habei; assembly: GCA_036245525.1. Classification (NCBI taxonomy): domain Eukaryota; kingdom Metazoa; phylum Mollusca; class Gastropoda; family Semisulcospiridae; genus Semisulcospira; species Semisulcospira habei. Next base: position 137,548,156 of record BTPG01000001.1, read on the forward strand.
ATTTTAACCCCTTTGTGCGTGCATCCACTGCTACTGTTCAGTTTCGATGGCTGCTTGCACAAAGGGTTGCCTTATCCTGTCAGCAAATTGCATTTATACAATGGTTTCAAGTTCAGTGCCAAGGAACCCCGTGATAATGTTACACAGTATGGCAAGCAAGAGGCATAGATGGGCTCATGAGGATCTATGCCTCTTGCAGCTGGGTGGTCACTTTTTCTCCATAGTGAAAGGGTTAAAAATTCGTTCATGGCCTTTTTGTGTAAAGTGTTAGGATCTGTAACTTGGCAGATAAAACAAATTCAACACCCATTATCTCCCCCCCCCCCCCCCCCCCCCCCTTTTGCAGATAAAACAAATTCAACGCCCATTATCTCCCCCCCACCCCCCCCCTTTTGCAGATAAAACAAATTCAACACCCATTACCTCCCCCCCCCTCCCCCTTTTGCAGATAAAACAAATTCAACGCCCACTATCTTCCCCCCCCCCCCCCCCCCCCTTTTGCAGATAAAACAAATTCAACGCCCATTATCTCCCTCCCCCACCCCCCCTTTTGCAGATAAAACAAATTCAACACCCATTACCTCCCCCCCCCCCCCTCCCCCTTTTGCAGATAAAACAAATTCAACACCCATTACCTTCCCCCCCCCCCCCTTGATGCAGCTTATTATTCTGACAGCAGTAAACATATTCAGGATGTACTTGTGTGCAAAAAACCCCAAAATATGTTAACTCATTGGAGAGACGAGGCGTATCTGGGTACGCAGCTATTTGCCATGTATCCAGAAGCGCCTCGTCTTGAATGAGATGACATATTTTGTTACATCGCCTCATGAATGTGTTGACCCGTTCAGTGCCCGATGACGGAAACTGTATTTTTGCAGTCGTCGTCAGTTCAACATCAACAAGCCCTAGCCGTCCTAGGGACGTCGACTCCAAGTGGTGTCAGCAAGAGGCATTGATCCTCATCAGGCCACGCAGTTCAACATCAACAAGCCCTAGCCGTCCTAGGGACGTGGACTCAAAGTGGTGTCAGCAAGAGGCATTGATCCTCATCAGGCCACGCAGTTCAACATCAACAAGCCCTAGCCGTCCTAGGGACGTGGACTCAAAGTGGTGTCAGCAAGAGGCATTGATCCTCATCAGGCCACGCAGTTCAACATCAACAAGCCCTAGCCGTCCTAGGGACGTCGACTCAAAGTGGTGTCAGCAAGAGGCATTGATCCTCATCAGGCCACGCAGTTCAACATCAACAAGCCCTAGCCGTCCTAGGGACGTCGACTCAAAGTGGTGTCAGCAAGAGGCATTGATCCTCATCAGGCCACGCAGTTCAACATCAACAAGCCCTAGCCGTCCTAGGGACGTGGACTCCAAGTGGTGTCAGCAAGAGGCATTGATCCTCATCAGGCCACGCAGTTCAACATCAACAAGCCCTAGCCGTCCTAGGGACGTCGACTCAAAGTGGTGTCAGCAAGAGGCATTGATCCTCATCAGGCCACGCAGTTCAACATCAACAAGCCCTAGCCGTCCTAGGGACGTCGACTCAAAGTGGTGTCAGCAAGAGGCATTGATCCTCATCAGGCCACGCAGTTCAACATCAACAAGCCCTAGCCGTCCTAGGGACGTGGACTCCAAGTGGTGTCAGCAAGAGGCATTGATCCTCATCAGGCCACGCAACTGCTTGGTTGGTTAGTTCGGGTTTAACATCCACAGCACCGAGGTGATCATGGACGGTCCTGACGGGTGGGTTATGGGGGACAGGGAAATCTATTGCCTATGGAATATGACCTGAACACTGATCAACTCAGGCGCACTCCTACTGTGCCACTTTGATTTACCAGGACCATTCAACGGGCATGCTATTGAACAAATCCGTTTTTCCCCCCTGGAAAGTCCAGCTACCGAGGCCGGGACGGGATTCGAACCCACGACCCGGTGATTCCCTTCGCTCTCCTGCTCCGACGTTTAACCGCCTGAGCTATTTTGGACTCTCCCCCGCAACTGCGGGGGCTCATGAGAATCTATACCTCTTGCGGTTGCGCATGTTGAAAGTTTCTTGGCACTGAAAGGGTAAGACTGAATGTATGTTGCCAGACGGGAAAACAGGGAATACCATCCTATGGCTAAGAGTAGGACAAGCTAGACACTGAACTCTTTAAAACTTAACTCATACCATCCTGGGGATTAAAAACTCTTTTATACATCTTTTGAGGCTTATGTCACAGTTCTTGAGACAGATGAACCATGTTTATTCAAGGGTTGTATGGGAACTGCTCGGGACCAAGCTATTCTGACACTACCTTGAACTATCATAGTAGATCCACAGCATGTCACGGCTTCATGTGTCTGGTTAAAGGAATAAATTACAGTTTTCTGTGACAGATGAAGGTTTTAACTCATTGTGCCTGAGGTACAAAATACGATTTTGGAGTTATCCTCCGAGGACAATTAAAATTCAGGAGACGGATCGACCATGATAGTTCAAGGGTGGTGGCAGAATAGCTTGGTGCCCGTAGGCGCCAAGCTGTTCTGGCACCACCCTTGAATTATCATGGTCGAGCCATATCTTGCCGTGGTGTGTCGCAGGCAGAATGAGTTAAACATGTCGGTGGGGTTTGTTGTTTGCCTCCAAAATTCCTGTATCCAAAACTACAGTTGAACAAAATGAGGTAAACTTCAGACAAGGGTGCCTAACTTTACTGCTGTTGTTGATTGCAAAAACTGATGCAATATTATTAATTGTTGTTATCATCTGTATTACCAGTACTGGCTAAGGTCCAGAGTCGCAGACCCGCACACCAATATCAAACAATATTCCAGCAACATACCTACATATTATGATGAAAAAATACAGCAAACTAATTTGTTTGTAACACTGGACAAAGAACATGATTTTTCTCAACACACCAATTCTGAATTACTGCATAACTGAGCTGACCTGTCACTCTGGACCTAAAAGCCTTGAGCCATAGGTCGAAAATCACAAACCAGCCCACATACTGTTCTAAATACATATAACCGTATCAAACTTCCTACATATACACCAATAAGAACAAACACATGTTTATGCTTTGAAGCAAACGTGAAATCACAAATTGTAATGCCAACATCAACCAACCTCCTAGCGCCTGCAGCCATTGGTACTGTTCACGGTGCTGGTGGGTGCATGCATAAGGGGGTTAAACATGAACCCTTTGGCTGTCGGCAGCGCTTTTTGTCGCGATGATTCCTGCAGGAATAACAACACCCCGACATCCTGCAGGAATCCTGGTGACAAAAAGCGCCGCCGACAACCAGAGGGTTGAACATTTTGAGTGTTTGGGAAGAGAGAAACTTCTACTCTGCAAGCCAGAATGGCAACGCCAAGTGAAGTGATATGTAGCATGAAACGGCAGGAAGCTTGGTGACAATTAGCTTAACCCATTTAGTCCGAGCACCCAGCAGCAGGAGATGGATCGACCATGACAATTCAAGGGTAGTGCCAGATTAGCTTGGCGCCTGAACTGGCCCTTCATCTGTCTTGTAAAGTGTTTGTCTTAAATGGCGTAAATCCGTGTCTGTTATGTGATTGTGCGTGTTGGGTTTCAGTTCGCGGCGCTTCGAGTCGATCTGCCCAAAAATTTAGAAAAAGCGCCTATATAATAACGGTATTATTATTATTATTATTATGAAGGCGCCAAGCTAATCTGGCACTACCTTGAATTTTCATGATCAATTCATCTCCTAAGCAATCCAGACCAAAAAGGTGACTGCCAAGCGTGTAATATGCAAAGAAGTACCCAACGGAGAAAGAAACACGCTTAGAAAAGATGGGTACAACACAATTTATTAATATTTCGGATAAATACCCTTTGTCAAAATAGACAAACAGAGAGATTAGCCGCTACTTATCTTCATTGGCAGAAGGAATGTGGCAACTCCGTTGCCACATTCCTTCTGCCAATGAAGATAAGTGAGTTGCCACATTCCTTCTGCTTTGTTTGTCTATTTTGACAAAGAGTATTTACCCGAAATATTAATAAATTGTGTTGTACCCGCCTTTTCTAAGCGTGTTTCCTTCTCCGTTG
>BTPG01000001.1:137552229-137573934 GCA_036245525.1 Semisulcospira habei
ATCTGATTTACTGAATGTATGATGTATGAGTGCTCTGTGACAAATGCCTGCTTTAGTTTTAACCCCTTCACTGCTGTGATAACTTAAGCAGCACCCAACTGCAAGATGCATAGATCCTCATGAGTCCCACAGGGGCTCACCAGGATCTATGCCTTTTGTTGAGACCAATATGTATCTGTGTATTGTTTTTTGACAGTTGTGGCTTTGGTCGTAGAATGAACAAAGATTTCAGAAACAAGAATGTGTCCAGCGGCAGGGAAGGGGTTAACCTCTATTGCCTGACTTTGTTTAGATCCCGGGTGGTACAATAGAGGAGTCTGAAGTGTTGAAAGGCATCATGGTCAACAAAGATGTTGTGCACCCAAAGATGCGCAGGTAATGTCTCCTGTTTATTCTAGTAATCCAGACCTAAACGGTGACTGCCAAGCGTGTAAAATGCAGAGAAGAACCCAACGGAGAAAGAAACACGCTTAGAAAAGACAGTTATTACAGTTTATTAACCCTTTGAACCCTGAGTATATAACAAGACTGTATTCCCTTCAGCCCTGACTTTATTTGAGAACTTTTAGTCTAGATATGGGTACATCAGATTAAAAAATAATAAAAAAATAAGTATTGCAGATATCACCATAAAAGTATATATGTACAGACTTGTCATTGGGCGGACTATTGTTTAGTCTATGTGTGTCACGGTGTTTGGTGACGAAAATAGTGACAGGTGAGAGAAAAACCTGAGAAAGTTGATGCTTCCTACTGAGAATAATTATCTAGCTCGATGCAACACTAACTATGATGCCAGTCACAGTGCCACATTACTGCCCATGTACTGCCAGCATGCCGATACACTGTATTGTCCCTACCTGATCTCGATATGTCCTTCTCTACACCTGTCGTTGATACGGTATATCCACAGCACACAAGAGAAAATGTTCCACAACGCTTACTGTTTTCAGTTGCTGTCACAATTATATGCACATTAGTTTGTGAGTCGTTAACAATACTACCATGTCTATACATCCGATTCTTGTCACTGGTGTCCACACTGTCACCTACGTCACCATGCCGCGGTAAATCAGCAGCCCAGGTGAAGGTGGGCGCCAGGTAGATATCGTCAAGATCATCGCCTTCGTCGTCAGATTGTAGCTCAATGTCGCTGTCAGTGTCGGTGTTATTCACGGCCGGCTGACCGTGAAAACGTGCGTCTAGTGCCGGTGGGTCAAAGATATCGCTGTCCAACAAGTCAAACTGTCCGGCATCCCAAAACTCATTGTCCGACCACAAGTCGTCATCACTCTCAAAATCACTCGACATTATCACAAAATTACACACTAGTAACTCAAAAACTGCAAGAGTAACACACTCTGGCACTGCCAGGATATCAGTTAACTCTTAATCACCTATAACGCCGGTAAACGCCCTTTGGGTCTTTAAAGCGCCCATAGACGCCCGTCCTCGGTACTAAATTTAGAAGTCATGTGATACGTTGGTGGGTTTTTCTGTGAAGGAGGTGAGATTGTATACCGTAGGGGCCAAGGTCAAACTAACTTTAGACACTGAGCATGCGCTCTAAGCCACTGTGTGTGTCGAACTGGGCCAGTTTTACCGTGCACCTGGCTGCTCGCTAATGCACATGCTTACAGACATGGTGACAGACGTTCCATCGAGTGACAGTGACCCAGAGTTTACCGCTATTTCGGAGTAAATTGGCAACAATCCAGTTTCAGAGTCAGAGAGAAGTGACATAAGTGTGTCTAGTGTACATACTAGCGATCTGTCGGACTGGGATGACGAAGATACCGGAGTATTTCAGCAGTGTTTACCGAGGTGATGACTGCAAGATGGCGGCGGCAATGCTATCTGGCATCAGCGGCCAATTTCAGACCCTGTTTTGCTGCCTTTCACGCGATATGTGGGCCCAACAACTCCACTTGAGTTGGAAGCGACACCACTTGATTATTTTTATCAGTATTTCCTGCAGAAATGTTCGAAACTTTCGCCCAACAGACGAACTTGGCGATCAATTTGTAGCAACGTCCTCCGACGAGATACGTGCACTTCAATTACCTGAAGAATTATCAGTGGATTGCCTGGTCATCATGATCACTAATGTAAAATTATCTCACTGCACCATCACACACATTCATATTTTGCACACCGACAATTTTTCAGTTTTATGTCTTTTGTTTGTCATTTACAGATATCAAAATAATCAAGATGCATTTTTTCAGTTAATTTACCTGTAATTAATTACAGTAAATATTTTATAAACATGTACCAAATTATACTCCACCACAACATGAAGTACTATCCATCCATATGTAGGTACAGGCAGGCTATTACTTGAACTGTAAGACAAATGCTTCTGCAGCTGATTTTCAGTTGCATTCCCACAAATGTTATGACACAATTTGTGCATGCACTACCACATCATTTGTACCGCAATAAAGATGAAGTTTTACCCTTTCCAATGATGTATTTCTCTTTGCAGTGTGTTAAATGAGCAATTTTTGACAATTTTTTAAAAAAAAGGCTCTGGGTGGTTATTTCTCGCTGTGAGCGTGGCCTGCCGAGTGATACGAAAAACACACGGTGTGTTCCCTGCGCTGGCTACGTCTCCCCATTCAATGTACACAGCTAAAAATAGCACAGAAAGAGAGCGCAGATAATTCCCTTCAAACTGATACCAAGTTTGCCTGTAATTGAAAAAAATAAAGAGTCCTAATCACAAAAAACAAATTTTAGGAGCCATTTTCGACCAAAAAACGCACACATAACCATACAAAGCTTATACTTTTTGAAAACGTTGTTTTTCGCTCTTTCTGATGGTCTACGCGGTATTCTTGTGACGTCAGCAGGGTCTCGTAGCTTTTGTATGAAACGAGCACAGCCATTGGTTGTTCTTCTCAGTCCGTGTCAAAATGGCAGCGAGCATGAATGAATCGACTTGGGACATTTGGAGTCATAGTAAACGCGATTTTGGTAAATAATCAAACATACTTCGATGTATTTTTGCTGTAAATGTTGTTAAAATGTTATATATAAACTGTGACAGCAATAATTGCACTGGAAATTGTATATTTTTCACAATCAAGGCGCTGAGGCACTCTTGCCTTTGATCTGTTGAGAAAATGGAAACCTGGCATTGACATGCCCGATGAAAAACTTCACTACGCGTTTTAATCAATAAATACAAGGACCATAGAATATCAGACTTGTCAATAAGTAGTTCAGATAACTGCTGATTTAATTGTAGCGCTCGATGTTCAACTTTTAATAAGATATGCGTTGTAAAAGTTTCATAAACAAATCTCCACGGCCCGGGCAAGGGAGGTAATCCGCCCGATAAACAGTACCTTGATGTGGGAACCTCCTATTACAGACTTGTGAAAATGTTATTGTACTGAATGCAAATCAGCAAAAGTGAAGTTTACATCCTTGTTTACTCTTCTTACCCCAAATAATGCATTTGGATATGTTAGTAGTGTTATTATAAATGTACACAGCCAAGATAAAGGCCCATATGATCTTCCAAACTGCTAGAAACTAATGCAAAGAATAAGAAAATAAGCAGAAATTGTCAATATAAATCTTATTCTTAGCAAATATTGTCCAGATCTTCCGTTGACCACTACAACAGGCAGACTTTGGAAAATCAGTCCTGAATCCCTGAAGTGTCTGAAAAGCCATTACATAGCTTTCAATTCAATTCAAAAACTTTTATTGTGTCAGTGTAGCCGACAAATTTTCTTTCGTTGGGATCACATGCGCGCATACGGTTTTAGCCACATTATGACAATGGTGAAAACAAAACAAAAAACTACATGACCTAGCTTTCAAGCTCCTGTACTTTGTTGCCCAGAGTAAAACTTGCTGAAGAAACCAGTCAAGGTTGGAAACGTGTTATTTGAAATTGTGTGTGAGGGGGGGGGGGGGGGGGGACAAACTTTTTTTTATAATATATAGGAATGTTGTGATGCTGCATTTCATTTTAAAAGTCTCTAAAAGACACTCACAGAGCACTTTGAATTTTGAAAATCGAACAATAATGGTACGTTCTACAGCTATTTGAAGTTTACACACATAATTGCTCTTACGGCCGCAGCTAAAATTTGCACGAACTGCTACTTTTAGATCATGCCTGTGGTCAAGCTTCTGGGTTTCATGGCCTCAAAAAAAATAGGGTTAATGTACATAAACAATGCAACAAATTGTGTCAATTTGAACATGTTTTATGGAAATGGTGGCATCTTACAGCTTCTCAAAATCAGCTTGTCGTGAAATTTGACAAAAACGGCCAAAAACGGCTGAATATGTACCGTATTTAAAGGTCTGTATCTCTGGTTCTAGAAGAGATAGAAAGAAATGTTTTTTTTTGTTTTGTTTGTATTTTTGCCCTCTTTCATTATTTTATCATTTTAATTCACTTCCCCCAAAATGTAATTTTGACCTGCCTGTACCTACCATATGTGAGCTAAGAAAAAAAAAACAGACTTAAATATCTGTCTATTCAAAAAAGTTATAGACGCTTTGGTGAAGTAACCCATTTTCTCAGTAATTTTCTTACTATCTTCTAGGTACAGCAGAATAGACAGTGTATGTTCTTATAGGTGATTAAGAGTTAAGTAAACAGGATGTGGCCCAGTTACCGCGCAGCCACAGAGGTCATGCGAGCGACGATGCGCGTCACCGCGCGCAGGATTCAAAACACCTGAAACCGCTGGAGCGGTTTGCTGGGTTCAACAGCGTACGAGGTCGCACACCGCTACAGCGGTTTGCCAGGTTCAAAGGGTTAATATTTCGGAAAAAACAAAAAATGGAGAAACAAACAAGTAGAGATCAGTCCGCTACTTACCTCATCAATGCAGAAGGAGTGTGGCAACTTCAGTTAAATGGACAAACAAGTAGAGATCAGTCCGCTACTTACCTCATCAAGGCAGAAGGAGTGTGGCAACTTGAGTTAAATGGACAAACAAACAAGTAGAGAGATCAGTCCGCTACTTACCTCATCAAGGCAGAAGGAGTGTGGCAACTTCAGTTAAATGGACAAACAAACAAGTAGAGAGATCAGTACGCTACTTGCCTCATCAAGGCAGAAGGAGTGTGGCAACTTCAGTTAAATGGACAAACAAACAAGTAGAGAGATCAGTCCGCTACTTACCTCATCAAGGCAGAAGGAGTGTGGCAACGTCAGTTAAATGGACAAACAAACAAGTAGAGAGATCAGTCCGCTACTTACCTCATCAAGGCAGAAGGAGTGTGGCAACGTCAGTTAAATGGACAAACAAACAAGTAGAGATCAGTCCGCTACTTACCTCATCAAGGCAGAAGGAGTGTGGCAACTTCAGTTAAATGGACAAACAAACAAGTAGAGATCAGTCCGCTACTTCCCTCATCAAGGAAGAAGGAGTGTGGCAACTTCAGTTAAATGGACAAACGAACGAGTATAGAGATCAGTCCGCTACTTACCTCATCAAGGCAGAAGGAGTGTGGCAACTTCAGTTAAATGGACAAACGAACGAGTATAGAGATCAGTCCACTACTTACCTCATCAAGGCAGAAGGAGTGTGGCAACTTCAGTTAAATGGACAAACGAACGAGTATAGAGATCAGTCCGCTACTTACCTCATCAAGGCAGAAGGAGTGTGGCAACTTCAGTTAAATGGACAAACAAACAAGTAGAGAGATCAGTCCGCTACTTACCTCATCAAGACAGAAGGAGTGTGGCAACTTCAGTTAAATGGACAAACAAACAAGTAGAGAGATCAGTCCGCTACTTCCCTCATCAGGGAAGAAGGAGTGTGGCAACTTCAGTTAAATGGACAAACAAACAAGTAGAGATATCAGTCCGCTACTTACCTCATCAAGGCAGAAGGAGTGTGGAAACTTCAGTTAAATGGACAAACAAACAAGTATAGAGATCAGTCCGCTACTTACCTCGTCAAGGCAGAAGGAGTGTGGCAACTTTAGTTGCCACATTCCTTGTTCCGTGATGAGATAAATAGCGACTGATCCTCAGTCTTCTTTCTTGACAAAATAAGTAGCGACTGATCTCTATACTTGAAAAGAAAAGGGGAGACTGCCAGTGCTAATATTTTAGGAAGGTTACAAAGTAAAGTAGATAATAGCACTGTCAGGGGAGAGAAGTGTGCATGATCGACCAGTGATCATAGATCTACTGTGGCCAAAGCACAAAAAAAAAAGATAGGAAAGAGAGGGGGCGCTAAAAAAGTGACTGAAAGCAATGCATAGGGAGGCGTATCACATATCCCACCGTTCCAGCCACTCAGTGCATGGAAATTTAAATCTAGGTCCCCCCAAGGGGGGGTCCAGATATTTAATCGGTGTGGACAGCTGTTTCGGTCTTGGCGACCTCTTCAGCACACCATCGGCAATACTGGAGGAGGCAGGAATTTCTGCCTACCTGCAAAGACAACCACATTTTACTGTGGTGTCTGCAGGGGCATACATTCCATGCCACCACCTAGAGCCAAATTTAATTCTATACTTGTTTGTTTGTCAATTGTTAAAATATTGATATATTAATAAATTGTGTTACTGGTATGACTGTCTTTTCTAAGCAAGTTTCTTTCTCCATTGGGTTCTTGTCTTTATTTAGGTGATATGTGCTAGCATAAGCTGCTCAACTTTTGCTAGGGATTGTAGTTCAAACAAGGTTAACAGTTCCTGTTGTACGAATGAGGTCAGAACGCAGCTGAGTTGCTGTCTGGGAGCCCCGTGTGCTTGTCTGAACGGACAGAACTGGCTATCTCACCATCTGTCCCCTTTCTCATTGACAAAATACCTCACCTAGCTCAACCCATTTAGCCCTGAGTCCCTACAGCAGGAGATTGATTGACCATGATAATTTAAGGGTAGTGCCAGATTAGCTTGGTGCCTGAAGGTGCTAAGCTAATCTGGGACTACCCTTTAATTATCATCTCCATCTCCTGCAACTGGTACATAGTCATTAGGCAACACTCCCAAAATTTGAGAAAGGAGACCTTGGAGCTAAAAGGGTTAACATGTACAGTGTTTTTAGAATATACCTCCCAAATTTAGGACAACCCTTATCATTCGGAATACACCAGTGTGTGAAATAAGTTTGACTAAAATAGTTCAAGGGTTGTGCCAGAATAGCTTGGCGCCTCTAGGCACCAAGCTACTATGGCACCACCCTTGAACTAAATCTTTTGGTCTATATCCTTATCTGTAAGTACTATAATGTAGCTTGCATATGGCAGTGTACAAATGTGAAGCTTTTAGCCTCAGAATGATATGGGTTAAGTGAATGGTGTGTCACCGTTTCAGACGAATTGAGAACCCCCGCATCTTGCTGCTGGACTGTAACCTGGAGTACAAGAAGGGAGAGAGTCAGGTACGTCTGGTTTCTTTCACCAGGGCTTGTGCTACAGCATGTCTGTTGAAAGGTTCTGTGGCACAGTTGCAGTGCACTTGAATTGATTGGTCTTCAGGAGTTGCTCCGTAGACAAATTGTTTTTTCTCAGATATTACTTTCAAGTTGAAAGTTACATTGGTACAAATTAATATACCTGATGGCAAGACCATCCTATGCATACTAATTTGGATGACCCCTTGGAAGGTGTATGTGTGAAAAATGTCAATGGGAATTTGACGTTTGGATGTTTTTTTTCCAAGTTATGTTGACGATATTTGCCTTCTAATTTTGTTGTGTACATCCCTGTCTCCTGCAGCTTATCCTATAAAATGTAATGGTTTTTGGTGTGTTTGTAATCTGTTTCAGACAAATATTGAAATCACAAAAGAAGAAGATTTCACGTAAGTCTGCTTTATTTGGCACTTTACAAAAATGTATCTTGATTTTCACAGTATTTCTAGGTGTCTAATAATGTACTGCTACACTGTTGTTGTGATCCCTCAGCAGCTGAAGCCAAGGATCAGCAGGGTTCCTAGTTTGACCCATTTAGCCCTGATGCACTCCAGCTGGAGATGGATCGACCATGATCATTCAAGGGTCGTGCCAGATTAGCTTGGCGCTTGATGGTGCCAAGCTAATCTGGCACGACCCTTGAATGATCATGGTCGATCCTTCTTCTGCAACTGGTACATTATTGTTAGGTGACACCTTAACCCACTCAGCCCGGCGCACGTATTTCCCAGATTTTGGCAGCGTCAACTAACGAGTATGCACCTGTTGCTGGAGATGGATCGACCATGATAATTCAAGGGTAGTGCCAGATTAGCTTGGCGCCTGTCGGCGTCGAGCTAATCTGGCACTACCCTTGAATTATGGTCCACCCATCTCCTGCTGTAGGGCGTCAGGGCTGAATGGGTTAAGTTTGGGAAATATGGCCCTGGGATTAAATGGGTTAGGATAGGTTATTTTATCATTTGCTTTTCACAGAACTTTACGTCGGTCTTTCGTGGAATAAAGCACAACATGCACATGCGTTGATTTTAATGTACATGTATGTAAGCATTAGCAGTTATAAACATGTCGAAAAATTGTATTGAAAATCAAGTGTTAGTGTGCATTCTGACATGCACGAACACAAAGAGCTAACTGTTAGTGTGCATTCTGACATGCACGAACACAAAGAGCTAACTGTTAGTGTGCATTCTGACATGCACGAACACAAAGAGCTAACTGTTAGTGTGCATTCTGACATGCACGAACACAAAGAGCTAACTGTTAGTGTGCATTCTGACATGCACGAACACAAAGAGCTAACTGTTAGTGTGCATTCTGACATGCACGAACACAAAGAGCTAACTGTTAGTGTGCATTCTGACATGCACGAACACAAAGAGCTAACTGTTAGTGTGCATTCTGACATGCACGAACACAAAGAGCTAACTGTTAGTGTGCATTCTGACATGCACGAACACAAAGAGCTAACTGTTAGTGTGCATTCTGACATGCACGAACACAAAGAGCTAACTACACATGTTTTATATGTGTGCTGTTCAGTGACTAGATCTTTAGTCAAGAGCCTAGAGCCGCAATCAGAGACTAGGACTGGCCTGTAGATGATGTACGTATGTTGTGTGCAGGCTGATCCTGAAGATGGAGGAGGAGTTCATAGACAAGATGTGCAAGGAGGTGATTGCGCTGAAGCCTGACCTGGTCATCACTGAGAAGGGCGTGTCCGACCTGGCACAGCACTACCTGGTCAGGGCTGGCATCTCTGTCATCCGACGCGTCCGCAAGACTGACAACAACCGCATCGCCAGGTACAGCATGATCAAAGGGGGACTTTTTTTGCTCATGTGCCATAACAAAACTGACCGTGTGTATTAGATTAGGCCAGTGGTCATCTGTCTGTGACTGTTCAGAATGCTGGATGCTGGAATGATGTGCAAGAACTTTCGTTCTACTGACTAACTGTTGAGGAAATTGATATGATCTGACCAGCACATACGTGAATAGTAGCATTGCATTTGTGTGTTTGGTAATGAAAATGAATTTACTTGTGTGTGCAGCTTTTTGTTTCATCACATGCACTGCACACGAACTAAACGGAAATGATTTTTCCTGGAATCCAGTAGGTTTTTTTTTCAGGCAAATAACAGTTTCAAACAAACAGATACCCTGCCCTTGATGGGGCAGTGGGTCTTGTCTGTCCAGCATTGAGTAATTCCCCTTGGCATGTGTTGTTTCTAAGGGTGCTTGCTTCTCCAACCTGGTTTGTGGGTCTGACCTCTGGTATCTTGTGTTTGTGTTGTGCAGAGCATGTGGAGCCACGATTGCCAACAGGACCGATGAGTTGAAGGAGGAGGACATTGGCACTGGCTGTGGGCTGTTCGAGATCCGCAAGATTGGGGATGAGTAAGTAGCTGTTTAAGCCTGCCATCCTGATACATCCACTGCTTTAACAATAAATTTGACTGTGATAGTTCAAGGGTGGTGCCAGAATAGCTTGGTGCCTGAGGCGCCAAGCTATTCTGGCACCACCCTTGAACTAGGACAGCTGATCTATCTCCTGATCTGTAATCTAGCCTTCATAGGCCAGTAACCAAATTTTACAAAATCAGCCTCAGGATGTAATGGGTTTAGTCTGCCATCTATAACCCAGCAACCCCTATGGCCAAAGTGGACTTGTTATGTTGTGGGTGGCACGCATTTGAACAGGCACGAGTATTGTGACGGGTATCGGGAGCACCAAGGTAAACCTTTTAACAAGGGTAATGTGCGAGTCTAACTCACAAGAATAAATTATGTAATAAAATGTGTCATCTGATATATTGGCATTTTGCTGTCGCTCAGCAAATGGCAAATAAAAACAGTATCAAAAGTTGCTTTTTTGGGTCCCGTGATACGTTGCAATAATACATGCATAAGAAATACTGCTTGATTAATTTTGGCACGAAGTTGAGGTTTGCTCAGGATAATGGTATGGAAAGAGTTGTGGTCCTTGAAAATGGCGGACGTGGTTGAAAGAGCTCTTCCATTGGAATGTAAAATTCAACAAATATCTCAAAGAAACAGTAACAGCATCTCCTGAATTGCCTAAAGTGGTCCTGAGCAATTCTGCAGCATCTGCAATGGTGTGGTAGGGGTAGGAAGTGTGTTTAACCCCAGAAATCAATCAGCTGTGAGCGCTCAGTGTTGTGAGTTAGGCCTACACAATGGCCTACGCAATGGCGGACTCTAGTTGCAGAAAAGTTTCATTGAGTGAAAAAACGATCTCTGGATCTAGTCAAGGTACTTCTAACAAGTGTGCCACCTGTGATAAATCAATGAACAGAAGAACAGATTGCCTGCAGTGTGAATATTGTGGGAAAATATTTCACAGAGAATGCCAAAATGTGTCTAGTGAGTACTACAACATGATCAAACAGTTTGGCTCAGCAAGTGGTGGTAGTTGTCACTGGTTTTGTGATGTGTGCAATCCTAAAGCTATGGATGTTTTGAAGCTTGTACAACAAGTCAGAGACAAAAATGTTGAGCTAGAAAATCGACTGGAGTCTGTGGAAAGCAAAGTGGACAACTTGGATAGTGGCTTTGAAGAGAGAGTTGCGACTTCTGTCAGGTCGGTGGTTAGAGAGGAGGTGTATGAAGCTAAGCTCAGAGAGGAAAGAAGGATGAATATTATCATCAAGAATCTGCCTGAGACAAAACCAGACAAGGAGGCTTTTGCTGATGTGGTGTCTGCACTGGGGCTGGGTCAGGAAGCGGCAGAGGGAACTGGCTTGGAAAGGTTAGGCAGGAAGATAGATGAGCGACCCAGACCCCTCAAGGTGCAGTGTACTAGTGCCAAGCAGAAGAAGGACATTCTCATGAATAGCAAGAAATTGTTTCGAACTAAAGAGTACAATACGGTGTATGTCAGTAGGGACTTGACAAAATCAGAGCAAAGAGAACAGAAGGCTTTGAGAGATGAACTGAAAGAGAAACGCAGTTTGAAGGATGGCAAGAAATACATGATCAAGAGTAACGAAGTGATTATGATAGATGAGAGTAACCATCATAGAGCAAACGAATCTGAGGATGAGGCGTCATCAGCATCTGAGTTGAATGTGGCCTCTGCATCAAAAAAGGACTAAGTTTTTATCCTGAACCTGACGCATCTGTACAAAATAATGTATATAATGCATCATTTGTTTCTTCTTCTTCACCACATTTTTTGCATTGCGCATCAATAAACGCACACAGTGTTGTTAATAAATTTAATGATCTTCACACCTTTGTATTAAGCGAGGAATTAGACATTAGTGCCATTACTGAGTCCTGGCTTCATGGAGACATTTCAGATAGTGAAATTCACATCAATGGATACAAGACATTTAGAAGTGATAGAGTGGGAAGGAGAGGAGGGGGATGCTTGATGTGTGTGAGAGATAATTTGCAGGTTAGAGAAGTGAAACTCTGTGAGGAGCAGGACTATACAGAAAGCATCTGGTGTGTTATATATGGTCACGACAAAGAAGAAACATTGTTTGGTGTTGTGTACAATCCACCCGGTGTTAGTCAGGAAAATGAGGAGAAATTGTTTGCAGTTTTAAAAGAGGCAGCAAAGTACAGGCATGTGGTTGTTACTGGAGACTTCAACCATCCTGGTATTAACTGGAATACGTACGAGTGTGATGGAGAAGGGGAAGGTTTGCGCGATACAGTAAGTGACTGTTTTTGGTTTCAGCATGTGGCTGTAGCCACTAGTAAAGCAAATGTGTTGGACTTGGTGTTCAGTTCTGAAGAAGAGATGGTGCAAGAGGTCGAGATAGGCGATCCTCTAGCCAACAGCGATCACAACATTGTGCACTTCAAAGTGGCCTTTTCCGAGCCTAGAGACAGTAACAGCGACAGGAGGAAAGAGATAAGGGATTTCAGAAAGGCAAACTGGAAAGTGCTCAGAGAGAAGTTAGATAAGGTGAATTGGGACAATGAATTTGAAGAGAAGAGCTGCAGTCAACAGTGGGACTTGTTTCATCAAACGCTGCAGAAGGTGGTGAGAAGTTTCGTACCGTTGAAGAAAACGAGGTGCACTAGGAAGCCAAGTGGATGAACAGAGAGGCACTCAAAAGTGTCAAGAAGAAGAGAAAGAAATGGAAGAAATACAGGCAGAGTGGTAGGCAAGAAGACTTTCTTGTATATAAACAGTGGCAGAATGGCAGTACAAAACTCATCAGAGATAGTAAATTGAAGTTTGAAGAAAAGCTGGCACAAAACATCAAGAAGGATGCAAAGTCTTTTTACGCCTACGTAAGAGACAGGCTGCGCTGCAAGGTCAAGGTTGGTCCTCTGGAAGATAGCAACGGGGAGCTTGCACACTGATGATGAGGAACAAGCGGACATCTTGAACAATTTCTTTGCATCAGTTTTCACGGTGGAGGGCAATGGTGACAGACCGGAACCCCAATGTAAGTTTACGGGCTTACCAGAGGAAAGACTGGTACATGTGATCTTTACAGAGGACATAGTCCTCAAGAAGTTGCAAAACCTGAATGCTAGCAAGGCGCCAGGGGTTGACGAAATTTCTCCAGCTGTACTGGTGGGAGCAGCAGAATCCATAGCATATCCCCTGTCACTGATCTTTCAGGCTTCCTTGTACACCGGAGAGGTGCCAGTTGGGTGGAAAGAGGCAAATGTTGTGCCGATATTCAAAAAGGGTGCAAAATGTATAGCAGGAAACTACAGGCCGGTATCGCTGACTTCTCAGGTTGGGAAAGTCTTTGAAAGTGTTGTGCGGGATTCTCTGAACAATCACCTTGAGAGGCATCAGCTGGTCCGAGGCAGCCAACATGGTTTCTCAAAAAGAAAGTCCTGCCTGACAAACCTGCTCATCTTCCTGGAGGACATGACACGCATGCTGGACGAAGGGAAAGATGTAGACGTCATCTACCTTGACTATGCCAAGGCGTTCGACAAGGTCCCTCACAAACGGCTTATGGACAAGCTGAAAGCACACGGTGTAGACGAAAAAGTGCTGCAGTGGATGGAAGAATGGCTGCGTGGCAGGAAGCAGAGAGTTGTGGTCAACGGACAAGCTTCTCCATGGGTAGATGTGACGAGCGGAGTTCCACAAGGATCCATTTTGGGGCCGACCTTGTTCCTGGTGTTCATTAATGACTTGGAGGACGATATGCTGACCAGCGTTCTAAAGTTTGCTGATGACACTAAGATCTACGGCGACGTCTCCGACCCAGCGGGGAGCGACAAACTACAGCATGACCTTAAGGTAGCAGAAAGATGGTCAGAGAGTTGGCTGATGCAGTATAACGTGGACAAGTGCAAGACTCTGCATGCAGGCCGTAAAAACACTTGTCAGGTTTACACGCTGGGAGGACAAGAACTTGGAGCAGTGGAGGAAGAAAGGGACCTAGGCGTCATCATGCACAGGTCACTGTTGGTCAGTCGCCAGTGCTGCGTGGCAGCAAAACGAGCCAACAGAGCAGTGGGGCAGATCATGCGAACAGTTATAACCAGAACTAGAGAAGTTATTGTCCCACTCTACAAAACAATTGTACGACCACATTTAGAGTATTGTATCCAAGCATGGCGACCATACCTCAAAAAAGACATCGCAGAGTTGACAGTTATAACCAAAACTAGAGAAGTTATTGTCCCACTCTACAAAACAATTGTACGACCACATTTAGAGTATTGTATCCAAGCATGGCGACCATACCTCAAAAAAGACATCGCAGAGTTGGAAAAGGTGCAGAGGAGAGCTACAAGATCGATTACAGGGATTGGTCACCTGCCGTACGAGGAGAGACTGGCCTTTTGCAATTTGCAGAAATTGGAAGAAAGGAGAGACAGGGGAGATCTCATCGAGACTTTCAAGATCATAAAGGGACTTGAAAAAGTTTCTGCGGACATATTTTTTACTTCATGCCACTCATCATTTTACCATAGAGGTCACAGCAGCAAACTGTTCAAAGGGAGGTCCAGACTGAATCTTAGAAAAAACTTTTTTTCCCAAAGAGTTGTGAACCCATGGAATGCTCTGAAACAATCAATTGTCGAAGCTGAAACTGTCAACCAGTTCAAGAACCGCCATGATAAAGAGACAGTTAAGGGGGTTAAAATAAGTTCTCGAACTTCCTACCCCGTCGGCCGCGCTCAGTGGCCACTCAGGTAAATTCAGGTAAATGTTCCCATGATTGAAGTTGAGCTGATCATTATTACTCAGACTTTTACAAAAGGCATAGATTCTCATGAGCATCTGTGACTGCAGGGGCTCATAAAAAATATATGCTTTTGCTGGTAGTCCTTGTAATACCTGCATCTGTATGAGTTAAATTTGGCTGCTGGAAACTTTGAATTTTGGAAAATTGTAGTGGCTGATTTCGGTGCCTGATCTGTGATTTCCGGATTGATAAGTTAAACAGTTTGTTTGTTCTGCCAATCCATGTTTATGCAGAGCCCCGTTTCCAGTCTGTGTTTAAGCATAGCTGCTATCAGAAGTTCATTTGTGAAGCCTTGTTGGTTTACATTTGATTGCTTCAGCACTTGAATAATTGACAGTGGGCATTCTAGAGGAGAACTCGATTCATCCAACAAGTGGGAAAAATGTTTTAAAACCTGTAGGCAGCTATAGCTCCGTCATGTGAAGTTTATTCTTAAATTGATGTGCATCTAAAATGTGTAGTGGTGTTATATCCAAAATCAGGTATGTCCACCATCGTTATGAGAAATTCACTGTACTATGTTCGCACAGATACTTCACATTCCTGGTGGAGTGCAAAAACCCCAAAGCTTGTACAATCCTGCTGCGGGGGGCCAGTAAAGACATCCTGGCCGAGGTGGAGCGCAACCTGCAGGATGCCATGAACGTTGCTCGTAACGTCATGATTGACCCCTGTCTCGTACCGGGTGGGGGCGCCACTGAGATGGCACTCGCTCAGGTTTGTAGCTAACGGTCGCAGTACTTTCTTAACCCCTTCACTGGGAAGGAACATGAACAGGATCCAACTGCATGAGACGTAGATCCTTGTGGAACTCCACAGTTGCGGGGGCTCATGAGGATAAACGAAAGGTTTCACAAAGCTTTCGTCCACTTGCAGTGAAGGGGTTAAGTCTTGTGCAGGCAGCCACACATTTTATTGCTCAGCCTGAGAACGCATAATTTATGTTGATTTATTTATATTATGTAAATTAATTTAAAAAAAGAAGCGTGAATGTGATTTATGACTGTACTGAAGGATAATAGATGCTGGAATGATGTGCAAGAACTTTCGTTCTACTGACTAATTGTTGAGGAAAACAATATGCTCTGACCAGCCCATACATGAATAAATAGCATTGCATTGATGAGTTTGGTAACGAAAATTAATTTACTTATGTGTGCAGCTTTTTATGTCTTCACATGCACAGGAAACTAACTGAACAGAAATGCTTTATCCTTGCCACAGAGTTTATTTAACACAATGTGCCTTTATCATGCTAGGCATTGAACGAGAAGGCCAAGTCGATAACAGGCGTGCACCAGTGGCCGTACCGTGCCATCTCGCGTGCCCTGGAGATCATTCCTCGCACCCTCATCCAGAACTGTGGGGCCAACGCCATCCGCACGCTCACCGCACTAAGGGTAAGCCACTAAGGATCGGTGCTGTGCATGAAGCCTTAACCCACTCAGTGCTGAGAAAATTTGAACACCACCCAACTGCAAGAGGTATAGATTCTCATGAGCCCCCGCAATTCCGGGGGCTCATGAGAATCTATTCCTCTAGCTGACACCACTTTGAATCCAAGTATATTGGTTTTCTGGGGGGTTTTGTGGTCTTGAATAAACGAGGATTGCAGAAGCACAGTATGCATCGGCTGGCAAGCCCCTTGTGCATTCTGTCTGCAGGAGTGTTAACAGTAGGGTGCATGCACAAGAGGGTGCATATGGGATCCACACACACACACTGCATAATGCCTCACCATTTTCCACTGATAGTTCACATGAAGGACTTTTTCTCTATTTGTAAAAGTTTCTGTGGGCAGACTGCAGTCCATAAACAAGCCAGTAAGCAAAGGTCCTTTGGCCCACGATTGGCCACGGTGGGCCTGCGCACCGTCTTGCGCGGGCCCACTCCGGCCGTTATGGGCCCCAAGATGTTTTGCTGCTGGGGAAATCAAGTGTTGATAGATACAGTATATACACCCAGGGTATTTGCTGGGTTTTACAAACATTATTAGTTAATTACTTCCCATTAACCCTAATTGCACAGATCTCAAGCTCCTGATAAAAACAAGGCATAAAGTATTAGACACTCGTAGTGCGAATATGATGATTATAAAACACAGAAATTGTGTTATCATCAATGTTGATAGTGTTAGGCCCATAGCCCCAATGATTAAAAGGAAATCATTGCTCCAACCTGTCATTTGTCTCAATCCAGACCAAAAAAGGTGACTGCCAAGCCCGTAAAAAACTAAAATGCATATAATAACGCAGCAAAAAAAAGAAAGAAACTGAAGACAAGCACAACACAATTGTGTTGGAACTGTCTTTTCTGAGCGTGTTTCTTTCTTTCTTGTGTTATTTCTCGATTTTGATGATTGTGTCTCGTGATGTAGCATGTTTACTAACTAAGCCTTGCAAACTTGCAGGCGAAGCATGCACAAGGAGAGAAGATAACGTGGGGAATCGACGGCAACAGCGGCAACATCGTGGACATGGAGGAGTTTGGGGTGTGGGAACCCCTGTCTGTCAAAACGCAGGTCTTCAAGACCGCCATTGAGGTTAGTGAGGATTTTATGAATGGTTACGGAAAATTGTTCAAAACATTTGTAATTTCATGACCTTACATTGCGCACTATTAAAAAATGCTGATTGAAAGTCCCCGTGGCAGTAGACATGATCTGCAGTCACATCGGAAAAAGGATGCTTTGCATTGCTGGGGCCTGAATTGGATTTGGAAAGAATCTGGGATGTATGTCACTGACACTGAACAGTGTTGAATGTTAAAAGCCCTGGGGACGGTCGCATGAGTGAGCTTAGTCCTGTGCCTGCCACTCAGCAAGGTGCTCCACTATCGTTGTGGAGCACCTTGCTGAGTGGCAGGCACAGGACTAAGCTCACTCATGCAACCGACCCCTAAAGCACTACTGGATTACGTATTGTAGTTCCTGGTTTTGACCAATACCATTAAAAGACTGATATTTACATAGTGGAAAGTTGAATCTTAAGATGAAAAGTGTTAACCCTTTGGCTGTCGGTAGCGCTTTTAGTCGCGATGATTCCTGCAGGAATCATCGTGACTAAAAGCGCTACCAACGGCCAAAGCAGACATACAGCATAGTTTTAATGATTGCAGACGGCCATCCTCTTGCTGCGTATTGACGACATTGTGTCGGGCTCCAAGAGGCAGATGGGTGGAGACTCAGGTGGGGCCGCGTCCCATCCGTCCGAGGAAGAGAAGGCGCCACCTGGCGGGGAGGGAGGAGATTGATGAGGCCCCTGTTCATAGCATATAATTGTCATTATTTTGTCCATGGATTTCCTTACTGCCATGTCACATCTCACTACTGTAACACTGGAACAAATTTAACCCATTAGCTGTTGGTAGCACATTTCTGCTTGATGATTCCTGCAGGAATCCTGCGACAAAAATGCTACCGACACCCAAAGGGTTAAAATGTATGCTGATCTGTGATTTCTGGCTTGATAACTTTACTAAGGAGCGAAAGAAATACACTTTAGTGTTTCCAATGATTCCCAAAAGTCGCATTTCTTTTGTTCATTACTATTATTAAGTCCAAATTCACAGACCAGCGCACACGTGTACCTCACAATAACATAAAACATAGAAGGGTAGCGCATTTTGTCAGGACCTCATAAAGCTTTATGTAACATTGATCAGTTACTTTGCATTGAAAGTAAGCCCCAGAGGCTACTGTGATGGTGATATTTCACATTACGGATATGAAGAGGGGTTATGCATTTTCGCTGTGATGCATTTCATTTGGGAGTCTGGCGTTTACCCATGTTTGTGTATTTTCAGAGAATTCCATTCAAAGCTGTTTGCACAGAATGTAACATTATTTATGCTTTAACTTGTTCATCAATAGCTGATAAAGTGTCCTATAGCATTGCCTCTGGCAACGCTATCGACACTTTCGCAGCTGTTGATGTGGGGGACCTTGAATGAGTTTTAAAGTGAAAAAACAAACAAACTGTGTAATGGACAAAAGCAAGGATGCAGTTAGTGAGCAGGCACATCCTTCCGTTACAGTTCGAGATCTTTCAGCTGCTTGCTTCTTTCATATTTCTGTTTCAGACGTTGTATGATACGTTTTGTGTTGAACATTGTGTGTTGCCTTTTGTCATGAATTTTTTTTAATAAACAAAGTAAAAGGGTACTTACGTTGTATATGCTTGTGTGCATGTACACGAGGGGTGGAATTTTCTAATTACATGTCATAGTGTCGCAGACTAGAACAGAGGAGAATTATCTTTGAATGGGCGGAAGAAAAGCGATGTGGCGAAAAGGCTTATTTGAGCTGTAATGGTTGGTAACGGTCAAGCAAGAAGGCTGGTAATAACCTTTTTAGTATTGACCAACTGTTCCAGTCAGCTTCCCATTACATTAGCTCATCACGGCCAGCCTGTGTCGGCATCGGCAGACTCTTCCATCTTTCCATCTGTTAAAGTACACTGTATTCATGCAGATTTGATTTCATTTCCGCAGGTGGAGGAGATGAAGTGGTTGAAAGGCTCACTGTGACTTTATAAATGTTATGATTATGGCAAATAATTATTGGCTGTTGTCATTTGCTGCAGCAGTTCCCGACAATAGCAGTAAACAAGACCTGCTTGGGATATAAAAGCATATTGTTTTCCTCCCTAAGTCACACGACCAGTCGCCTTGGCGTGACCGTGATGCAAAAACCCTTGTATAAAAAAATGGCGGATTTTTTGTAGCCCTCTTTGTGACGCATCTTGAATGTGAGTTTTGTTCTTTGAAGCCCCACCCGGGTCTGCCCTGGGGGACTTGGGTGGGGTTAGGTATTTTTTAGTTCCCAGGGTCACCCTGGTCAGCCCCACAGGGTGGGTTTATCTCTCTATTCTGGGGCATGTGTTTCTGTCTACCCTTTGTCCATTCACCTGTATTTGCCATTTTAAAACTCTCCCTACTGTCTGCACTGCCTGTAGCTCTTGATATTGGATGTGTGTTGCTAAATGGTCTTAGCTTTATTTAGGCCCATGTGTTAGGTTTATTTAATGTATTTGACCGGCTGGCGACATACATTCAATGTTCTGTTTAGTTTTTTTTTTTTTCACAAGCAGTGCAGGCACGTCCTGAGAAAGCCTTGTTGCTGTCGGGACGTTAAGCAATGTACAATCAATCAATCAATTTGTTCTTTGAAAAGATCTCCAAAACGTTCTAAAGTAAAAAGTTACTTGGTGTTCGAAACAAGCACACTCGGTACTTGAGACTGCAACGTCATGAAATATTTTAAATTACGTCATAAGTCTATTATGTATAAATGTATATTCCTTTGACGGCGGTCATGTATGGCGAGGAATGAAAACAAATAATAATAATAATTACGGTATTATAATGCGCTTAACTTAAAATTATAAATCTAAGCGCGCACGCTTTAGACGACTCACGTGCCACAAATAGTGAAATACATTGCGACGGTCAGCTTGGGGTGGGGAGTGTGGTGATGTAGTGCTAGAACTGTTAAAAGAGGTGAGTTTTGAGGGCGGACTGGAAGTATGAGAGAGAGTGTTTCTGACGGAGAGAGAGTGTTCCAGGTGGATGGACCGTAGAAGGAGCGGGGGCCGAAAGTGCTGAGTTCGGTGCGAGGGATGTGAAGGCGGAGAGGGTCGGAGGCGGAAGGAGCGTAGGGGCGAAGTAAGTTGGAGAGATAGGCAGGAGCGCAGTTGTTCAGGGATTTGTAGCAGAGAGACAGAATCTTGTGTTGGATGCGTTGTGTAATGGGAAGCCAGTGAAGGAGTTTGAGCAGGGGAGTGATGTGGTCGGATTTTTTCTTTCCGAGGACGAGGCCGGCAGCATTGTTCTGAACGCGCTGGAGAGTGGAAGTGGTGGAGTGAGGGAGGCCGGAAAGGAGAGAGTTGCAGTAGTCGATGCGAGATAGGAAGAAAGAGACAGCAAGTTTGTTGGTAGTGAGGTATTTTCTGATCTGACTGATGCGGCGGATGTGGAAGTAGCACGCCTGGGCCGTGGCGGAGACGAAGCTGGTCATGGAAAGAGAGGAATCGAGGATAACGCCGAGGTTTTTGGCCGAGTCATTGAGGGAGATGGGGGTGCTGTCGAGTTGAAGGTGGAGAGAGGGAGGGAGCTGGGAAAGTTTCTGGCGAGTGCCTACCAGCATGGCTTCCGTTTTGTCGTCGTTCAGTTTAAGCTTGTTTGCTGTCATCCAGTTTTTCACGTCTTCGTAGCGGCAGTCAGCCGTGCGAGTCAGTAGTGACTGAGTGTTGTCGAGTTTGTCTTTGTCTAGTACTTGTGAGTCGTCAGCGTAGAGGTGGTGGTGTATGTGGTGAGACTGGATGATGTTGGACAGGGGAGAGGTGTAGAGTGTGGAACTCCGCAGGAGAGCGTGAATGGGTTGGAGGAGACGCCGTCGATGGTGACGGACTGCTGTCTGTCGGAGAGGTAGGAGAGAAACCAGGAGTGAGCAGAATCGGTGATGCCAAAGGAGTGGTGAAGGCGGTGGAGGAGGATAGAGTGGTCTATAGTGTCGAATAACATGCCGGATCGGTCGGGGCCCGGATCACCAACGACCGCGCACCCCATTGGAGGTCTCCAGGGTGGGGGCGACAAGTGTGTTACTGGAACCAAACCCACCATCAAGCTGCCCACGCAAGGAATAACTTTCGGAACTTGGAACGTTCGCACACTCTACCAGTGCGGCAAAGTGAAGGAACTCACCCACGAGTTGAAGCGCTATCGCTGGGACATTGTAGGACTTGCAGAAGTTCGATGGACAGGCTTCGGAGAAACAACAACAGATGAAGGCCATAAAATCTGGTTCAGCGGAAAAGAAACCAAGCACGAACATGGCGTAGCTTTCATCGTAAGGAAAGAGGTAGTTGGAACTGTCATCAGCTGCACCCCCGTGTCAAGCAGACTAATCTCCATCCGCATCTCCGCCCGACCGCACAACATCACTATCATACAAGTATACGCTCCAACAGCAGACCATGATGATGAAGAATTAGAAGAATTTTACGAACAACTGGACATCATCATCAAGAAAACACCTAAGAAAGACATTCTGACTGTCCTCGGTGACTGGAATGCAAAGATCGGCCCTGACGC
>BTPG01000001.1:137573981-137648921 GCA_036245525.1 Semisulcospira habei
AGAGTCACCGTCTCACCGTTGCTAATACCCTCCATCCACACAAGAAGTCAAGAACAGTGACATGGCAATCGCCAGGAGGCCTGGTCCATAACCAGATTGACTTCATCTTGCTGCCTCGACGATTCAAATCCAGCGTTAACAAAGCACAAACGAGGTCCTTTCCTGGCGCTGATATTGGCAGCGACCACAACCTCGTCCTTACTAGCCTCAAGTTGAAGCTGGCATTGAAACGAGATAGCAAGAGCCCTCGCATCAGATTCGACCTCCAGAAGCAAAAAGACCCGGAAGTAGAAGAGCTCTTCCAAGCCCAGGTGGGAGGCAGATTTGCAGCCTTGGCTACTTTGGACTGTGACGTAGACACCCTTGCTGGAAATATAAAAGAGGTGTTACTTTCTACAGCAGAAGAAGTGCTGGGGAAGCAGAGGAAGCGCAAACAGCCCTGGGTCACCGATGACATCCTCGATCTCTGGTGATGAGAGGAGAGCCTGGAAGAAAAAGAGAGGCCAAGACCTCACATCAGCAAACAAGTACAGACTTGTCAACAAGAAGATCAGGAAGAGGATGAAAGAAGCCAAAGAAGACAGCATCAGCAACATTCACATGAATGGCCAAAAGCTAGAAGAGGTCAATAGCTTCAAGTACTTGGGAGCCACCCTGTCCAAAGACGGTAGTTGCATAGCAGAGATCCGTATCAGGATAGGTACAGCAACATCCGCAATGGCCAGGCTGGACAGGATATGGCGAAGTAACTCCATCAGCTTCACCATCAAGTACAGGCTTTACAAGTCCCTCATAGTGTCCATTCTACTCTACGGCTGTGAGACTTGGACACTGCTTGCAGACTTAGAAAAGAAAATCCAGGCCTTTGAGAACAAGTGCCTGAGGAAGTTGCTCCGCATCTCGTACCGCGAGCACAAGACCAACGAATATGTACGGAGCATCGTCACTTCCCTGGTGGGCCCACATGAACCCCTTCTGGCAACCGTGAAACGGCGCAAGCTTGCTTGGTTTGGCCACGTGACCCGACACAACACCTTGTCCAAGACTATCCTCCAAGGCACTCTCGAAGGAAGTCGTCGGCGAGGTCGTCAGAGAAAGAGTTGGGTCGCAAACATAAAAGAATGGACCGAACTCGAGATGTCAGACTTGCTTGCCACCGCCCAAAATAGAACTCAGTGGAGAGCACTGTCTGTTGCTGCTGCCTTTCAGTCCCCCCAACGCCCAGTTCGGGCAAGGGACTGATGATGATGATGATGAGGTGTTGGTCAAAAACTCGGTCTCAATCAATCTGTAAACTTAGGAGGAACAACCACACATGTACAGTCATTAAAATCATTACAGACGGTAACACCCCCGGCCCCGGCCCCGGCCCCGGCCCCAACACCGGCACTCATACAACCAGTACAGTCAACACCAACCCCTGACACACATGAGTCAGAGAGAACTGCATTGGTAATAGGTCTAACAGGATTAGGGGTTTTACTTCTTTATCTGTTTCATTAAATAACCCACCATCAACCCTCCTACTGTAACCAAAAAGACCCACACATGCTCTGCCATAAACCCTACTGCCTTTGCTGCAGTACTAATCAACCAACTGACAACAGTGCCAATTATGCCAGGCAAAGCATCCACTGCTTTCACAGCCAATTTTTTAAGCAAGTCTGATAATATATGTGAGACAACTGTTTCTTTACCCATGACTGTAAATCTTTTGGGTCTGTTGGAGTCGGGGGGCCCGGGGTTGGTGTTGCTGGTGCCGGGGGTGCTCCACCACCACTGCCGGAGACAGCTAATACAACAGTACTGATAATAAATCCCAGAGCTGTAATTAAACTAGCAATTGTGATACCCTGTTCTCTGAAAAGTGTTTTTAGTCTCTCAGCCAGAGTAGTGTCTTCGTGAAGTATTTTTTGAATAGTTTCTCTAATTCTGTTGACCTGTGATTTTAGTTTTTGTCTCCCAATACTAATGGTTTCTAACCGTCCTGATCTTTCTATCTGCAAATCATTTAATCTGTGCTGTATTCTTTCTTTCATTTCTGTGTCAAGATTTCCATTGTCTGCTGTAGCCAGTTTCTCTTTTTCACGTTCTATGTGTTTATCAAGCTCTCCCAGTTTGGCAAGATTATTAACCATCTCACCTCTTATCGTCTGCAGTGATTTATCCAAACCTATAATCTCCCTCATTGACAAAGGTGGGTCGTCTATTGTTTTCATAGCGTCATTTAATTGCCCTTCAGTAAATGAAGTTTCTTGTATCACTGTGTTTGCTATTTCTGGTAGGCTTGTTACTGGTGCCATTTCAATCTCTTGCCCTGTTGGCAACTTTGTTTGCGTGTCGTGAAGAACACTAGCCAGTCTTGGCGTGACAGGAGACCCTCCAATTCCAAGTTGACGCAAGGCACCAACACCACCTTCATTTTTTATTGTACTTAAAGCCCTAAACCTACTAGGGTCTTTTTTGTTAGTCAATAGTACTTTTCCTTTGTCAACAGTATTTAAATATAAATGACCCTTGCCATCAAGTTCAAACTGATTAGGGTCTACGTTGTCTGGGCGGCCACCAACATGATCATAAAATGAGTTCACTTTGGTTTCTAAAAGTTCATGACGTAAACTGTAAATATTTCTTGTACCAGTCATATCTGCCATATCTGCCATATCTGTTGTATTACCAAAATCATACGTGTCATCCATTTCAAAATCTTCATGATTAAATCCTCCTGCTGCCATTGTTTTATTAATTTATTATTTTTTATTGTGCATAATAAAAATGACACAGTCTTACGGATCAAAGTTAGACCCATACAGAAAACTACATGAGCCGCTGGGTGTTAAGGGCATAAGACAATCAATCGTCATCACAAACAATCCAAGTACCATAGACCAGAACCAAACACTTACAGTCAAGTTTCCAAACCTAGGACCCAGTGACGTTATTGTTCCTGGCACTGCACGCCTTGCATTTAATATTGAACTTTCATCAGACGCAGATGTAAACAGAACTCTAGTTGACAATCTTGGCAGAGCAATTGTTAGAACTATTAAAGTAAAACTTGAAGGACAGGAAGTGTTTAGTCTTGACGACTCAGATGTGTTCTACTGTTACAAAGACCTTTGGCTCACAAGAGAAGAACGAGAGGACCGTATTTATCAAGGCATACAGCCAGATAATGTTGGTAAACTTCGAATCAATGCCGGAGATAAATCAACGTCAGCAGCCAATGACGTTATTATAGCAGAAACATATGGAACCAGATTTTACATTCCACTTGAGTTTGAAATCCTCACAGCTCATTTGCCTTATTATCAAGGAGCACTGAATGACCGTCTAAGTTTTGAACTAACTTTCAATGACTACTCCAAAGTCATTAAATCATCTGCCGCAGATGCAACATACAAGATCTCTAACATTTCCTTGGAATATGAAATTGTTACACATACTGAACTAGCCAGACTCATTCAAAATCAGTATCAGTCAAGACTTCCAATTTATTATGACCGTGTGATTAGGCATAGTTTAATACCCAAAGACAAAAGCGACCCAATGTGGAACATAAACTTGAACACGCCTGCCAGGTCACTGAAAGGTATTCTTATGTTGTTTGTTGAACCGGTGAGTCCATACAAAAGAGATTCAGAAAAATTCTACAATCCTAAGATTACACATTTGTCCTGTACAATCGAAGGCCGCCCTAATCAAGTGTACGCGTCAGGAATGTTACCTTATCAACACTATGACGAAACCATAAAGTATTTTGCGGGTGGAAGGATTAGAGATAAACCTGCAAACATTGCGTGCAAAGATCTACATCTGTATGACGTTAGGATTGGACAATACCTTACAAACAAGTGTGCACTGTGACTAGACCTTCGTAGTACAGATGATGATTACCTTCATGGGTCAGGACGAACTGTCGAGAATGGTAGTGACGGAATAACAATTCAGATACAAAAGAAGGTTGAAACTGCTGCAGCCATTAACATATATTTGTATCTAATTTATGACGCACAACTCAATATTGCAGAAAGCAGACTGAGTGGACACATATATTAAAATTATATTGTGTATTAAAATGAACCGGAGCTTAATGACCCTTGACCCACACTGTGGCTTATTTGTTGGTGCCACAGGGTGTGGGAAAACTGAATTTGTTCTTAACCTCTTACAAACAAGATACATACACCATTTTGAAAACATTGTAATATTTTGTCCTACAATCAAACACAACAAAGCTTATCACAATCGTTTATTCATTTGGACTGACAGCAACATATACTTAGTCGACCCTGAGAAAAAACTGAATGACTACCTACAATATTTTTACAAGCAATTTGAAGGACAGCCAACGTTGTTCATAGTTGATGACTGTTCTGCAGAGAAAGACATTGTCAAGAAGAGAAACACATTAGCAGAACTTGCCTTCAGTGGCAGACATGCTAATGTAAGTGTATGGATTCTCACTCAGAAATATAATGCTGTACTGAAAGATTTTCGAGAGCAGTTAAAGTTTATCTGTTTGTTTTACTGCAAGGACCGTGACAGCTTTGAAGACTGTCTCAGAGAGAATGATGTCATCCCAAATAAGCATGAACGGGATGATGTAAAAAATAAACTGAAATCAACTAAGCATCTGAAGCTCATTTTAAAGACAGATCAGCCCACAGGGTATGGGTTAGTAAATTGATGTAAATTAATTTATTCTTTTGTTTGTCCAATAAAAATGACAGACGGACAAATCATACAGGTGCTTGATCTCACACACCTTTTCAAAGATGTTATGCACTTTACTGACTTAATAACACCCAAACAGACTTACATAAGCCTTTCAGCACCATCAGAAATATATGTTACATATAGTGTGACTTTGGATTATGTCGATGAGCATCCAAATGTGGAGTGCATGACAGTTGATTTAAAGACACCTACTTTTAAAGTTGATGATACCAACTATGGTTGGTTAGGGGAAGTTTGTTATAGCATATTTAAACAACTACGCAAACTAAATGTTTATATTGACAGTGTTACAGTTAATAAAGTGGTATTACACAAGGTGAGCCAGCGGTAATATTTTTTCATTTATTATTTTGTCGGACAAATAAAAATGACGGACAATGTTCAAAACCCTGGCTCATCTAGTTTAAGAAACGTGTTTCACACAACAAACTTACCCATATCCAATACTAATAATGTTTACGAATCAATAGAAAACTCTTTTTCTGTCATACAAGATAATCTTCTGACAGGCAGTGTGAAGATTCAGATTGTTGCGAAAATAGAATTCACTAGAGTGGACGGTGAGGTGATTGTATCGTACATATCAACAAGACAACACACTGTTAACACAAGAAGAGAACCAGAGGTAGAGAACGTGTTTAGAGACAGACTATTACCAGACTTTCTACAGGCAATTGACAGTGCAAGAATGAAGGGGTCTGGTTGGCACGAAGGACATGTACATGAACTGCAACTAAAGCAGTCTAGGTATCATCCTATATTAGGTAAAGCATGGTTGCCACTGCCAACAGAAGTAGTAAACAAAAAGGCTGTCGTCAACATACAGAACAATGACAACTATTGTTTCATGTGGTGTGTGCTTGCTAAACTACACTTTGTAAAATCAAAACCAGAACGTGTATCTAACTACATCAAATTTGTAAATGAACTTGATTTTAGTGGCATTGAGTTCCCTGTTAAAATAGAGGACATAGACTTGTTTGAAAAACTAAATCCTGGTATATCTGTAAATGTGTATGTGTGGGATAATGAGTCTGAGAACAAGTTACAACCAATTAGAGTATCACCTCTGGCTCCAACCTATGGGCAGTCAGAAGATAAACATGTTGACATGTTATTAATCGGCGATGACAATAACTTTCACTACACAATTATTAGGAATATGTCACGTCTAATTCATAATCATGTATCAAAATATGGTAGGAAACAGGAAGTGTGTAAAAGATGTTTACAAAGATTCTCCTCCATAAACGTAGCGCACAAACATGTTTTACACTGCAGGTCAGCTGATGACATACAAACTGTACTTAAGTATCCAGATCCTGGTAGTCAAGTGTATTTTAAAAACTATGGGAATCAACAAAAGTTGCCGTTTGTAGTGTACGCAGATTTCGAATCACTGGTTGTTCCGTATGAAGGTCCTGTTCCAGAGTCATTACCAAAGACTATAAAGTTGAGTGACCAAGTGGTGTGTTCTTTTGGATACATTATTGTTAGGTCAGACGGTTTGCATTCAGAACCTGTTATCTACAGAGGGGAAAATGCAGCATGTCTGTTTTTAACAGAAATGAGACAACTGTATAGTCAGGTAGTACAATATCTCACAACATGTCAGATGCCTTTGGTGATGACAGAAGAAGACAAACTGAAATTTGATACAGCTGAGACGTGTTGGATTTGCGAACAACCTCTGGGGGGTGATAAAGTTCGTGACCATGATCACATAACTGGACGTTACAGAGGCGCTGCACATAACAATTGTAACTTATTATTAAAAACAGATCCCAAGACATATAAACTGCCAATCTTTTTCCACAATCTCAAAGGATATGATTCACACATTATCATGCAGGCTGTAGACGAGTCGTACAAAAACATAAGTTGTATTGCCCAGACAACTGAGAAATACTTAACTTTTAGGTTAGACAAATTAGCATTTTATGACTCCATGCAACATTTGTCTTTAGGTCTTGCTAGTCTTGCAGAAGGGCTGACTGAGTATCCAATAACGAGTAAATATTTTGAGCCAGACTTGATTAAGAAAGGTGTGTATCCGTATGAGTACATCAGTGAGTGGGTTGTGTTTGAAGAAACAAGACTGCCACCAAAAGAGAAATTTTATTCTACACTAACTGGAAAAGGTATTTCTGACTCTGAATATCAACACGCACTTGATGCGTGGGGTAAATTAGGGTGTCAGACGATTGGTGACTACCATGACCAGTACTTGAAAGCTGACGTTTGTTTGCTAGCAGACGTATTTGAAAGTTACCGTGAGAAGGGTTTGTTACACTACAGACTTGACCCTGCTTGTTACATAACTAGTCCTGGCATGACATGGGATGCATTTTTGAAATCCAGTAAGATATCTATAGACCTGTTGTCTGATCGTACGATGGGTGAAATGGTGGAACGTGGATTGAGGGGAGGCATTAGTATTGCAGCAAATAACTACGCCAGAGCAAATAATAAATATCTGGACGGTTATGGTGACCTTGGCCGGGGGTTTGACCCCTCAAGCCCGGGGTCAAGGTCATTCATTACGTACTTGGACGCTAATAACCTTTATGGGTTCGCGATGTGTGAGTTATTGCCCTTGAAAAACTTTTGTCTGCATGATTTGTCACAGTATGATGTAACAGAGTCAGGGTTAACAAACTATATTATGAATCTTGACCGAAACGACGCGAAGGGTTGGATCTTTGAAGTCGACCTGGAGTACCCACACCATCTACACGATTACCACAATGATTATCCGTTGGCTGTTGAGAAAATGAGTATGACAGGGAAAAAAGAAGACACTAAGCTTGTGCCAAATCTAAATGACAAATTCAATTACGTTTGCCACTATCGCTTGTTACAGTTTTACATCAGACATGGGTTAGTACTAAAGAAAGTTCACAGAGGAATTCAATTTGATCAGAGTGCTTTCATGAAAGATTATATAATGAAGAACACAACATTGCGTGCCAGAGACGGCAACACTGCATTTGACAAAGACTTCTTTAAGCTTATGAACAATGCCTGTTTTGGAAAGACTATGGAAAATCCTCATCACAGAAAAGATGTGAGACTGGTCACAACTGAATCAGGTGCAATTAAACTTACAGGTAAGCCACAGTACACAGGGTACAAAGAGTTTCATTCATCATTGTATGCTGTGTCACTCAAAAAAAAGATTGTCAAACTGGACAAGCCAGTATTTATTGGTATGGCAATTCTTGAGTTGTCAAAACTGTTGATGCTTGAATTTTATTATGATTACTTTAAACCAAAGTATCCTGAGTGTCGTCTGTTGTACACTGACACTGACTCTATGATCATTGACGTGTGTACTGAAGACTTTTATGAAGACATGAAAACAGAGTTACACATGTATGACACATCTGACTATCCTAAAGATCACCCGCTGTTTAGCACACAAAACAAGAAAGTGCCTGGTAAGTTTAAGGATGAACTGAATGGTGTGCCTATAGTTGAGTATGTTGGACTGAGATCCAAAATGTATTCTATACTGCACCAGAAAGGTAGTCAGTCAAAAGCCAAAGGAATAAAAAAAACAGCGATAAAAAATAAAGACATTCGTCATGAACATTACAAGCAAGTGTTAGATGGTGCATTAATGCCTGATTATCCAAACAAGTCACTGAGATCAAACAAACATAATCTTGAAATAATTCAAACACACAAAAAGTCACTGGCAGTTGGGGACACGAAACGTGTTTTTCACAGTAAGGAAAAAGCTTATGCACCTGGACATTACAGGCTCAAGTTATCTGAAGATATTTGTGATGAACTGGTTGATGAATTAATTGACGACTTAGTTACTGAAATGAGTAACGGTGTCTGGGGGAATAATCTGTAATTCTTCTCTGACAAATGCCCTTTGGGGTGCAGGCTCATACAGGTAATATATTGTTGCGCCAGGTTGATTGTACATTGCTTAACGTCCCGACAGCAACAAGGCTTTCTCAGGACGTGCCTGCACTGCTTGTGAAAAAACCGTCAGGACCGGGGACTATTTTTTTTATATTATGAACGGATGTGGACCAGATGGGGTCTGTTGCCCTGCGCTTTACGTCATTTTCTGCTTCCCCTGGTTGATATAAATATCTCACCTGTTTAGTAAATAAACTTGTGTCTGGTGCAAGCGGTGCCTGGGTTGACATTGTTTTTGGTTCTGTAATTGTTTTCAATTTAATAGCATCAGCAGGCTTAGGGTGTCCTTCATTGTTCATTGCTTTTATCACATGTGGTAATCTCTTTACCCATTCAGTGTTATGGGTGTCATGCATGAGTTCCTTAGAATACTGGTAACTGAAAAGTCTTTCTGATAACTGTTTGTTAAAGTTTTCTACAATTGCCTGTGATCTGTGTACGCCTGGAATGCCTCGTCTGACCAGTACACCATGCTTAGCAAATAACTGATTAACAGCACCTTTGAATTCTGATCCGTCATCAACTTGTACAAGTCTGGGGTATCTTAAAGGGCCTCGACTATATATTTTTGATAATGCAGTAGCAACTGAACTGGCTGTTTTGTCAGATATGGGTTCAGCGTCTTTGTACCTTGAAGCTATGTCTACGACAGTTAATGCATACTTGTATCGTTTCTTTCTTATTGTGTCATGTGGTAAGAACAAAAGGTCCATTTGGTGTGTGTCATTGGGGGTAGTGTTTTGAAAATGAGGTCTTGTTATCTTTCTTGGAGCAGGTAAATATATCTGCCAAATTGCCTGTCTCTGTAACCATTGCTTGACTTGATTGAGTGATATATCTCCGCCCACAGCGGCATGTAATTTCTGAATAGCTGTTGCTCCTTTCCAATAGCCTGATGGCGAGTAATATATTTTTGATAGTTTATTTTCGGCTGCCATTTTTTCTAGCAATGAAAACTCCTGTAAAATAAACAAATGTCATTCCCACTAGAACAAAGATTATCTCCCCGTTTCTTTGTTGTGTGCTTGGTTTGTAATAGTCACTTAGTTTTGGTTTCGGTATAGACATGTCTTCACCTGTGACAAGAAAATATTCCCTGATTGCTTCGTCTGTATTTGAAAATGTATGTTGTGCGTGGCCTTCAAGCCTCAATCTTTCATTGATGAAATCAAGTTTCTCAATTCTATTCTTTTCATATTCCTGCTGGGCTTGTGCTAATTTTTCTGACGCCTCATTATGACGTTTCATTTCCTCTGCAGATTCCTCTCTACCCATTTTTGAAAAGAGATAATTAGACCCACTAAATGCCAGAGCATTAACCATAGCACCTCCTATCATAATAGCTATCGTCGCCATAATATTTTTATTTACATAGAAACATTTTCGGGAATAATTCCTTGCTTAACAAGAAAATCTTTTGTCGCAATCGACGCTGTGACAACTACAATTAGCTTAGCGCTGTCTTCAAAGTCAAGTCTACTCAGGTCTGCTGATTTCATTTTGAGTAGACTTTTCCCCAGCATAGAATAAGCTACTGCTAATCCACTGATTACGGCAGAGTGATACACAAGGTTCATCATGTTCTTTGAGTCATTCATTTTCTAAGGCAAGAAAAATTAAAATAATATTTTTATTTACTGCATATAAAATGGGTCAACGGCTTTGGGTGTTACTGGTAATGTGGCGACTTCTGGTTTTGTTTTTGGAGTGTCTGATTTTTTGGTCACTGTACGAGTCTGTGGTTTGTATTTTTTGTATAATTGATAACCTACGTAACCAAATCCGACAACAAATCCGGCAACTATATATTTTGTTGTTTGAGGTTCGGGGTCGGGGTCAGGGTCAGACTTAGTTGTTTGTCTGTCACTTTGATGAGGGAGTGACGGCCCTGACTGTATTGACACTGGTGCTGTTGACGGTGGATCAGTTACATGAGTCTTTTCTGTTTGTGTTTGAAGCTGTAATTTTTTTTGCCTGTTCCATTCGGCTAATCTTTTTCCTGCATCAACGCGGCCTGGACTTTTAGCCTTAGTCACAGTTTGAACCTGTGTCAAAACAGGGTCGGGGTTCTGTTGTGTAGTCATCTTGTTCTCGTCCATTTGATCCTTCTTTTTCTTTCTCTAGAAAATTTATTTTTGAAAAATCAATGTGACTCCCAGTGACAAGCAATGTTACGACAGGTGCAAGGTAATTTCCGAACTTGTAAAACATGATGCATGCTAATTTGCCAATTGAACTTGAAACAATAGGATTGCTTTCAAGGTCGTGTGAAAGACTGTCACTATCCACAGGTAGAAAGTGACTCACTGCTTTTGTGTATAGGCATACTAGAGATCGACTTAAATCACGTGTCATTAGTGAAGCGATGTGGTTCTCATATTTTGAATGAAGCTTGATTAGTTCATCAGAGTTTAAAGATTCAATATCCTCTGTCATGTATTGTCTTCCTAGATAAGTCTTTGATTTGCCTGAGACAATTACAGACAAAAGCCGCTGTTTTTTGGAGTCTAAGTCTTTGTTCTCTACAGCATTGATATCATTCAATAGAAGGAGTTCGTCTTGGTTCATTTATAATGTAATTAAAAAAATTAAAAACAAAAAACAAAAATTGTTATCAAGCAAAATCATGTTTTCTAGGAAGTACATTAATAGTAACTTTTTACGTTTGCACCACTCCAGCAAATGTAGTCAATAGTTTTTGAGTTTACCCCAGACAAGACTTGCCCTGTACTATAATCTCTCTCAGTGGGCTTATTAATATCAAGCTTTACAGATTTCAATTGTGGTGTCATGTACACAGTATTGGCGATTATTGGCTTTGCACACCCTGGCCAAGTGAGAGCCAAATGAAACACCTAGACAGTAACATAGACAGTAACTTGATAATTTTACCCATAACTTGAGCACCAGAAAAAGGAAGGAATCACCCATGTTCAATAACAAAAATTTCTGAGTACAAGTTAATACAAGGGAAGTAATTTTGTAAAAATTTCAGCAAGACAAAAAAGTTACTTCCCTTGCTCTATTAAATTATGCTTTAATTCTTGACTAAAGTACATTTTTTGTCAAAATTAAATAACAAATTGTTCAAATAATTACAATAGATAATAGAATAAAAATGTTGTTATTTGATTTTGTTAAAACAATGAGTGATTTGTTTTTTTATAAAACCAAATTAAACATTATTTTGTAATTACTTTTTGTCACTTTAACACCTGCTTAAATGTTTTTTCAAGTACATGAACACACTCGCTAACAATGTTTCTTATAGCCATGTTTTTAGGGTATTGACTCAGAAATAATGGTATAAATGGCTTTTTTCTTAAAGCCTGAGGCTAACTAGCGTGGATTGTGTACTTGAGTGATTTGTATGAGGGCTCTCAAGTCTCAGCCACAGGTGGGTTTACCCGCATGCGTCACTCCACAAATGCATGACTTGTTGACAAGACGGATGTATTAAGCTGACACCTCTCAGCTATAAGCGTGCTGCATTTAAAAAGATATGTCCCTTACCTCAACTGTGACATGTGGTGTGTGGCGTTAAGGGCAGAGATTTACTAGTGTGTCAGTTGACATAAGCACAGACCTAAACCAGCAAGGGTAAAAGGTATTATGATTACTGTCTTTATGACGGGCCTCTCTCTGTGTGAGGTGGAAAGAGAGAGAGCTATTGTGTGTGTCCGAGGTATTTCCGTGTGTCTGTACATGCGTGTGTGTACATATGTGTGTGTGTGCGCGTGTGTACATATGTGTGCGCGCGTGTGTGTGTGTGTGCGTGCGTGTGCGTGTGTGTGTGTGTGTGCGCGCCGTACCGGCACTGCAGTACGCAGAAAACCGAGACACCTCACAGAACCTGTTCTACGAGTCTACGTGTCTACGTGTTGGAGCGCTAGAAATTTCACGTTCTAAAAAGTCAGAAAACTTTTTCATGCTCAGATAAAACCGGATCGATTCTTTTAATCCATACATAGTGCTCTAATCCATTCATGGAATTTCAAAAATATCCGGCTGAGCAATGGCGGCTGCTCTGTCATACCGGTTAGTAGTTGGCTGTATGTGTGCCTATTTTGTTTGTGTCTGTGTTAGTGTATATATATGTGTTTGTGTATATGTATATGTGTGTATATGTATGTGTGTGTGTGTGTGTTTATGTGTTTGTGTGTGTGTACGTGTATGTTTATTTATGTGTTTGTGTGTGTGTGTATGTGTGTGTGTGTATGTGTGTATGTGTATGTGTGTGTGTCAATGTGTTAGTGCGTGTGTGCGTATGTGTGCGTGCTCTCGTTACCATGTTTATTTAATACCACCCGGTCGATTCCCTCGGCAGAAGTGTCAAAGTTCGTGATTACTTTAAGATATTGAATAAAGTGGTTTCCAAAAACGGACAATTTATCGCTTTCGGCATTCACACTTAACAGTCACTCGTAGCACAGTCTAGCAATTCTAACTATACAAATACATCAAAAACTTGTTTTAACCCATATCATACTGAGGCTAAAAGCTTCAAATTTGTACACTGCCATATGCAAGCTACTTTATAGTACTTACAGATAGGGATATAGACCAATGGCTTTAGTTCAAGGGTGGTGCCAGAATAGCTTGGCACCTAGAACTATTTTAGTCAGTGCATTCAGATTGTGCGTCCTTTTATGCGCAGATAAGTCAGTAGCAACAGCAACAGCAACGCGCGCGTACATAGAAACGCCGAGGCTTTTGTCCACTCATGGGCTGATTCAAAAAGCAGTAGTGTACCTGTTTGCACTTAGATGTCTGCATAGACTTCTAAAGATATGTTATAAACAGAAATTATACATACGAGTACTGTGTGTACACAGTGAGAGTTATGCGTCTGTTAGTTTCCAATCGAAAATGTTGTGAAACGGAGCTCATGTGAATCTATGAATCTAGACCTCAATGAACAGTGGTAGACAAGATTTAAAAGGCCTGTGATAAAAAGTGTTATCTGTGTCGTTTTACATCAGTGTCACAGTCAATAAAATAGCTTTTGTCATAACAAGCCATTATGTTCGGGCTGTGCCCGACGCTTTGTGTACACAGTGAGAGGGTAGGCTAACTGGTATAGAAAATCGTGTTCCTCGGAAATCGACTCTGACAGTGTATATCACATGAAATGTTATTTTATGTAGATAGTGTGTGATTGTGTATGTGTGTGTGTATGTATGTGTTACCTACCTCTACAAAATCAGATGAGATTTTCTGGTCCCACTATTTAACATGGTCCCTAATCGATTTTCTGAAAAGTCAGACGAACAACTCTTTTCCAGCACATGTGCAGGCATTGACAAGTTTTGAACACGACCTGAGCAGAGCTGTTTCCAAAGAGGTTTTCAATAAAGCTGCACTGAGCCACCTTTTGTTAATAAGTCGCGGCGACCTGTCCCCCCCCCCCCACTCTGGCTGCACTGAAAAGAGTCAGTTTGTTTTGTCAAGCGTGAACTGGAATGTTATGTGCTTGCGAGCTTGCGAGTTTTTCGGAAATCGACTCTGACAGTATTGAGAGACAATGAGGAGTAATTTTTTAATTATTTGGGGTGTGTAAAAGTCATTAGTCTATTATAGATTGCACTGTCAGGATTTTGGTTTGATTTGAGAGAAACGACAGTGTGGACGTTAACGACCGTAATTAGTTAATTATTGGGGTTAATTAAGACAATGGGTAATCCGAAGTCTTTGGAAAGTACTTTCTATTATCTCTTGTAAAAGGCAAAGCAAATTCCAAGAAAGAAAGGAACACGCTGAGAAAAGACAATTGCAGCAAGTTGGGGTATCGGGGAAGACACGATAAGTAGAGCTTTGCTTCCTTTGCATGTCCATTTTGAAAAGAAAAGGGTCTCAACTCTTTCAGTTAACCCATACAGTGTCACCGGACGCACACTGTGCTTCTGTATCTTCGTTAATTCAACAGCCCCCCCCCCCCCCCTCCCCCCCAACAACAACAAAAAAAAGCGCCTAGCTGTCCCAGGAACAAATGGAATCAGAGTGGCCGCAGCAAGAGGCATATATCCTCATGAGCCCCCGCAACTGCGGGGGCTCATGAGGATCTATACCTCTTGCAGTTGGGTGGTGTTCCCATTTTCTCGACACCAAACTGGTTAACCCGGACATTAGAAGTACGTCACAGTTAAACGTGTTCTGACAAAGGCAGTGGATTCAAAGCCTGGACAAACATGCGGTACCACGTTTGCCTGTGCCTTTAATCTACTGTTTAAACTGAAACGTGCAATTTCGACCTACCACCGATTTCCAGCAATCGTCTACTGTTTTTTTCTATGCATGTTTCTTTCCTTCTTGGGGTTGCCTTTTTTGTGTCAGCGATGGAAATGCTTCTCTGTGCACCCTGGGCAACCAACTCTGACAATGTAAAAATATTGAGGCACGTCCTTGCCAGCAACAGGCACAAAGTCTCATGAATCCCTTGCACCTGAAGGGACGCATGAGACCCTAGGCCTCGTGTGGCTAAAAAAGATGGCTGTAGGATCGTTGAATCATACCAAGCATTATCCGATTGCTGGTCTGTGATTTTGGACGTTGCGGCTCTCGAGCCCTAAGGTCCAATATCACAGAGCAGCACAGGTTTTTATTTTGACCTTGTCCGCGTCGTGATTCGTGAAATGGGTGACTTGTGAAAGAGAGGTTCAAATGGTTGGACACGCAACAAAAAAAAAAAAATTTGCAAAACAAAACGTCACAACTAAAACGGGACCAAAAACTGCCAAGTGTGTAAAATATATACTGACCAACAAAAGAAATGAGACACTTATGGGATCATCGGAAACACGTCAGTGTCAGTCCGAGGATTCCAAACTTGTCACATTTCTTTTGCTTATCAGTATACACTGAAATAGCCAACAAAGAGAGAAACATTCTTTGGAAGGAAATCAGTCGACAACAGAATTTGTTTAAACCCATTCAGCCCTGACGCACCACAGCAGGAGATGTGGCGACCATGATAATTCAAAGGCAGTGCCAGATTAGCTTGGTGCCTGTCGGCGCCAAGCTAATCTGGCACTGCCCTTGAATTATCATGGTCGATCCATCTCCTGCAACAGATGCATTGTTGTTAGATGACGCCTCCAGAATTTGGGAAATACGTGCGTGGGGCTGAATGAGTTAAGCGACCATCCTTATGAGAGATCGCCCGTTAACCCTTTTAGCCCCAAGGTCCCATTTCTCCAATGTTGGAGGTGTTGCCTAACGACTATGTACCAGTTGCAGGAGACAGACTGATCATGATAATTCAAGACTAGTGCCAGATTAGCTTGGCGCCTGAAGGCGCCAAGCTAATCTGGCACTACCCTTGAATTATCATGGTCAAGCCATCTCC
The DNA here is from genome assembly GCA_036245525.1 of Semisulcospira habei. Lineage (NCBI taxonomy): Eukaryota > Metazoa > Mollusca > Gastropoda > Semisulcospiridae > Semisulcospira > Semisulcospira habei. Next base: position 137,590,006 of record BTPG01000001.1, read on the forward strand.
TGCTGTAGGTATCCGGGGCTACAAGGGTTAATAAAGCTCTTTAATCTGGATGACAGGTGACACTTCTTGCAGTTCCAGATCTCTCTTTGAGAAAGCACCCTAGACTCTAAAGTCCACCTTTTTTCTTGCAGAAACGTGGTAGCTCAAAACATGAACTTTTTTATACGCTGCTTTCACATTATGTCTTTAGACTGAAAGCGCAATTTCCAGTTACCAACAAGCTTTTCCTGTTTCCTTTGTTGAACAACAGTTCTTTACTTATAAATTCCTTAAACTCGTTGCCTGCTAAGCAATGTTTCTGTATTGTGTAATGTGCCACTCAGTAATTCTGTTAAGAGTTTTTGTCTAGATCCGCCGCGTGTGCCAAGTAACCGACAAGCTTTTTCTGCTTCCTTTGTTGAGCAAGAGTTCTTTACACATAACCTTTTTAAAAGGTCTTTGCCTGCTAAGCATTGTTTCTGTATTGTATACTCTGTCAATGTGCTAACCCATACCATACTGAAGCTAAAAACTTTAAATTTGTACGCAGCCATATGCAAGCTACATTATAGTGCTTGCAGATAAGGATATAGACCAATGGCTTTAGTTCAGAGGCACCAAGCTATTCTGGCACTACCCTTGAACTATTTTAGTCAAACTTATTTCATTATTTCACACACTGGTGTATTCCGAATGATAAGGGTTAAGATGTTTTGTCTAGATCTGGCGCGCTTGCCAAGTAACCGCTTGTATCAATACTATAAGCGCTAATAATCGTTAAGCACACGCACTGCAAGTGAGTCTTGGCTGGGCGGATCTCGCTGCCAGCAGGGTTTTTGGGGAGTGATCTCGAGGCGGCTGAAGACAACATCCACAGGCAAAGAGTGGAATATAAAAATCAAAGTACACAATAAACCACAAGCAAATGTTTGCAAGATTTATTGGGGTCTTAATCCTTCCACAGCCTGTTTCTTTCTTTGTTGGTTATTTGTGTGCTGGTCTTTGTCTTTTGGTCATAAGGTCCAAAATCACAGACCAGCAGGTGTTCGTCACAACAGCACAATGAGGTAAACAACTGACTTGGGGAGGAATTAAACTTCAGCAAGTGTAAAGTTCGTTACACGAAACGCACTGCAGTATAAAAATTGTGCACCAATCTCTAACCTACAGGTTAAATGCATCTCAATGTTTTAGTTCACTCTGGTCTTCTGAGTACAATATATACTGACACGGGAAATGACCACAAAATCCGAGTATCGTAGATCAAGCTCATACATCTTCAATAAAACTGAATACACAAAATTCATGCACAGCTAAATACGCAAATCCAAGAATAGCTCAACACGCAAACTGCACGTATAGCTAAAGATGACTCTGAAGTACGACTAAAATGCACTACAGAGGACTTTCAGTAAAACTACAAGTAAATACAATAATCAAGGTCCAACTAAAAGTACACACATCAGGTTCAACCAAACACACGAACTACTGAGTTTGTAGTTGTACCGTGTCAAGTCAACAGTCTAGGAATTCTGTTCCAAAGGCTAGTCTGTAAGTTTCAAATGACAAATTGCCTCGGTTTATCACATACGTACAACATTCTCTCTGTACATTTTGCAAATAATATGTTCCCGATAAAAATAAGTCAAGGTAAGATCACAACGATCACAAACACACATGGGGTCAGCCCCCTTCAGCGTGCAGACTGGTACTGTTAACACTTTTGCTGTTGGTAGCACTTTTTGTCAAGATGATTCGCATAGGAATGATTGTGACAGAAAGTGCTACCAACAGGGAAAGGGTTAACAGTAGAGGTGGCTGCACACACAAGTAGGTTAAAATTATCATCTTTGATTTGCAATTAAGTTTCACTTTTCTTGATTCAACCCACAGGCTGTAACGCTGGATCACATGTACAAAAAAAATTATCCTCTAAGCAACACACACAAGTCTTTAAGACATAAACTGGCTAGGACAACTGAAAGGTAGTGCTTGACACAACTGGCATCTTGTGGATCAAGGGCAGTGCCTGATTAGCTAGGCGTCTAATCCGGCACTACCCTCAAACTGAAAACAAGCTAATCTGACACAGCAAAACCAATTCTTTTCCTGCGGCTGCACATGCCACACTCAGCCATTCTGACACTACTCTTTAAATCATTCTACCCCAGACCCACCACAGCAAGATAAGGATCGACCATGATAGTCCAAGGGTGATGCCAAAATAGCTTGGCGCCTGTGGGCGCCAAGCTATTCTGGCATCACCCTTGAACTATCATGGTCGATCTGTGTCCTACACTTGAGTGCAGTCTTCACAAGACAGCGGCAACATTTGGGGATTTCGGTGTTGGAGTAGAATGACTTAAAAGCGCAATAACCGAGAGATGACCGTTCGGTAAATTAGCAGTGCTGGCTGCATGATGCTGACAAACTGGCATCAAATGCTGCACTAGGCCAGCGTGCTGTTCATACATGCCAGTTGTGCCTTTAAAGTACTCTTATTTGACAAAAATCTCATCCAACTGGCATTAAAAGTAAAATAAATAGGACAACATGCATTACTACTCTTTTGTAAGTTTTCATTCACTGTCTCTCAAACACCCAGGCACAAAAAAAACAAAGACTGTCGCACAAACAAATAAAGTATCAGCATTTTCACGTCCGCTACAAACTGTCGGAGATGAATGGACTGTGATAGCTCAAGGGAAAATGCTGACTAGCTTCCTGCATGTGTAGATGTCAACCACAACATCTGGACATTGCCATAGTTTTACACATTCGAGACGTGCTGCCTCCGGATACGTGGCATAAGCCGCGTATCCGGAGGCGGCACATCTCAAAGGAGTTAACTGTCCATTTATTCTAATATAAGATATTGTGGCACTACCCTCGAATTATCTTGATTGATTCATCACCCACAGTTGCTGCATGGTCTTTATACATGCGTCGCTATGTAGTGAAAGTCAGTATTATTTGTAGCGCTATTGCAGCGATAGTCAGTATTGTCTGTAGTGCTTTTTGTCGAGGTGGTTCCCGCAGGAATGACCTGGACAAAAAGCGCTACCGTCGGCCAAAGGGTTAAAGCATGCGACATCTAGCACTGCAAGCGATAAGGTTACATATAATATCATATTGTGTGTCCGAAGTGCGTATATATTTCCTACACTTCACTACCTTGGATACGCAAAAATGGCTTTAATATCAACATTCGCCTCTGAACGCACGAATGGCCAAATGACCACAGCCTGCCCGCGCACAGCAGCATGTGGGTTGCAGCCAACATTGCCCAGATAAACCCAATGCGCACTGGGTTTGTACTTTGTCGCATCATGTTTAACTCAGGTATCAAAACACTCTATAATAATAATAATTAATAATTACGGTATTTATAATGCGCTTATCTTATAATAATTATAACTCTAAGCGCACACTCACAACTCGAGCACGCATGCGCACGCTTTAGACAATGACTCACGTACCACAAACAGTGAAATACATTACGACGGTCAGCTTGGGGTGGGGAGTGCGGTGATATAGTGCTAAAACTGTTGAAAGAGGTGAGTTTTGAGGGCGGACTGGAAGGAGGAGAGAGAGTGTTTCTGACGGAGAGAGAGTGGGAGAGTGTTCCAGATGGATGGACCGTAGACGGAGAAGGAGCGGGGACCGAAAGTGTTAAGTTTGGTGCGAGGGATGTGGAGGCGGAGAGGGTCGGAGGCAGAGCGGAGGGAGCGGGAAGGTGTGTAGGGGTGAAGTAAGTTGGAGAGATAGGCAGGAGCGCAGTTGTTCAGGGATTTGTAGCAGAGAGACAGAACTTTGTATTGGATGCGTTGGGGGATGGGGAGCCAGTGAAGGATTTTGAGCAGGGGTGTGATGTGGTCGGATTTTTTCTTTCTGAGGACGAGACGGGCAGCATTGTTCTGGACGTGTTGGAGAGTGAAGATGGTGGAGTGAGGGAGACCGGAAAGGAGAGAGTTGCAATAGTCGATGCGAGATAAGATGAGAGAGACAGCAAGTTTGGTGGCAGCTTCGGTAGTGAGGTATTTTCTGATCTGACTGATGCGGCGAAGGTGGAAATAGCATGCCTGGGTCGTGGCGGAGACGAAGTTGGTCATGGACAGAGAGGAATCGAGGATGACGCCGAGGTTCTTGGCCGAGTCAGAGAGGGAGATGGGGGTGCTATCGAGTTGAAGGTGGAGAGAGGGAGGGAGCTGGGAGAGTTTTTGGCGAGTGCCTACCAGCATGGCTTCCGTTTTGTCGTCGTTCAGTTTCAGCTTGTTTGCTGTCATCCAGTTTTTCACGTCTTTGTAGCAGTCAGCCGTGCTTATACTTATTTACCTAGAGGCATACATCACAGGAAAGACGCGATGTCGGTGCCAGTAATACTTGTGACATTGTTTGTTCGCTTTTAGCACAAAAAACACTTTTGGTAGACAAATACATATCTGAAATACCACTCGTTGGCTTTCCGCACACTTTTTGTTTAAGTAAACAAAATATTTGGGACAATGTTGTTTGCTGTACGTGCACAATTTCTGACCTCCAGACACCCTTTGATTGCTTTTACACGAATTGCACAAACTGCACACAAATCTAATCTTGCTTGGGGGCTGCCTGCGTCTGGGAGGGTCGTTTGGGTGGGGGAACGACCGTAAAGTAAACGACGACCGCCAGGGCAGCAAAATGCATCCAGAAATACTGCGCCCTGCAACACACACACACAAAATAATGAGCACCTGTCACGATTACCATTAACAATCAAATTACATCAGTGTTCATATTAACCAATTTAACCCTGATGCACAAAAGCAGGATATGGATCGACCATAATAATTCAAGGGTAGTGCCAGATTAGCTTGGCGCCTGCAGACGTCAAGCTAATCTGGCACTACCCTTGAATTATCATGGTCGATCCATCTCCGAACGACTGGTCCATAGTCATTAGGTGACGCCTCCAAAATTCAGGAAATGCAGCCCTGGGGTGCGTGGGTTTACCAACGTTACATTAGCACTATTCACAGTACTGGTGGCTCCACAAAAAAAGGACAAAGAAAGAGCCTCAATCACTGACCCGAGAGAAAAACAGGTTGGAGAGACTGAGAGAGCGGATACAGTCAACAGTTGCCACATTCCTTTTGCGAATGAAGATAAGTAGCGGCTAATCTCTCTGTCTATTTTGACAAAGGGTATTTACCCGAAATATTAATAAATTGTGTTGTACCCATCTTTTCTAAGCATGTTTCTTTCTCTGTTGGGTACTTCTTAGTCAACTTGGAGCAGATACCGTCAAATTATCACCAGGGGACCCAATTGTTCCTGTTGTTATGCCAGAAGTCTAGTTATAATTTATATTAATTTTTTGTACTTTACGTACAAACAACCTTGTCAGGACCTCTGAAAAAGTGTTGTTGTGTCCGACTTTTTGTCATATCCGACCGTGTTATAATAATAATACAGGTTATTATATAGGCGCTTTACCCAATTCTGCGAATCGGCTCAAAGTGCCGTGAACTGAACCCAACACGCACACTCATGTGACACACACGCATTCACTCTGAAGACAAACACAGTACAAGGCAAACACAGGACATTCACGTGGTGCCAAGGGTCAGCTCAGCTACTGAGGTTTTGGGAAATTTTGATCGCTTGTATTTGAAATTCATAAAGTGGCCTGAATCCGGTACCAAAGTGGAGTTATAAGTGGAGCTGAGTGGAAAACTAGTCAAACAGCATAACCTTCTTGACAAACGCTCTTGTGACAGATCACCTGTCATTCAAGACCATCATTTAGGTGGCTCTAGCTGCGACTGTGGCTGTAGCCACCTAAAACGATGGTCTTTAACCCGTAACATCCTGATACATCCATTGCTTGAAATAAAATTGACTGATAGTTCAAGGGTGGTGCCAGAATAGCTTGGCGCCTCAGTCGCCAAGCTATTCTGGCACAACCCTTGAACTAAAACAGTCGATCTATCTCCTAATCTGTACTGTAACCTTCATAGGACAATAGGCAAATTTGACAAAATCAGCCTCAGGAGGTAATGGGCTAATGACAGGTGACACAATAATGCTCTTCCAGCCTCAGGATGTAATGGGCTAATGACAGGTGACACAATAATGCTCTTCAAAATTTTTCTTGCGAGAGCACCTGTCTCTTATGACAATTTTTTCCCGTAAAAATAAGGAGAAAAAGGTTGCTTGAAACAGGTTCTATTGCGCTGCAGAATCTATCACAGGACTATTAATAATAATAATAAAGAGCATTTATATCGCGCTGAATCCCCAGGAGCAGTGGGCTCTAAGCGCGTTACCCAAAAAAATTAAAACTGTATGTATGCAGAATCTCACTACCTTAAAAAATTTAATCTACGCACGCACATACAACTGAAACACACATAACAAAACCATTCCCAAGTTAAACGCGTTTTGATGATGCTGATGCGCCACCACGATGGTGCTACACGGTCAACAAAAGGGAAGACCTAAGATCAAGGCCACCACCATGGTGCTAAAAGGTCAACAAAAGGGAGGACCTAAGATCAAAGCCACCACCATGGTGCTAAAAGGTCAACAAAAGGGAAGACCTAAGATCAAAGCCACCACCATGGTGCTAAAAGGTCAACAAAAGGGAAGACCTAAGATCAAGGCCACCACCATGGTGCTAAAAGGTCAACAAAAGGGAAGACCTAAGATCAAGGCCACCACCATGGTGCTAAAAGGTCAACAAAAGGGAGGACCTAAGATCAAAGCCACCACCATGGTGTTAAAAGGTCAACAAAAGGGAAGACCTAAGATCAAGGCCACCACCATGGTGCTAAAAGGTCAACAAAAGGGAAGACCTAAGATCAAGGCCACCACCATGGTGCTAAAAGGTCAACAAAAGGGAAGACCTAAGATCAAGGCCACCACCATGGTGCTAAAAGGTCAACAAAAGGAGGACCTAAGATCAAGGCCACCACCATGGTACTAAAAGGTCAACAAAAGGGAAGACCTAAGATCAAGGCCACCACCATGGTGCTAAAAGGTCAACAAAAGGAGGACCTAAGATCAAAGCCACCATGATGGTGCTACAAAGTCAACAAAAGTAAGAGCAAAGATCAGCACCACTGTGATGGCGCTACACGGTCAACAAATGGATGACCTGTGGTCGTCCAAGCCACCATGATGGTGCTAAATGGTCAATAATCTAAGGATGTGAAGATCAAAGCCACCAAGATGGTGCTACACCAGGGTTCGAAATAACCGGGGGCCCGGGCCCAAAAGCCCCTTTGGCCTCGGGCCCTCTACTTTCATGTCCGCGAGGCCCGATGTGCCCCCTTCTTTTCAGTCTCAAAGCAGTGGTAGGCGGTACTCAGCGCATCAGCGCGGTCCCGACATTTCGTTAATTAAATCAACAAAAAATTTTTTTTAACCCATTCAGCCCTGACACCGACAGGTGCCAAGCTAATCTGGCACTGCCCTTGAATTATCATGGTCGATCCATCTCCTGCAACTGATGCATAGTCGTTAGATGATGCCTCCAAAATTTGGGAAATATGGCTGTCGAGCTGAACGAGTTAACCTGTACAACTAATGGTTCAAGAGTCCCTTGTTTTTCTGTAGTGCCCCCTACTTTTACTAACAGGGGGCCCGAAGGGCCCCATCCTTTGGAAAAGTATTTCGAACCCAGTACATGGTCAACAAACTAGCATTGTGGGTGAAATCTACTCACGCATAGATCCGTAGTGTGGGCATAAGCTCCAGCGTGAGGAATGGGAAGGTGATGTAGGCGTTGGCCATGCGCGTGAAAAAGAAGGTGATGGCATCGTACAGCGTCCTCATGAACTGGGTCTGCTGGAAATGCTGGCGCACGTTGCGTCTCACCTGGACAAAGAAAAAAAATCCATTTTGTTTCTGAAAATTATAAAATCAGTGAAACACGGTAGGTTCCTACTGCTTGACCCATGTACCAAATTCTGGAGATGTCACCTAATGACCATGTTTCAGTTTCAGAAGATGAATCAACCATGATGATGCAAGGGTATTGCCAGATTAGCTTGGCGCCTGAAGGCGCCAAGCTAATCTGGCACTACCCTTGAATTATCATGGTCGATCCATATCCTGCTGTAGTGCATCAGTGCTTAATGGGTTAACGCAACAGCACCAGAATTCATGCTCCACGAACGTCAGCACGTACAAATGACACACTTGCAAAATCGGTTACCTCTTCAATAATCTGGAGAATTCAATCAGAAAACGTCTGTTTTGATGTCAATGCCAGAAAGTGGTCTACGGGAAGTGACTACATACAGTAAACTGCTGATATAACAAATCACCCGGGGACCCCAAATGTTTTTGCTGATAATCATACCGAAAGTTTGTTAAAATGTGAAGTAATTTGTATCTGAACAGTGTTGTTATATACCAATTTTGTTACATCCGACTCTTGTTACATCCAACCCTGTTGTAAGTGAAGTCGACCGTACATATACACTTGCAAGCCCATCTTAAAGATGTATTTTAGTGAGCCTGACATTGCAAACAATGTGGTCTGTGATTATGGAGCTTACGGCCGACAGGCTGTAAGCTCCAAATTCACAGAGCAGCACACACAATTATTTCATGAGAACATTTCACCAACCTGTCTGGCAGCTATAGTGAAGAGCGCGGCGGTGCCAAACGTGAGGTAGTATCCAGGGTAGAATCCATGCCAAACGGCACTAACGGCGAACACGGCCAACGTGTGGTGCTTGGGCGCGCGATCATACACCACCCGACGTAGCCACACCAGCGTTTTCTTGTTCCAGCCATCTATATTCACCTTTAGGCTGTTGGCCATCTGCGAACGTGAAAACAGCAAAATACACTCAGCACAACCCCCCCTGTGCATGCAGTCACCGGTACTCGAGTTCTTCATCTCTTGTTTCATGTCATACCTTTAAATTGCATCTTTCGATCTCGAAAAATAAGTTGGAACCTGAGTACTTGTTAGCATGACTGTTTTGAAAAAAGTTAAAACCCTTCTTCGAAATAGTCACACAAACAAGCATGCCTAAAATATTAATAAATTGTGTTGTAATGGTCTTTTCTAAGCATGCTTCTTTCTTTGTTGGGATTTTCTCTATAGGTGGGCTGTTATGATGAAACCCAAAAAGACAACTGATTCACTTCTGCAATAGCAAAAGTCTACACTGACAAGTGCACATTGGGCTGGACATAAGACAACACAAAACACACACAAATGAGCAGTATAAGCACGTACCTCTGAGTCCCAAACACCGACGTTCTCTACTAGGTCCCATTTAGGTGTACCCGAAGAGTCATAGCCGTTAAAGCCAAGACCGGCTGCTATATTCAATGACTCTCCTGCACACACAAAATGCACAAAACAATAAATGTTCTGATTCTGAGAAAAGCAAAGCACAAAAATATCAAGTCCACGCTGTTCAAAGGTGACGCCAAAAACAAAACAAAAAATACAGAGCTGCACAAGTTGGCGCTGCAACGGAATTTTGGAGTGACTCGATACAACATAGTATTGAAAGATTTACGGTAAAATTGCACAATGATGTTCAAAAGATAATTCTTCCATCATTAAGAAAGAAAACAAACACACGACAGGTAAAGGGTTAGCCCCTCCGACGAACGTCAGTTCATGAACAGATGCTGGGAAAAAAGTGAACGTGATCCAACTGCAAGAGGCATAGATCCTCATGAGCCCCCGCGCTTGAGGGGGCTCATGAGGATCTATGCCTCTTGCTGAGACCAAACACACTGAGGGAAATATTTTGAAAACATGACACAGGATCCTAATAATGATTGTGTCAATAAATAATCACTTGAAAACCCCGACTTACCTAGCGTCCAGGCGAAGTAGTATTTCTGCTTGGCCAGAGTCATGCAGACTAGGACGTAGATAGATTTCTGTAGGAAACTTTTCTCAAAGAATTCTTCACCTGAAATGATACGGAAACACAAACACGGATGAAAACGATCACATGTACCTGCACGAGAGCGTTCCTTCCCCATTTCTACTTACCCTGCCGAAAATGGCTGTAGCTGTCAGCTAAACGCTGAATGTTAAAAACTAAATAATTCAACTATTTCCATGTCCCACCCTTAACCCTTCAAAAATGAAAATACCATCCAACTGCAAGAGGTATAGATCCTCATGAGCCCCCATGATTGCGGGGCTCATGATGATCTATGCCTCGAGCTGAAACCAATTCATATCCATGTTCCTTTGACAGAAGGAAATCACTGACATCGATTTTAAAATAAGTTCCAAAACACTTTCCGCATCCACTAGCTTTTGGTAGTGTTGCTACTCACAGCCATTCACCCCAGTTTCAGGGGAGGTTTAAAAAGACTTGATTGACTTTGACAGTCAAAAGGCAGTGCTGGATTTCTTGACGGCAAGTTCATTTGGCACTACCCCCGGAACTGCTAAGATCTATTTATCTCATGCTGAGGTGTCTTGAAGATAAGTTTGTCAGACGACTGCAAGGACGACAGTGAGAAAAATTGAAATGACTGAAAGTAATCTACGTCCCATAATCCACGGCAAGCAAGAGACATAAACTCTCATCAGCCCCTGCGCCCACAGAGGCTGATGTGAATGTATGCCTCTTGCAGAGGGAACATGCCGTCTGAAGGGCTGTGATGTCCAAACCGGCAAAAGTGGAAATTCTGCTTTTGGGGATTTTGCGACGGCTGCATCAGGACTGTGACTGTAATCAGGGTCATGTCCAAAACACCCAGCAAAAGGCACAGATGCTCAAGAGCCAGTGCACATTACAGGGGTTCATGAGGATAAATGTCTCTTGCAGATGGAGGCTACAGCGGTTACATATTAAAACAAGAGAGAAGAAAACATCACCAAACTAACCATCAGCAACAGCAACTTACTGTAGAATCCCTCAGGGGGACAGATCATAGCCGGCAGGGTGACCATGATGGCCCCGCATATCCCAGCCATCAACAGCTTTTTCACCAAGCAAGTCTGTCAAGCAGAATTTAAAGCACACTCCCTGTTAACCCTTTGGCTGTCAGTAGCGCTTGCTGTCCAGGTCATTTTGAGCGTTGCCGACAGCCAGAGGGTTCGCCCCTTTGACACCGACAGCTCATGATCAGGACAAGTCTCAAAATGTACATGTATTTTCACTCAGACGAGACTCTTAACCCATTGACTGCTGAGAAAAATGTGAACACGATCAAACTGCAAGAGACATAGATCCTCATGAGCCCCCGCGACTGCGGGGGCTCATGAGGATCTATGCCTCTTGCTGAGACCAATTTGTATCCACGTTTCTTGGACGGCGTTGACTTGAGGTTGCTGAATGAACCAAGATTTCATAAACAAACATGTACATACAGTGGCAGGGAAGGGGTTAATTTCTCTTTTGTGGGATTTATTTAATTACTTTGAATCTATAATCTTCAATGCGGGTGACAATAAGGAGATAAATCAAATGCTTCCACTCTGACAGCAAAAGAATACATGCCCAAGATATTGTAAAATTCTAGAAAATAATGGAGAAAAAATATGCTTAAACCGTCAAGCGTCCTATCTAAACGCACGCACGGTCTGAAACAAGTCATTTGAATCCTATCTTTCAGCACTGAAGCACAGCGCCGCCTGCTCTGAGGCTAAACCAAAGGTACACTTTCAGGGTCTGACCCTTTAAGATTAAACAGGACAAAAAAGTTTAATCCTGGTTATTCTGAAGTAGGTAGTTTTCTTCCATGATTATTTAAAGGCCCACTACCGCCATAACTGTTGAAAGATACACTTCAGCAACAGATGGTTACGAAACGCTACACACAGGTCTAGTTATATTTTATTTAGACACAGGACAATCTAGTTCAGTACACGTCATCTTTACATCAAGTAACCCAACAATGCTCTGTGCTAGAAATACGCTTTCAGTACGAGAAACAGCTGAAAATAGATTGACATGCTAATGGATGCGCAGAATAAATAAGCGCGATATTGCTGCTTGTCCAGTCTGCTGTTAAAGTTCATTAGGTGTGTCAACAAGGCATAACAAACACAACTGGTGCTGAAATGTGTCTTCAAATTTATGCGTAATGATACTTTAACTCCAGAAATGTAAAGCAATGCTTACTCTAAAACATTACTGGCCATAATTCCCCTCCAATGCTGATCAAACATATGCTCACTGCTAGAACTTCACTGAGCTAATAAAAAATGACTCACGTTCAAATTGCTCATGGGGTCAGCATGTTCTCTTGCCGACTCCGAAGCTCCCTGGAACAGAGATAAATATCAAACCTGTCATCGCAATCAGAAGGCTGAACAATTTAACCCAGTGTGCTCATCTGCGATTCCAGAACCAAAGACAATAAGGTCCAAAATCCCAGAAAAGCATGCTCAAACCAAATGGTAAATATTTTCTAACGAACTGAAAACCAAACAGTGGTATCGTGCGCACACGCCATAAAGAACAAAAACCATAACGTGTACTTTTCCTACCGCTAATACTGGGCCGCTTTCCTGGTCTTCCACTGCAGTCGTTTTACTTGTAGAGGGCAGGCTCTAAGTTTGATCAAAGGACAAAACACGTCGATGGTCATGGTTTTATGAAATAACCCTTTGGCTGTCGGTAGCGCTTTTAGTCGTGATGATTCCCGATGGAATCATCATGACTAAAAGCGCTACCGACAGCCAAAGGGCTAATAGGGTCTTGACATTTGTTGATGAATATGATGAGGAATGTTCACGTTTGCCGTGTGGCTACAATATTTTTTAACAACATGATTGAATAATGTAACCCAGTGTGCTCATCTGCGATTTCAGAACTTATGACCAAAGACAAGGTCCTAAATCCCAGACCAGCACGCTCAAACCAAACGGTAACGATGTTATTTGATGAACTGAAAACCGAACAGTGGTATCGTGCACACATGCTGTAGAGAACAAAAACCATAACGTGTACTTTTCCTACCGCTAATACTGGGCCGCTTTCCTTGTCTTCCACTGCAGTCGTTTTACTTGTAGAGGGCTGGCTCTAAGTTTGATCAAAGCACAAAACCTGTCCATGGTCATGATTTTATAAAATAACCATTTGGCTGTCGGTAGCGCTTTTAGTCGTAACGATTCCTGCAGGAATCATCGCAACTAAAAGTGCTACCAACAGCCAAACGGTTAAGGTATGGTCTTGACATTTGTTGATGAACATGATGAGGAATGTTCACGTTTGCTGTGTGGCTACAATATTTTTTAACAACATAATTGAATAATGTAACCCAGTGTGCTCATCTGCGATTTCAGAACTTATGACCAAAGACAATAAGGTCCTAAATCCCAGACCAGCACGCTCAAACCAAACGGTAACGATGTTATTTGATGAACTGAAAACCGAACAGTGGTATCGTGCACACATGCTGTAGAGAATAAAAACTGTAACGTGTACTTTTCCTACCGCTAATACTGGGCCGCTTTCCTTGTCTTCCACTGCAGTCGTTTTACTTGTAGAGGGCTGGCTCTAAGTTTGATCAAAGCACAAAACCTGTCCATGGTCATGATTTTATGAAATAACCATTTGGCTGTCGGTAGCGCTTTTAGTGAATAGTCTAACGATTCCTGCAGGAATCATCGCAACTAAAAGTGCTACCAACAGCCAAACGGTTAAGGTATGGTCTTGACATCTGTTGATGAACATGATGAGGAATGTTCATGTTTGCTGTGTGGCTACAATATTTGTTAACAACATGATTGAATAATTTAACCAAGTGTGCTCATTTGCGATTCCAGAACTTATGACCAAAGACAACAAGGTCCAAAATTCCAGAAAAACACGCCCAAACGGTAAATTGTTTTTTGATGAACTGAAAACCAAACAGTGGTATCGTGTGCACTCCTTAAAGAACAAAAACCATAATGTGTACTTTTCCTACCGCTAATACTGGGCCGCTTTCTTTGTCTTCCACTGCAGTCGTTTTACTTGTAGAGGGCTGGCTCTAAGATTGATCAAACACAAAACACGTCGATGGTCATGGTTTTTATAAAATAACCATCTGGCTTTCAGTAGCGCTTTGTCGTGATGATTCCATCAGACTAAAAGCGCTACTGACAGCCAAAGGGTTTATAGGGTCTTGACATTTGTTGATGAACATGATGAGGAATGTTCATGCTTGCTGTGTGGCTACAATATTTGTTAACAACATGATTGAATAATTTAACCCAGTGTGCTCATCTGTGATTCCAGAACTTATGACCAAAGACAATAAGGTCCAAAATTCCAGACCAGCACGCTCAAACCAAACGGTAATTGTTTTTGACGAACTGAAAACTAAACAGTGGTATCGTGTGCACACGCCATTAAGAACAAAAACCGTAACGTGTACTTTTCCTACCGCTAATACTGGGCCGCTTTCCTTGTCTTCCACTGCAGTCGTTTTACTTGTAGAGGGCTGGCTCTAAGTTTGATCAAAGCACAAAACACGTCGATGGTCATGGTTTTATGGTTTGGCTGTCGGTAGCGCTTTTAGTCGTAATGATTCCTGCAGGAATCATCGCATCAACAGCCAAACGGTCAAGGTATGGTCTTGACATTTGTTGATGAACATGATGAGGAATGTTCATGTTTGCTGTGTGGCTACAATATTTGTTAACAACATGATTGAATAATGTAACCCAGTGTGCTCATCTGCGATTCCAGAACTTATGACCAAAGACAATAAGGTCCAAAATCCCAAAAAAGCACGCTCAAACCAAACGGTACATTTTTGGGGGATGAACTGAAAATCAAACAGTGGTATGCCGCAAAGAACAAGAAAGGCAAAGCCATTATGGCTCACGTGTATGAACGATTTACATATGTGTGACCTTTGCGACAAGGGCTGGCTTCTGCAGCAGCAAAATCCATCTTTTCTGAAAATGTAAGCATTTTTCACACATCTGTCAACCCCCCCGTGACCCTTGACCTTTGTGATGAGTCGACTAAATTAGTATGCATAGGAAGGTCTTATCAGCTATCTTTGTACCAAACTTGGTTGAAAAATTTGCAAACATTTGGGAATACCTACAATTTTATAAAAAAAAATCAGCATTTTACACACATTTGCCAGCCTCTTGTGACCCTTGACCTTTCCAAGGGGTCACCCAAATTAGTATGAATAGATAGGTATCTCTGTACCAAATTTGGGTTTTAAGTTGTGAATAGTATTTGAGAAAAAACATCTTTTGTCAAAATATGGCTATTTTAGACCTATTTCCTGAGGTCTCGTGACCCTTGATCTTTCCAAGGGATCAACCAAATTAGTGTGCATAGAAAGGTCTACCAATCAGGTATCTCTATAGCTTCTTCTTCTTGAACACCGTCCCACTTTGAGTTTGGCGCTCAAATGAAATTTGTGGTCTTCTGTAGCGCCTCCACAGGACCATACAGTTTCTCTTGTAGAGTGGCGGGCTTCAGCCATATCTCCTCCCTCAGCAGCTGGTGGTTCCCACAGTCCTGGAGGATGTGCTCTGTTGTTTGCTCTGCTTCTCCACAATGACACAGGGGAGATGGCACGAGGTGGAAGCATCTGTGCAGGTGGAAATTGAGTCGGTTGTGCCCGATCCTCAGATGGAAGATGGTCACCTGCTCTTGTCTGGACAGCTGATGGTAACTGTCGAGGGGCCGTTGTGGTGGTCTGTACACAGACTTAATGATGGTCTTCATCTCTGTGAAGCCGACTCCATTTTCATCTTGTTCTTCCTCTGCACCCACTTTTGCCATTCTGTCAGCTTCTTCATTGCCGTAGATGCCACAGTGTGAAGGGATCCACTACAGCACCAAACTGGTGCCAGCCAGCCATCTCTGTAGCAAGTTTGGGTTTAAAGTTATGAATAGTATTTGAGAAAAAAAATCTTTTGTCAAAATATGGCTATTTCGGACCTATTTCCGTAGCCCTTGTGACATTTGACCTTTGTGAGGGGTCATCCAAATTAGTATGCATAGATAGGTCTTACCATCATGTATCTCTGTAGCAAGTTTGGGTTTGAAGTTGTGAATAGTATTTGAGAAAAAACATCTTTTGTCAAAATATGGCTATTTTTCACCTATTTCCTGAGCTCTTGTGACCCTTGACCTTTCCAATGATCAACCAAATTAGTATGTCTTACAATCAGGTATGTTTGTACCAAGTTTGGGTTTGAAGTTGTGAATAGTATTTGAGAAAAAATAAATTACGTCAAAATATAGCTATTTTTACCTATTTCCTGATCTCCTGTGACCTTGACCTTTGTGACTGACAGAATCATCACGACTAAAAGCACTACCAACAGCCAAAGGGTTAAGGTATAGTCTTGACATTTGTTGAAGAATATGATAAAGAATGTTCATGTTTGCTGTGTGCCTACAATATTTTAACAATATGTTTGAATAACTTAACCCAGTGTGCTCATCTGTGATTCCAGAACTTATGACCAAAGACAATAAGGTCCAAAATCCCAGACCAGCACGCTCAAACCAATCAGTAAATTTTTTGGGGACGAACTGAAAACCAAACAGTGGTATCGTGTGCACTCCATAAAGAACAAAAACCATAACGTGTACTTTTCCTACCGCTAATACTGGGCCGCTTTCCTTGTCTTCCACTGCAGTCGTTTTACATGTAGAGGGCTTGATCAAAGCACAAAACACATCAAAAGTCATGGTTTTTATTAAATAATTAACCCTTCGGCTGTCCGTAGCACTTTTAGTCATGATGATGCCTGACGGAATCATCGCGACAAAGCGTTAGCGACAGCCAAAGGGTTAATAGGGTCCTGACATTTGTTGATGAATAAGATGGGGAATGTTCATTTTTGCTGTGTGGCTACAATATTTTTAATAATAAGTTTGAATAATTTAACCCAGTGTGCTCATCTGTGATTCCAGAACTTATGACCAAAGACAATAAGGTCCAAAATCCCAGACCAGCACGCTCAAACCAATCAGTATATTTTTGGGGGACGAACTGAAAACCAAACAGTGATATCGTGCGCACATGCTGTAGAGAACAAAAACCATAACGTGTACTTTTCCTACCGCTAATACTGGGCCGCTTTCCTTGTCTTCCACTGCAGTCGTTTTACATGTAGAGGGCTTGATCAAAGCACAAAACACATCAAAAGTCATGGTTTTTATGAAAAAATTAACCCTTCGGCTGTTGGTAGTGCTTTTAGTCGTGATGATTCCTGATGGAATCATCACAACTAAAAGCGCTACCAACAGCTAAGGTTAGTTAGTTATTTGGGTTTAACGCCGAGCAAGCAACTAAGGCCATCTCACAGCGACCAAGAGCTAAGGGGTTAATATGGTCATTAACTTTTGTTGATGAATAAGATGGGGAATGTTCATGTTTGCTGTGTGGCTACAATATTTTTAACAAAGCTCCCAATACAATAAACTTTATTTTCCACAGTTAGAGGTATTTCCTTCTTGCCCCATTAAGCAGCACCAAAAACGTCAGCAGTGCATGGTACAAAACAAGGGTGAAATATAACCTATCTCCGCAGCAAATAAATAAAGCTTGACAAAGCAACATCTTTGCGGGCTGAATACAGAATGAGTCCCCTATCTGTGGAAAACATGTAAATCAGGACCACAGGTATATAATATCACCCAAAGCCCCTACAGCCAGCGGGGCCTCATGAAGATCTATTCCTCTGGAGGCAGGTTCTACTGCCGCTGTGTACAGACAAGTACAGCACACCACCGAGAGTATGTACAGACAAGTACAACATACCACTGAGAGTATATAAAGACAAGAACAGCACACCGCTAAGAGTATATATTAATATAGACAAGTACAGCACACCACCGAGAGTATATACAGACAAGTACAACATACCACCGAAAGTATATACAGACAAGTACAGCACACCACCGAGAGTATATACAAACAAGTACAGCACACCACCGAGAGTATATACAGACAAGTACAGCACACCACTGAGAGTACATACAGAAAAGTACAGCACACCATCGAGAGTACATACAGACAAGTGCAGCACACCACTGCGAGTACATACAGAAAAAGTACAGCATACCACCGAGAGTACATACACACAAGTACAGCATACCACCGAGAGTACATACAGACAAGTACAGCATACCACTGCGAGTACATACAGACAAGTACAGCACACCACTGAGAGTATATACAGACAAGTACAGCATAACACCGAGAGTATATACAGACAAGTACAGCACACCACCGAGAGTACATACAGACGCAAGTACAGCACATCACCGAGAGTACATACCGACAAGTACAGTACACCACCGAGAGTACATACAGACAAGTACAGCACATCACCGAGAGTATGTACAGACAAGTTCAGCACACCACCAAGAGTATATATAGACAAGTATAGCATTCCACTGAGAGTACATACAGACAAGCACAGCACACCAATGAGAGTACGTACATTAGCCTTGCTGGACGAGGGAAAAGTCACAACGTAGCTGCCGTCTATGAAAGCCATGTAGTCGGAGTAGAACGCCAGGGGGCCGCACATGATGCCGTGAAAATAGAACATGAAGCTGCAGAAGCTTAGCAGGTCCGGCACCTCCCTGGAATCAAAGGTGAACTATGCGCTGGGCTGTGATTTTAGACCTTATGGCTCTAGGCTTTAAGGTCCAAAATCATTGACCAGCACTAAAGTAAACTACCGGTAAACAAAAAACCCTTACAATACAGCACCTTGCTCTCAAACGAAACAGGAACCTCTTTGTGCCTACTACCACTGGTACTGTATAACCCTTTAAGTCCTGATGTGATCTAACTTGAGATAAATTTGACCATGACAGTTCAAGGGTGGTGCCAGAACAGCTTGTTGAACTATCATGGTCAACCTACATCCCAAACTGTAATCTAGCCTTCGTAGGAAAACTGACAAATCTGATAAAAATTCAGCCTCATGATTTAATGGGTTCACACCGGTACTGTTTGCAGTGACCACCCTTACCAGAGATCACCTGTCATTAAAGACCATCATTCAGGTAGCTGTAGCCACCTGAATGATGGTCTTTAATTTCAGGCGACACCTTTTGCCCTTCAAGACATTTCCTGAGAGAGCACCACCTGTCTATTACCTCCACTTTTTCCTTGCCCCCCCAAAAACTCCCACACTCCAATACCATAAAATAGATGCACAAAGCATAAACATACTTGATGGCTTGTGACTTCTGGTCGGGCGAGAGTTTCGTCTGAATGCAATGTCCGTCAGACAGGGCAAAGGCCAGACTTGTCAGTTTTTGTGTCTGAATCATCATGGGTCTGCAACATCACCACAACCTATACACAGCAAAGTTAATGCATGCATAGGAAACACACATATAGCTACATTATACATGTGAATGCAGTTTAAACCCCCCCAAAATGGTATTTACCCCTAATAATAATATAAGGCCAGGGATACATTATTCTGGTACCTGAAACTTGACAGACCCCAATTTTAGGCCCCTAACCCCGTCTCTTTCTTCTTTTTACATATTCAACCCCCACCCCCCCCCCCCCCCCCCCCACCCACCCCCCCAAAAAAAAAAAAATAATAAAATAAAATAAAATAAAATAAATAAAAAATAAAAATTGAATGCGTAATTTTAATCATCAGCTAGCATTAAACAACAGAATGAAATGAAATTAACACATTATACCCCCGGACCTAAATCCCCAAATTCTGAAGTTGCCCTCAGAAGGACTGTATTACAATTATTTATAGAGACAGATTGGGCATGATAGTTCAAGGGTGGTGCCAGAAGAGCTTGGTGCCTATGGGCGCCAAGCTATTCTGGCACCACCCTTGAACTATCATGCTCGATCCATGTCTTGCTGTGGTGTGTCATGGCTGATCTGAATGAGTTAACTCTCAAATGACTGAACCTGTCATCTCTCTAAGACATTAAATGCAACCAATATTTTTGCTTTCAGTGTATACATTTTTGTTCAGTCAACCGAGCTCCTGGTCCCTTGCCACTGCATACAAAATGTGAACCGCCTCGTGCCTGCAGTCGCTGATACTGTAGACAGTACCGGTGGCTGCATGCCCAAGGGGGTTAAAACATTTTCCCTAAGAGCTTCCGTTAGTAAATGCTAGTGGAATGTGAGGTGAAAACGCACCCTGTAATGTCCAGAGTGTATCCCCCGTAGTCGTAGAACTGCCGGGATATGTGGGCCACAGACAGGTACACCATGCAGAAGGCAAACACAGCCTTTTGTGACCACTGCGGACTCCCATACTTCATCAGCAGATAGCTGACGGCTGCCTGGCCCACCAAGTACCACACCTGACTGAAAAAGAAATGCAGGTAGTTCAATCTAAGTTTTCCTAACCCGCTTGCGCATGCAGCCACTTCTTACAATATATATATATAGTACCAGTGGTTGTAAGCTGACGAAGGTTAACCCATTTAGCCCCAATGCCCTGCAGCAGGAGATGGATTGACCATGATAATTCAAGGGTAGTGCCAGATTGGCTTGGTGCCTTCAGGCACCAAGCCAACCTGGCACTACCCTTGAACTATCATGGTCACTTCATCTCTTGCAACTGGCACGCACCTAGTCATCAGGTAACACTTCCACAATTTGGGGAAATGTGGTAATGGGGTTAATGGATTAAACAAAATACTTTTCTTATTTATAACACTAGGGGCAATTGTGCAAGTACGACGGACTACATGACTGGAAAGGTGTAAAGCTAACCAGGCACTACTTCCAAGTCATCAAAGTAAATTCATTTCCATCCCTTGTACAGAAAGTGAAAGCCATAAGAAAATCATCTCTTAAAATCCCAGAACTAAATGACTTCCATTGTACAGACTGGAAGTCATTCAGTTCTGGAACTTTAAGAGTTAACCCGTTGTGTGTCGGTAGTCGTGATGATTCCTGTAGGAATCATTATGACTAAATCTGCCACCAGCATGCTAAGGGTTACATGACATCACCTATTGCAGCAAAATCAAAGCAATCAAAACTACAGGCAAAACCATTTGTACAAGACTCTGTCTAAGCAGACCACTGATTTTGGGGTCACATGGTCTTATCACAGTTACTTACATGACCCTGTTTAAGGTGGCCATCTGTCTTAGATGACCACTTTTATGGCCTCTTGGACGGTCACCTTACACAAGTCTGACTGTATCCAAAAATTCAGTGACACTGCTCTTAACCCTACAGCCGCATTTTCAAATGTATAGAGGCGTTGTCTGATGACTATGTACCAGTTGTAGGAGATGGATTGATCATGATAATTCAAGGGTAGTGCCAGAAGGCGCCAAGCTCATCTGGCACTACCCTTGAATTATCATGATCAATCTCCATCTCCAGCTGCAGGGTCCCGGGGCTAAATCAAATGGTTAATGAATAAAGAAAGGCAAAGCACTTATGGTTCATGTGTGTGACCAATCCACACTATAAGTGTGACCTGTGTGACCTTGACCTTTCCAAAAGGTCACTGAAAAGAGCACGCGTTTATGTGTCTCAACATAAGGGTTGGCTTTTGTACCAGCGAAATCCAAGTTTTTCCAAAATGTATGCATTTTTCAAGAATTTGTCAACCCTTTGTGACCATTGACCGTGGTAAGGGGTTGACTAAATTATTATGCATAGAAAGGTGTTATAGTCTGCTACCTGTATGCCAAATTTGACTGAAAAGTTGACAAAAACTTTGCTAAAAACTAAAATTCTATCAAAAAACTGGCAGTTTTCACACTTGCTGACTCCTTGTGAACCTTAACCAATCAGAGGGGTCATCCAAATTGGTTTGCATAGAAAGGCCTTATCATGAAGTATCTCTATACCAAGTCTGGGTTTGAAGTTGAAAATAGTATTTGAGAAAAAACAGTTTGTTTCATCAAAAACTTTACCGATGGTATTACTGATAGGAAGATATACTTAGCCTGTCAATTTCAGCCTCCAAAATTGTTGTGTGTTGCTACACAACCAGGGACGTAATTAGCTAGCAGCTACCCCATCCTATGAGTGGCTTCCCTTTCCTCCGGACAGCCTCCCTTCCTGATCTCGCGAGAGGACATTATTTCCAAGTTCTTACTTAACTGCCATTTTTTCGGTTTCGTTATTTTCAGTCTCCGTGTTTTTTCGTATTTATCATTCGTTTTGGTCGGTCTCGAACATCCCCGATGGCCAGGTAAGGCCTCGGACATTGTCTCGCCCGGCGTTTACTGCTTACTGGGGCAATTTCCATGGACTTACGGCGTTTTGGCCTTCTTCTTTCGACTTCGTGATCGGTCGTTACAACGATTGTACTCGTGGCCTTCGTGGCCCCGACCCCGCGCGGTTCTCCTCTGTTGGCATGATTTGTTGCAGTCGTCAACTCAGAACGTGTACCTCCTGCGGCACCTTCCAGTGGCCGTCGGATTCACATTTGCGCTGCCTTCCATGCTCGGGCTGCGCATCAGATAAATCTTGCACTACTTGCACGGCTTGGGAGGAAAACCGTTGGTCTCCAATGTGGAGCTTCTACCAGCGCAAGCACCCCATTCCTTTTTCTACGGAACCAGCCCCTTCCAATTCGACGAGTTGTCCAGTCGCTCTCGATCCCCGGGCCCCGTTCGCTCCCTCACCCTACACTCCCATGTCCCCGTTCAAGTACCCTTACAGGTATCTACTTCTAACTCAATGGACGAGGTTGCAGACGCTGTCCCTTCTGCTGAGGGAGGTAAGTTTGTTTACTCTCATATGCGTTCTCGCTCTCAGGAACTCCGTTTACTATCGGTCCCCCGCACCCGCTCTACGAATGACAGGTCACTTGCGGCGTAGTACCGCTCTAACTCGGGGGACAGGACACCGGCATACGATTAAACCTCGCCCGGCTAACGATCAGACTGATGAGGCCTTGCTCACCTCCGCATTTCGCCTCAGCGTCGCCATAGATTGTCACTTCATGACTCTTTGCATGGCGTGGCGAGGCCCCCGGTGTTCATTAGCGCTCCGGTTCGTAACCGGTCACCGCACAGCGCCCCGGCTTTTAACCGGTCAATGCACATACACCGATCAGATACTGTTCCACATAAGCGTCGCTATCGTTCGTCACTTCATGACACTTTACACGGCGCGACGAGGCTACCGGTGTCCCCTAGTGCCCCGGTTCGTAACCGGTCACCGCGCAGCGCCCTGGCTCGTAGCCGGTCTCTGCGCACACACCGTTCAAACACTTTTCCACCTAAGCGTCACCATAGTTTGTCACTTCATGACACTTTGCTCGACGCGGCAATGCCCACGGTGTTCCCTAGCGCCCCGGTTGTAACCGGTCACCGCGCAGCGCCCTGGCTCGTAGCCGGTCACCGCGCATAGAACGTTCCGTAACTTTTCCGCCTAAGCGTCGCCATGGCGAGTCACTTCATGACCCTTTGCTCGGCGCGGCGAGACTTGCGATGTCTCATAGCGCCCCGGCGGGTAGCCGGTCTCCGCGCATAGAACGTCCCGAAACTTATCCGCCTCAGCATCGCCATAGTGAGTCACTTCATGACCCTTTGCTCAGCGCAGCGAGTATTGCAATGTCCCATAGCGCCCCGGCGGGTAGCCGGTCACCGCACAAACACCGTTCAGACATTCTTCCGTCTCTGCGTCACCTTGGCTCGTTTCCTTCTGACCCTTCGCTCGGCGTGGCGGACCTTACGGTCTCCCCTAGCGCCCCGGTTAGCAGACGGTCGCCGCACGTACATCGTTCCGGCGAACAGTCCTCTCGGCGCCATTCTCGCCTCTCGGGTCTACTGCATTCACCTTCCGAACGGGATATTAAATGTTCTTCTCGACTGGTCCCGGAGGCTAGTGACCATCCTGCTTCCCTGCTTTCCCTCTCAGCGGACTCTACTTGCGATGATTCGGACTCTTCCTCCCACGTCGCTCCCGATATAAAAAATTTTTTTTTTTAAATGAAAAGAGACAAGGACGAGACCAGGCGGTCGATTGAGGCAGCCTCGGACCTTATTCAACGTTTCCTTCCCACGGATATTTGTCCTTCCGCTCCTACACTCAGGCACAAACCTTCCGCTTCTGTTGCTGCTCTCCTTCCTACCAAGCGAATTAAATCTCTCCTACTGCTGCCGGGTTTCCTTGATCTCTCAGACGCATTTTCGGATCAGTTACCTCTCGCCACTTTAATGAGCCGGTTTTCTTTTCTGATGCCAAGTGGCTGGCAGGCATCGATATACGTTTTCGCCAGAGCTGGTATGCAGGCCACTCTCAGACGTTTCCTGTTCTTTGCCATCGCTGGACACTTATGCGGAATTTCAGGCGGGTGGACGCCGTGCCGCCTTTTCTCGAGTTCCTCAGGTTGATAAGACTGCTGTTCTAATCCGCATCATCCTGGCATGCTCCGGTTTCCTAGACCTCGCAACACAGGCCCTTGCTCGGGCACTAGAAGATGCTTGGGATCCTATTTCCACCGATCCTCTTCGTGAGATCCATTATTTGGCTGTGGTAGCACACCGGGCTTCTTATCTCGCCTCGACCAATGCATTGGCTGCTGCCATCAACTGTGATTTCATTCGCCGAGTTGCTGTGCTCGACGCTTGCATGGGATTGCCTAATTGGGTCAAATCAAAGCTTCGCCAGGCTCCCATTGGGGGTCCTTTACCTTTTTGTCTACAGAAGGCGGGCGGCTATCCCAGCACAGCGCGGCGTGGCTCTCACTGTTCCCGGACGATCCTTGGATCCTATCTACAGTTACGGCAGGACTCCAACTCACTTTCCACAGCCCTCCACCTCTGCGGCGCTCACCACTTTGGACTCGGGTACCGAACGATCCGGTAAAAGCAGCGGCTTTACAGGCAGAGGTGACAGCTTTACTACATAAATCCGCCACAGACGTGGTCCTACGTCCCGATTCTCCTGGCTTTCTACAGTCGTCTCTTCGTCGTTCAAAAATCCGACGGCTCTTGGTTTCCTGTGATCGATCTCTCCACTTTGAACAAGTTTCTGGCCGCTCCATCATTCCGGATGGAAACTACAAAGGCTCTCTGGACCGCGGTCAGTCCCATGGATTTCGCTGTCGGTCTCGATCTGGCCGATGCATACCTCCATGTGCTCATGCATCCTGCGGCTCGCCGTTACCTACGCTTCGCCTTCCGTGGAGTGGTTTATCAGTTCCGGACCATGCCACTTGGTCTGCACATCAGTCCCTGGGTCTTCACCAGGATCATGGCTGCAGTGGTCGCACACGCCCGGCGGTCTTCTCTCCGTCCGACCTCGCACTACCTCGACGATCTGCTACTCCGCAATCAGGTCGCGTCCCTCCTGTCCACCGACCGAGACGCTCTCCTATGCCTTCTTCACAGTCTTGGGTTCCTGGTCAACTTCGGCAATTCGGATCTATTACCTTTCCGCAGTTTCATTCATCTGGGTATGG
The DNA here is from genome assembly GCA_036245525.1 of Semisulcospira habei. NCBI lineage: Eukaryota > Metazoa > Mollusca > Gastropoda > Semisulcospiridae > Semisulcospira > Semisulcospira habei. The sequence goes on from BTPG01000001.1 coordinate 137,615,327, forward strand.
AGTTTCAAAAAGATCTAAACCTGGTTCGCCTCCCTCAGACTCGGTTGATTGATTGATTGTACATTGCTTAACGTCCCGACAGCAACAAGGCTTTCTCAGGACGTGCCTGCACTGCTTGTGAAAAAAAACAAAAACAACAGAACATTGAATGTATGTCGCCAGCCGGTCAAATACGTTAAATAAACCTAACACATGGGGCTAAATAAAGCTAAGACCATTTAGCAACACACATCCAATATCAAGAGCTACAGGCAGTGCAGACAGTAGGGAGAGTTTTAAAAAGGCAAATACAGGTGAATGGACCTCGGGTAGACAGAAACACATGCCTCAGAATAGAGAGAAAAACCCACCCTGTGGGGCTGACCAGGGTGACCCTGGGAACTAAAAAATACCTAACCCCACCCAAGTCCCCCAGGGCAGACCCGGGTGGGGTCCTCAGACTCGGATCGAGAAGTTAGCGAATCCAGCACTACGGTTGTATCGTACCATGGACGCTTCTGCACAGACGTGGTTACAGTTGTTAGGCCTCATGAGATCTGCAGCGGATTTACTTCCTCTAGGTCGGCTCTACACACGTCCGATTCAATTACATCTTCTTCTCCTCTGGCGACTTTCTTCAGGGGATTTAGAGGCCCGTGTTCCGGTGTCTCCACTGGTCCAGCCCTTTCTCCTCTGGTGGACAGACCCCCTCTGGTTAGCCTCCGGGGTTCCCCTAGCATCACCAATGCCCTCCCTGTCGATCTGCACAGATGCCAGTCTCTCGGGCTGGGGAGCGCTCCTTCTCCCAGATTTTCCAGAGACATCGGGCCTATGGCCAAAGGATATAACACGTCAACTGGTTGGAGTTGACAGCTGTCTGGCTCGCTCTCATCGCTTGGGGGACACACGTATCTCACCAGGAAGTCTGGGTCCTATCAGACAACTCGACAGGCGTGGCTTACATTCAGAAACAGGGCGGTACGCGCTCTCCTTCCCTGGGCATCCTTCTGTTTCACCTTCTTGTGTGGTGCCGAGATCCAGACATCATATTACGGGCGCGTCACATTCCGGGACGACTCAATGTGTTGGCGGATTCTCTGTTCCGTACGGATCAAATTCTCCATACAGAGTGAACTCTCCGTCCCGACTTTTTCCGCATGATTTGTATCCACTGGGAGACACCCACGATCGACCTTTTTGCGACACGGTGGAATTCACGACTTCCCCTCTTCGTCTCTCCATTTCCAGACCCACTGGCGTGGGCGTTAGACGCTCTTTCCATTCCTTGGGAGGGTCTCCTGGCCTACGCATACCCTCCCTCAATCATGATCCCCAAGATTCTCCTAAAACTCCGCGGCAGCAACATGTTGCTGTTCTTGGTAGCCCCATTTTCTTGGAACAAGAACTGGACAATGGATCTTCTGAGTCTCGCCACAGATCCCCCGCTCCGGCTACCAACGCCGCGGACGATGTTGAAGCGACCCCGACTAGACCTATTTCACCCTTGCCCGGAGACCCTCCTCGTACATGCCTGGAGGTTATGCGGCGTGCCCTCACTGCTCGAGGTTTCTTGGATGCAGCGGAGGCGGCTATCACTTCAGCACAATGCCCTTCAACACTGAAGATTTATGCGGGAAAATGGAGAGTCCTGCCAGCTTGGTGCGGTACTAGACAACGTTCCTCCACTGCTTTGACTATGCCTCAGCTGGCCGAATTCGTTCTGTGGCTCTTTCAGGATCAGTCCCTAGCACCCATTACTATTCAGGGATATCTGTCTATGGTGGCAGATACATACCGCCCTTTGGGACTACCTGATCCTGGTTCATGCAAAGATCTCGCCGATCTTATGGCTCATTTTTACCTCCAGCGACCTGTCACACGCTCCCTACTACCTCGCTGTGACCTCGCATGGGTCTTCTCATGACTGCACACTGCCCGTTTTGAGCCCCTGCATTTGGCGAGGTTCTCTGACCTGACTCGAAAACGTGCTTCTTACTGGCTCTGGTCACTGCCTCTCGTGTGAGTGAACTCCACGCTTTCTCTATACACCCGTCTTGCCTACAACTCCGGGCCGACGGCTCTGTCCAACTCCTCACTAGTCCTTCCTTTTTGGCCAAGAACAGGCTCCCTTCCGCCCCACCTCACCCGCTCACTATTCGTCCTTTGCGGAGCCCAATTATGCCCCCGGACGTGCGCCAACAAGACCCGATTAGGGCGTTAAAAAATTTACCTCCGCCAGTCTAAACCTATACGGCGAGGTCGTTTACGCCTCTTCCTGCCCTTAGCTCCGGGCAAGCATGATATTTCGGCTCAGACGATTTTCGCTTGGCTACGTGGAATCCTAAGATCCGCTTACGACGACCTCTCGACAGAGGAAGCAAAGAGGTTGAAGATTCGAGCACACGAAGTTCTGGGCTGTCTCCACGAGCGTAGCGTTCGACCGCAACTGCGCTGTACGGGACATTGGGGCGGCGGTGGGCTGGAGGGCCGAATCTACTTTTGCCCGCTTTTATTTTCGTGACCTCTCCGGCCATAGGCAAAACCTGAGACTAGTGGGGGACATTGCTGTGGTGCAACACTCCCTCCCGGTGCTGGATGCGCCATAGGTATTACTTAACTGAAATTGTCGGGAGTGTGCGCTTGAATGGGACCTAGCTAAGCAGTTACCCCACGGCTGAGCCTTTGCAACGGCACCCTCCTCCTCTTCGCCATTCTTCCTATCAGTAATACCATCGGTAAAGTTTTTAATGAAACAAATGTATTTTTTTCTTAAATTAAATTTTTTTCAAAAAATACTTACCGATGGTATTACTCAGATTTCCCTCCCACCTTCCCCACTTGCCGTCTGTCTGTTAAGATTGAACTTGGAAATAACGTCCTCTCGCGAGATCAGGAAGGGAGGCTATCCGGAGGAAAGGGAAGCCACTCATGGGATGGGGTAGCTGCTAGCTAATTACGTCCCTGGTTGTGTAGCAACACACAACAATTTTGGAGGCTGAAATTGACAGGCTAAGTATCTCTTCCTATCAGTAATACCATCGATAAGTATTTTTCGAAAAAATTTATTTTAAGAAAAAATACATTTTGTCTATTTTTGACTTATTTCTGGACCATGACTTTTGCAAGGGAACTGCTAAATTAGTATGTACAGAACGGTGTTATCACCAGCTACCTTTGTGCCAAATCTGCCTAAAAAGTTGACAAAAACTTGATAACAAGAAAGGCAAAGCCCTTAAGGTTCACATGTATGTCCAATGTTCACCTTTTTAGCCCCAAGTGTGTGGAACTCGCTGCCAATTGAAATGCGGAATATGCCCACATTGTCACAGTTCAAAGCTCACTTAAAGACTTTTCGTTTCTGTTGGGCACTTAACGTTTAGCTCACCTTTAGCTAACTGCTGACTGCCTTTTATTCTGATTCTGGAGGGAAGTGGATGTAAGGTGTTGGGAAGCGATCTATCTATCTATCTATATCCCGTAGTCTTGCCGACCGTTGGGGCACCACTGATGACTTGGCAACCAGCTCCCTCCATTCCTCTCTATTCTCTGCCATTCTCAGCGTATCGCCCAGCTTCAGTCCTGTCCACTCTGAGATATTGTCCTCCCATCTTTTCCTCTGTCTTCCTCTCCTTCGTCCTCCTTGCACTAAAGGAAGGGATGGGGTGGGTTAAAGTAGTGTATAATTGTGTGTGTGTCTGAGAGAGAGAGAGTGTGCTGTTGTGCATGCGCAGAGAGTCCAGTGTTTTCCTGGAGAACGGCGCTATACAAGAACTATTTATTATAGGTCGGGGCGGTCCGTGGCGCAGTGGTTAAGGCGCCTGCCACCAATGCCAAAGGTGCGAGGTTCGAAAACGGGTTCCGGCGTCGGACTTTTCTCCTCTGGTAAGTGTCACCGTTAATTTGGGCGGACCGTCGGGGTTCTTTCTCCGGGTACTCCGGTTCTTTCACACCCCCCCCCCCCCCCCCACACACACACTTTGGTACCGGTTTCAGGCCACTTTACAAATTTCAAATACAAGCGATCAAAAATCTCTGTAACTTCAGTAGCTGAACTGGCCCTTCGTCTGTCTTGTACTGTGTTTGTCTTAAATGGCGTAAATCCGTGTCTGTTACGTGAGTGTGTGTGTTGGGTTTCAGTTCGCTGCGCTTTGAGTCAGTTCGCCCAAAAATTGAGAAAAAGCGCCTATATGATAACGGTATTATTATTATTTATTATATTATTATTATTAAGTAAAAGGATGGCTTCTGCACCAGCAAAATCCATGTTTTCTCAAAATTTAGTTTTCACACATCTGTCAAACACTCGTAACCGGCTGACCTCTGCGATCAGTCGACTGAATTAGTATACATAGGAAGGACTTATCATCATCAGCTACCTTTGTGCCAAATTTGATTGAAAAGTTTGCAAAACTGTTCATAATAACTACAATTCTATCAAAAATTGGCATTTTACACACATTTGCTGACCTCTTGTGACCCATGACCATTCCGAGGGGTCATCCACATTAGTATGCATAGATAGGTCTTATCATCAGGTATCTCTGTAGCAAGTTTGGGTATGAAGTTGTGAATAGCATTTGAGAAAAAATACATTATGTCAAAATATATACCTATTTATGACCATTTTCCTGATCCCTTGACCTTTGTGAGAGGTCACTCAAATTGGTATGTTTAGAATGGTCTTGCCATGAAGTATCCTGAGGGGAAGTTTGAAAACTATGGCTTGAATAGTCTCCGAGAAAATGCCAACGTTAAAGTTTACCATGGACAATGGAGGACGGACAGACGACCATTGGCCCAGAACATACTCACTTTTGTTTATCACGTGAGCCAAAAACTACAATTCTATCAAAAACTGGCATTTTCACACATCTACTGACCTCTTGTGACCCTCAAACTTTCTGAGGCGGCATCTAAATTAGTATGCACAGAAAGGTCTTACCGTCAGGTATTTTTGTGCCATGTTGGGATTTGAAGTTGAAAATTGTATTTGAAGAGAAACAATTTTTGTGTCCAAAAATGGCTATTTTTGACACCTAACTGGATCTCATGTGACCTTGACCTTTGAGAGAAGTCACTGAAATTTGTATGCTTAAAAAGGTTTTGCCGCACCTAACTGGACCCCATGTGACCTTGACCTTTGAGAGATGTCACTGAAATTTGTATGCTTAAAAAGGTTTTGCTGCAAAGCATCCTTGGGCCAAGTTTGAAGTCTAAGGCTTGAAGAGTCTCCGAGAAAATGTCAACGTTAAAGTTTACCACTGATGACACATGCCAGTTGGTCCAAAACATAGACTCACTTTTGCTATTGCCTGTGAACCCAAAAGTGCGCACCAAACAATTCAAAACTACTTACTATCCAAAGCAGAAGATGGAGAGGGCCAAGCCAGCCACCAGTTCAACTGTCAGACGGACTGTGACCGTCGTCGAGGACGGGGAGAGAACTGTGCGGAATGCCATGGCCAGGAAAAGTCCAACGAGCTGGCATACTAAAAAGTTCAGCTGAAAAGAGAAAGAAAAAAAATGTTGTGGCCAATGTCTGTGACTCAAATATACCTGGTTCTGGTGATGCATTACAGTCTGTGTGCTGGACTGTGATTAGGGGCCTTACCACCACCAAAATCATAGTGTGCACAGGGACAAAACAATCAGCAATTAACCCTTTACATCCTGAGGCTGATTTTTTAAAAAAATTGCTATAGGAGATAGGTCAAGCGTTTTAGTTCAAGGGTGGTGCCAGAATAACCTGTCAAATGTATTTCACGTAATGGGTGTATCAGGATGAAAGAGGTTAACAAAAAATACCAGTACAGCAAACCTGTTTTGAGCAACCACTCTTATGAGAAATCACACATGTCATTTATTTTAACCCATATCATACCGAGGCTAAAAGCTTTAAATTTATACACTGCCATATGCAAGCTACATTATAGTACTTACAGGTAAGGATATAGACCAATGGCTTTAGTTCAAGGGTGGTGCCAGAACAGCTTGGCGCATAGAGGTGCCAAGCTATTCTGGCACTACCCTTGAACTATTTTATAGATCGAGGGTATTATTTCACACAATGGTGTATTCAGAATGATAAGGGTTAAGAACATCATTTAAGTGGCTGTTGCCATCGAAATGATGGTCTTCAAAGACAGGTGACACTTTTCGCCTGTCAAAACTTCTCCTGTACTTGTACGTGGTCACTCAAAACAGGTTTGACTGTACTTACAAAAGCCAGTACTTTACATCGAACCCATTACACCCTGAGGCTGATTTTTTAAGTTTTGCTTATTGTCCTATGAAGGCTACATTACAGATTAGGAGACAGATAAACCATGTTACTTCAAGGGTGGTGCCAGAATAGCTTGGCGCCTCAGGCGCCAAGCTATTCTGCCACCACCCTTGAACTATCGTAGTCAAGATTAATTTCAAGCAGCAGCATCTCATGATGAAAAGGGTTAGTTGGTTTTTGCAGCCAATGGTACTGTTTACATTACTGGTGTCTCCATGCACAAGATGGTTAAAACATCTACCAAATAGATTCAAGCTATTTATTGTTCAAAATGCATGTTCTTGTTAGAGTTCACAGCTCATAAAAGAAAGAGTTAAAAGGATTAGTAAGAAACATGATCTAAAACGTAGAACACAAATGAGGCTGACAAAGAATATAAACACCATACACATCACATTTTAACAGCATATCACATAACATGTAAGATAATTAACTCAAACATCACCTTAAATATCACATAATCTACAAAATTTATGGCCTTGCATAAGGCAGCCTAGAAATGTTGCTAAAATGTATTCATATAAACACACACACTTGTCAGTGTTGCCTGGATAATAAAACGAGACACCACATCGCATTCTGCAAAGTTATATGAGCCTGTCCTGTCAGAGAACTTGTAGTTGCATTTTTAAAATAATGTTTACTTAAAGAGAAAAAAAATATAACTAAACTTTTACAACACACACTGATGTATTGACATACACCCCTCTCCCCTTTGACATTTTGTGTGTGTGTGTGTGTGTGTGGGGGGGGGGGGGGGTGGAGGGTGCGGAGGAGGTGGTGAGAGCGGTGGGGATTGAGGTTAGGGGTTGACTGGCTGTGCTACAGCTACCGGCCCTTAACCCATTTAGCCCTGACACCCTACAGCAGGAGATGGATCGACCGTGATCATTCAAGGGCAGTGGCAGATTAGCTTGGCGCCTGATGCGCCAAGCTAATCTGCCACTACCCTTGAATGATCACAGTCGATCCATCTCCTGCAACTGGCACACAGCCTCTAAAATGTGGGAAATGTGGCCATGGGTTTAGAAGGGCCAAGAGCCCTTTTGGTACATGGCGCATTCGTACCGGATACTATCAAGTAGGGCACTATATTATCATGTCGGGCACTCGGTGTATTGTGCACTGTACCCTTGCTCACAAGTCCAAGTTTGAGGACAGTTCGTCAAATCCTAGCCCAATAACAATGGTTGCATCATACATGTGAAGCAGCCCACCAGAGCCTCATGGTGATATCACACGTGTGTGATTGACCTTACAGCTGCAGTGCAGGCATCACGGATGTGTGTGCAGGGCTGTGATTTTGGACCTTATGGGCGTAAGGTCCAGAATCACAGCCCTGCACACCAAACAAAGCGGCTGGGCCAGATGGTGTTAGATCAAATGTGTCAAAATTATGCACTGAACAACTGTACCGAATTCTTTGCTATATTTTTAACATGTCACTTACCCAGTGTGTCGTTCCCTGTTCATGGAAGACCTCTTGTATTGTCCCCGTGCCAAAAAAGCAAACTGTATCTGTGATGAATGATTTAAGACCCGTTGCTCTATTTGTCATGAAGGTTTTTGAGAGGGCTGTTCTTTCACATTTTCAAATACAGGTTGCAGATTTTATGGACCCCTTTCAGTATGCTTAAAAAAGACAAAGAGGTGTTGATGATGCCATTTTGCATGTTGTAAACAACATCTACTCTCATTTAGAAAAACCAGGAGCCTCCATTCGACTGATGTTCTACGGTTTTTCGTCTGCTTTCAACACCATTCAGCCAGACATACTCGCCTCCAAACTAGTTCACATGAACATAAATGCCTCTACCATTCTTTGGGTTTTGGACTATCTCACTAACCGCCCACAGTATGTGAGAATTAGTTGATCTAATCTCGGATGTACTTTTTACCAATACCGGTGCACCACAGGGGACTGTCCTGTTGCCTTTTTTGTTTTCTTTGTACACAGCAGACTGTAGAGCTACTCATGATGACTGTGTCATGGACAAATACGCTGACGACACGGCACTGACAGGTCAGATTACAGATGAGGACGACAGACACTATCGACAGGAGATCGATGACTTTGTAGAGTGGTGCGATAGAAACTATCTTGAATTACAATCATACATGTTGGCAAAACAAAAGAGATGGTCATAGATTTCAGGAATAACAAGCAGCATCCCGGTCCTGTTGTCATCAAGGGAACAGAAGTTGAGTGTGTAGAGTCCTACAAGTATTTAGGTGTTCTTTTTGACAACGCACTGAACTGGAAACAAAACACAGATGCTATTGTGAAAAAAACGCATACCCGTCTTTACTGTTTGAGAAAGCTCAGATCATTTCATGTAAGCACTCAGCTTTTACAGATGTTTTACTGCTCCAGTATTGTTAACATTCTAACTTTTGGACTGACGTGCTGGGGTAGAAATTTATGTAAAAGAGATCAAGATCTTCTTAACAAAGTAATCCGGAAAGGGGGCGGGGTGATTGGTAGGGCACAGGATAATCTGGACACACTGTACAACAGACGGATTACGAACAAACTGGCTGACATTCTTGATGACAAAACACACCCACTTAGACATGAATTTGACAGCAGACGTATCGAACGAAGTGGCAGACTTTGAGTACCCAAAAGTCGTACATCACGTTATGCCAACTCTTTTGTCTCTCAGGCTGTTACCCTTTTCAACAGTAATATCAGTAGATAGTGTCGGTCAACATTCTTCAGTTCTTTAGTACTAGCCCGTTCAGTATTATTATTATTATTTTAATTTTTGTTATGCCAAGAGTGTTACATACAGCTCATTTCTTTAATTGAGAGTTATTTCATTATTTCTATGAGTGAATGATGCCATGTCTTGTATGGGCAGACAGTGAATTTCCTCGTGAGGGATTAATAAAGTATTATTGTATTGTATTGATGAGCGTACATATATAGTGTCACGGGGACACACGAGGACACAGCGTACGGGTATTAGACGTGTATGGCCCCAAGCTCAACCCTTCCCCAAAAACTAATTTTGACCTTGGCCGATAAAAGTTCAACTTACTGATAACATCTCACCCAATCTTGCAAGTGATCATGGGCCATGCCTGTTTAAAGGTGTCAGGACAGCACCAAAAGGTGCCATGCTATATTGTGCTACCATTCCTAAACTATCATTGTCAGTCTGTTACCTATATGGTAGTCTTTGGTGGACATTCTGGACACCAGTTTATTCTTGAACTAGCACAGGTGGTCTGTCTCCTCAACAGTCATCGAAGGTAATTGTAGAGAATGGCTTAAGGTCTTAATCTTGATGAAACACAAGACAGGGTGACCTGATTTTCAGACGAGTTGTCCCATGCATATAACCCCATAGCCGCATTTCCCAAATTTTGGAGGCGTCACCTAATGGCTATGCGCCAGTTAGAGATGTATTGGACATGATAATTCAAGGGTAGTGCCAGATTAGCTTGGCACCTAAGCTAATCTGGCACTACCCTTGAATTATCATGGTCAATACATCTCCTTCTGTAGGACAATGGAGCTAAATGGGTTATTTTATCATTGGCTGCTTGGCATGAGGAACAAAGTGCCAAACTTTCACATCTGCACCAAACAAATTTACACTGAGTGACTCCCGATATAAAAAAAAAAATTAAGTAAAAAATAAACCCAACCATACACAGCTCAGTATTTGTGCAATATCTTAGGTCAAGTATCTATCAGTGCAATATATCAGTTTAAATGACCCAAAACTTCAGACTGAGGATACAAATGTGACCGCTCTATGCCAACAAAAGGCATAAAACCTCATAAGCTGCATGGGCTCAAGTGAATCTATGTTTCTTGAAGACAAAAGATTTTAGCTGCAGGACTGTAATGCACCATTTAGCCTGCATGGTGCACTGCGCTCAAGACCTAGTAAACTTCAGTGTCATAACATACGTGTACACATCAAGACAAAATGGCTGGGAACGCAGTGTAATCAATCGAGCTTATTTGGTTCACTATGCACTGCAGTACCATAATAGTAGTAGTAATACACAATGTACCACACATGCTGCACTTATGATTTCAACACTGACAATTTAACCCCAAAGCCGCATCTACGAGGTGTCACATAAGGACTGTATACCAATTATAGGAGATGGATCGACCATAATTCAGGAGGAGTGCCAGATTAGCTTGGTACCTGATGGCATCAAGCTAATCTGGCACTACTCTCAAATTATCATGATCAATCTATCTAATCTAGGACTGCAGTGCATCGGGGCTAAATAGGCTAATTACAATCTACACAAGGCATCGATTCTCATGAGCCTCTGCTAACTGCTGGGGCGCATAAGAATCTGTGCTTCCTGCTGGCAATATCAGCCCAATCTGTGTTCTCAGATGAGAGCCTTACAGGGGACGGGGAAAATCAGTTCAACCTGTGAAGGATGATAGCCCCGAAGTTATTTTATTGTACAGTTTGCTGTCAACATCATCGACAAAACACACATGCACAAAGCACATTCAGCTGAACAATGTCGTAAGAAACTGAGCATAAAACATGTCAGGAAAGGAAACGTAATGTTTTAAATGGAAATTGCATGTAAAAAAAAAAAAAAAAAAAAAAAAAAACCCAACAACTACGACTAACATTGCAGAATCAAACATACAATTACATGTAATGACTGGTATGAAAAACAAGAGGGTAAACACACAGAGTGCACTTAATCAGCTCTCCAACTGTGTATGTTACGGAAAAGGGACAATTAATGTACTATGTTGTACACTCGAATAACATTCTAAATTATCTCTAGTCACTACTGACAAAGCGCACAATGAGATGCTGCACAACTTTGAGGTCGTGAATGCTTCACGGTTTTTATTTTAAATTAAAATACTTATAAAATAAAATAGCTAAAAGTCCCTTAGGGGCCAAACTAAAGAAAAGGGCGAATGACCTTCTGTAGGCTGGACAGAAAGGACAGCTGGTCGCATCATTCGATCTATCTGTTCTCACCTGATCAAGTGGCAAGCCAACAACCGAAACAAGAGAGCTCAAGAGTCGCGAGCCGGCGTAAAACTCTCCTCTCGACACCATTCTGGCGCAGGGACGATTGAACTTAGTTTCGTAGACACAAAGGACCTGGCTCCGGCGGCAAAGTCGCCGATCTTGAGCTAAAAATGATAATTACGCTTCCCTTGACCACAGCAACGTCTCGCGTCGACTGCTTGAAACAGTCCCAGGATGCAACTACTTGGAAAACATGCACCGGAAGTAAGCAAACTCAGGGCTATGCTAACAATAATCTGATACTTTTAGTATCATAAACTGTTTGGTCTAACAGCTGGTATGACTCTCTATTTGCTTTTAATCCGCATGAAGTACGTAAAAAGTAGACCGTTTATAAAAAAAATCATACTTTTTGCCGTTAACTCAAGGGAGGCAACCATTCTAACCTGTCGTCTGCTACGGCCGGTTAAAGCAACTAAATGGCCGGTTAAATTTATTCGTCCTTGCAAGTCACGTAGAAACAAGCAAGAAATCAAGTAAGCAGACAAGGAGCTAATGAATTTTATTTTATGTCTCTTCACATCTTAATTAATTGTAGAGAAAAAAATAACAACGGACTAATAATCCAACTATGATAACTACTGGGCCATATCAGCCTAACAAACAACAGTGTGTAACATCCCTGTAAAAAATGTTTGATGAGAAAAATAAAAGTGGTTTTCGTAACTAAATGGGTGATGAAGGATCTTTTTTACTCACTTATGGCGGAATCAAGCGTAAAATGGCCGTGCGGAAATCTGGCCGACCCATTTCGCCTGCGGTCAGGTATCACTTCTCTGTCAGCATACAAGTCGCTTCTGCCGATTCAGTTGAGTAGTCACGTATCGAAACTTGAGCGAGAATGGATGGGATGAACCATTACCCACACAGTCGCTGTCCTCGCTGTCAATGGTCTCTACCTTTTGTCAGTGGCGGGACTGTAAGTTCTGATCTTTTGCTAAATAAAAAAACTTGAAGTCTCGCAGCCCCTGCCACTGAATGCGTCAGTCAGTGAGTTATATAAGGGGCGCAGGACAATTTGTCACTAACGTCATTTGTCATGACGTAAGTTTTAGTTTTTACGTATTTTAATATTTTACGTGATATGAGTTTCACTTTCGTTTCATAGGCTTGAGAAAATGGTGACAAAACAAGTAGAACTTATCGGTACAATTTCAGTCCATCGGGGTCCGTTGATAGTAGCCCGAGCTTTGACTAATGCAAATCCACTGCGCCACCGCGTGCGCGCCAGCGCCTACTATGATACTAAGCTCAAGACAAAATTCAAGGGAGGAAACGAACACGCCTGCGAATTTCAGTACGAAGCACTGTGATTCCAGAGCAGTTTTCAACCCTCAAAGCAACCATCCGCCTAAAACCTCGAACTGAACAGACTCGGTAGATATTTTACCACAAATCCATGCTATACCAGCCTTGTCCTCCGATCAAAACTGATAGTTTAGTATCAAGGCTTTTTGCACAGTCACAGGCATGATCCATAGCAGACATCCAAGTCAGGGAAATATGCCGCAAGCTCATTTTTCATTGGTTTATGTAAATTAGCATATCCAATGAAATTAAAACAAGAGTGCGTCTTACTGTCGACATGAACTTGTGATCCGGGCTGCATGCAGCAGTCCCTTTAGTAGTCCAAGAGCTAGCCCGATCTACCGTGCATCCCCCTCCCCCCCCCCCCCCACCCCAGTACTAAATAAGATGGGTTTCAAAGTGTACCTTAGAATGTCCTGAGATGTTTAAGCAATGTTCCCCTAAAATCCTTAGGAACACACCAGAGATACCCCCATTCACGCTCTTCGCGAATGCTAAAATGAGCTTGAGAAACATTTTCCTCTAAATAAATCTGAGTTCATTCCAGAAGCCCAAATCAGGCATTATTATGTTAAGGCACACCTTCTGCATACTCTGCAAAAAACAAAATAAAAATATATTGAATCTGCGGCTCACAGAGAAGGGATTTGTGCACCCAGTAAATGGCCATTCCTCAAAATCACCCAATTAAAAAAGAAGACAAAAATAATGTGTCAGATGCCTTCAGACATTTTCTATAGCACTGGCAGTCCGTTTTCAGGCTTACATCATTAAAACAGATGTCACAATTATTATAACTTGACTAGGTGATTTTGTGATCACTATCAGTGCCACATTGATTGATTTTGTATCCCTATCCCCAAGTTGTAAAAATACACAAAATTAATTGGAAAAAAATACTAAAGTTATTCCATTTCATTTTGACCTCTCTTTACCCCTATTAAGTTTCAATAATTTGAGCAGAAATTGCAAGAAAATGAGGAAAGTCAGCATCCTTTATGATACGTTTGTGGTAAATGATAGCTTTTTCCAATTTAAAATTGCAAAATTGGGATGGGAAACGTACATTGTATCCGATGCCCTCAAAAATTTTGTATACAACTGATAGGTCTTTCTTAGGTTTTAATGGTTATGATAGAGTACCGCAGTTACTCCCATCCTGATTTTATGATGTTGTGATTCATTTGTTGGCCACAGTGGCTGAATCTGCTGCCCTACCCCATTTTACCAGTACGCAAAGCAACACAAAATGATCATAAAAATTGATTATGTCATAATCCTCTGTTTAAATATTTTTGTTGCCAATTTTCATAACAAAGTATGCACACTGAGCATAAATTTGTGATCATTTCATTAATTTCAATGTGACCCATCAATTTAATTGTAATCCTCTTTTGTTAAAGCATAAAAAGGGGGAAACGTCTGTAAACAGGGGCTGCCGTTGAAGAACTTTCTCTTTAATAGAACAGCAAGACTGTAGTAAATGGCACATTCAGCAGTCTTGTCAAACTCAGGGAAGGTGTACCTCAGGGAGGTGATGTGTCTGATGCTGTTCTTGGTCTACATTAATGACATCAATACAATACAGCAGTACCAAGGTTCATCTTGAACATCCTCCATGCTGATGACTTTGCAGTGCAGAGCACAGCAGAACATGCTGAAAGAGCATCCTGCAGAATTCAGGATGCTGCCAATAGAGTCAGCAGCTGGACTGAATGATGGCCACTCAAACTGAGCTAGACCATCTCTTTCAATCAGATGGAAGAGGTCACCTTGAAAACTGGAGACCTTCCATTACCAAAGACAGACAGGCCAACTTTACTGGCAACAAATAAATTACTGGATTCAAGTGGAGGCCTCACATCGAAGCCATGGAAGCTAGAGTTGCGGGGAAAACGTTTCTGATGAAGAAACTGGTGACCACATTGGTGCAAATTACAGCAACAACCTGGCGCGAGCAAACACCAGTTCGGTCAGACCAGTAGTGGGGTACCAAGATACTTCGACAAAATGAAACACTCCCTGCAAAACCAAAAATGCCAGGCTTGACAAGATGCAAAACATGGGTCATTCTCATGATGCAGTGACATTCTTAGAGTTATCTGGAGTATTTTTTAACATTGTTTTCGCTGTTAGGAACCATGAAACTGTATTACCCATATTCATAATTACACCTTTCTAGACGAAAATAAATGAGAAGAAAAGACCATACTAGACCCGCTTTATGCTAGGTAAAATATCTCCTAAAAGACCAGCTAGTTTCACTCATTCAGTCTATCATATTTGCCTTTTTTCTCCAATAAACAAACATCAAACAAATTGATTGGTAATATTTTGATCAGAATACACTTCAACGTTCCACATATTTGATGGACATTAAAGTAATCTGAGACATGACACCTCCCTGAGATACATCTTCCCTGAGTTTGACAAGACTGCTGAGTGTGCCATCGACTTCAATCATGTAATTCTGTTGAAGAGGAAGTCTTTCAGCCATCAGTACATCATGCCTTCAAATCCAGATGGTAGAAGCTTTAGCAGCAGCCCCTGTTTACAGCCTCCCCCACCCCCCTCCCCCTTATGTTTTTAATCCAAAATAGTTACAATTAAATTGATGGATCACATTTAAATTAATGAAATGATCACAGATTTTTATACTCAATATGCATACTTTGTTTAAAAAAAGTGGAAACAAAAATATTTAAACAGAGGACGTAAGCAATTTTTTGGGATCATTTTGCGTTGCTATGCATACTGGTTAAATGGGGGTAGGGCAGCAGATTCAACCACTGTGGACCTAAGTGCATCACAGCATCATAAAATCAGGTTGAGAGTAACTGTGGTACTCTATTCTAACCAATAAAATCTTTTTTTTTTAAATACAAAATTTCTGAGGGCATCGGAAACATTATTTTATTATTATTTTTTTATTTCGTGGAAATGGCCATAGTACTGGGTGCACAAATACCATCACTGTTAGCCACAGATTCAATATTTTTTCATTCTGTTTTTGCTGAGGACGCAGAAGGTATGCCGTAACATAATATTGCCTGATTTGGGCTCATGTAATACTAAAATTCTGATTTATTTAGAGGAAAATGTTTCTCAAGCTCACTTTAGGATCCGCGAAGAGCGTGAATGGGGGTACCCTTGCGCCATCGGCTATAACTCTGGTGTGTTCCTAAGGATTTTAGGGGAAACATGGCTTAAACATCTCAGGACATTCTAAGGTACACTTT
This sequence comes from Semisulcospira habei, assembly GCA_036245525.1. Lineage (NCBI taxonomy): Eukaryota > Metazoa > Mollusca > Gastropoda > Semisulcospiridae > Semisulcospira > Semisulcospira habei. The sequence continues at coordinate 137,631,178 of BTPG01000001.1, forward strand.
GAAACCCATCTTATTGAGTATTGTGGGGGAGGGGGGGGGGGGGGGTGCGCGGTACTGGCTTATGGAGTATAGGTACGTATTTCCCCCAGTCCAGCGGAAAGGTCTAATTTAATGGAGTCAGGTTTAAACACTGCTCAGTTGTCAATATCTTTTCGAGTAATTCTCTTCAACTTTAGAGTAAACACGGCAGAAAACAATTGATACACTGCAGTGCATAGAGGCCTCTTTCACGACTCTCTACTAAAGGGTTTAACGTTCAACTCTCTTCAAGTTGTTGAGAAAGAGGTCCGTGCATGCTGGGATACTTCCGGCCACATCTAAAATTTCGCGGGCGTGTTCGTTTCCACAACAGAGCGAATTAATAGGGAGTGGCGATTCCTCTGCCCGCCGGTCCCAAGCCCGGATGATTGAGAAAGGAGGAGGGAAAAACCTAGTACGCCAAACTACAAACCACCATGTTACAATTGCTGTTAACTACGCCAAAACTACTAGTCCCCGATCACTAAAGTGCCAGTGGGACAGTAAACTGGATCAAACAACAACAACAACAGCCTCGCAGAGTGCGGCGTCGCGTGCTCAGCGGTCGCCTTCTTGACTGAGACGGAGTTCCGGCGCCAGCGTTTCTGGCACTAGCGGCAGAGCCGTTTGCATTTACACATAATGACGGGCTGGATCTCATTAACGCATCGCGGCTTGACATGTACAGAAGGATAGATCGACCATGATGGTTCAAGGGTAGTGCCAGAATAGTTTAGCGCCTAGAGTAATCACGACCATGTGAAGAGTAGTACTGCCACTTTTAATGCTTACCACCCACCATGATAGTTCAAGGGCTGTGCCAAAATAGCATGGCACTTAGAGTGACCATGACCATGTTCAAGAGTGGTATCAGAATAGCTTAGCGCCTACCGCATGATGATGATGATGATGAACGTTTTATTGACATAAATTTGTAGGCGAAACGCCTCTCTTACAAACTGTCCTGTTCATAGAAAAGAAACATTAACAGCAAAGAGTAAGAGAAACACAATAACATAATAAATCGAAACATGAAGAAATAAACTGAAAAAAACCCCACCACAATACAAAAGCAATGCAAATAATGCGCACACATATCAATAACAGTGAATAATAGTGTTATATATATATATATATATATATATATATATATATATATATATATATATATATATATATATATATATATATATATATATATATATATATATATATATATATATATATATATATATATATAATATAAGTAGTCGGTTCAGGTAGTAAGTTACTGTAACACGATGTTATATAAACGAGTTTTAAAGGTTCTAGAGTTAGAAATGGATTTAATTTGGGGTGGTAGTTCCTTCCAGGCTTTGACACCTAACAACGAAAGGTTGGTTTTATTATCGAGCCTGGCCCATGGTAGCTGTAACAAACTGTTCCTCGTGTTTTGTCTTTGACTATCCAAAAATAACATACGAAGGTAAGATGGGGTTTTATGGTGAAGAATTTTATCTATAAGTATGCATCGATTAAATGTGAACTGTTTGTTCAGGTTTAGCAGTCGGATGGGTCTAAACTTTTCGTCGGTGGGAGAGGGACCAGGCAAAGTTAACTTTACCCCTCGACGATACAATGAGTTAAGTTTGTTTAAATGTACCTCACTGCATCCATCCCAGATAGTGGAGCAGTAATCACAGTGTGTCTTAATATGGGCATGGAGAAAGAGTCTTCTAATGTCAGTGTTAACTATTTGACATAGTTTTGATAGCAGGAATAGATTTTTAGATATTTTTTGCATGTGTTTCGATATGTGGTTCCCAGCTGAGCTGGTTATCTACTGTGACTCCAAGCAAACGACGTTTTTTTTTTTTTTTTTTTTTTTTTTTTTTTAAACTTGATCAAGGGGCTCAGAGTTCAGGTATAATGTTAATGCAGGAGACCACGTTGATGTTTTTGACGTGAAGTAATCAACATATCTCTTGGCTTGACTTCGCAAACGAAGATTCTATAGGGCTTACCCACGTCGTCTGCAGGCATGTTCGTGGCTGCGGAGGCCAATCCGGACAGGCAGGTTCGACCGCAGTGGCTGCAGGGGAAGGTCAGGGTTCTGAGTTACCACAACTCTGTTTTTTCTCCTGAGCCGCTTGTCCTTAAGCTCTGCGAGAGTCCTCAAAGGAGACGGCTGCCTTGTAAATGTGGAGCGCCAGGTGTCGCGGTCCGCAGCAAGCGAAGACCACTGGCGGTGGTCGATTTGGCAGGCACTAAGTGACGTCTTGAGACCGTCTTTGTATCTCTTCTTTGGTGCCCCTCTGTCTCGGTGTCCAGTGGCGAGCTCGCCGAACAGAGTGATCTTGGGTAGGCGATGATCCTCCATCCTGGAGACGTGCCCCGCCCAGCGAAGCTGTGTCCGCAGCAGCAAAACCTCGATGCTCACAGTTTCCGTCTGTTCAAGGACCTCGACGTTGGTGACACAGTCACTCAAGTGAATGCTGAGGATGGTACGCAGGCAGCGCTGGTGAAAGCGTTCGAGGAGTCGTAGTTGGCTGCGGTAGAGGGCCCAGGACTCGGAACCATACAGCAGGGTGGTGAGGACGACAGCTCTGTCGGCTGATCTTGGTGCCTTTTTTCAGCTGTTGATTGTGCCACACCCGCTTAAATAGTCGCCCGAAAGCACTGTTCACTTTTGCCAGCCTGTTGTTCAGCTCCTTGTCCAGCTTGGCGTCTGACGTGATGATGCAGCCAAGGTAGGTAAACTGGAGTACAGACTTCAGTTCGGACTCGCCGATGGTGATGTGGGGAGGGCGATGCTCTTCCTTGGGTGCCGCCTGATGAAGGACCTCTGTCTTTTTCAGACTGACCTCGAGTCCAAAGAGCTGGGCAGCATCTGCGAAGCAGGACGTGATGCGCTGCAAGGCTCTCTCTTGTGTGTGCAACGAGGGCAGCGTCATCAGCAAAGAGCTGCTCACGAATCAGTCGGTTTAGGGTTTTGGTGTGGGCCTGCAGTCGTCTGAGGTTGAACAGGCTGCCATCGAGACGATACCTGATGTACACTGCGTCGTCATCGTCGAGGTCTACTGTGGCCTGCTTCAACATCATGCTAAAGAAGATGGTGAAGAGGGTCGGTGCCAGCACGCAGCCCTGCTTCACGCCGTTGAGAATGGGGAATGGTTCTGAGAGGTCACTGCTGAGTCTGACCTGGCCTTGCTGGACCTCGTGGAGCTGGACGATCATGCTGAGGAACTTTGGGGGACAGCCAAGTCGCTCCAGGATCTGCCACATGCCTTGCCTGCTCACAGTGTCGAACGCTTTTGTTAGGTCGACAAACGATATATACAGCCCTTTGTTCTGCTCGCGGCACTTCTCCTGAAGCTGTCTCAGCACAAAGACCATGTCGGTGGTACTCCTGTTGGCTCTGAAGCCACACTGACCCTCTGTGAGGTGGTCTTCAGCGATGGCAGGTACCAGCCGATTCAGGAGCAGTCTTGCGAGAATTTTCCCGGCAATGGACAGCAGGGTAATTCCACGATAGAGCAGACAGACTTCTCTCCTTTGTTCTTATACAGGGTGATGATGACTGCATCACGGAGATCCTTTGATAGTGTTCCTTTCTCCCAGCAGCAAAGAAAGAGGTCGTGGAGCTTGTTGTGCAGTGCTGGGCCTCCATGTTTCCAGATCTCTGGCGGGATTCCGTCAATGCCTGCTGCTTTGCCACTCCTGAGCTGGTGGATGGCTGTGATGGCCTCTTCGGCGGTGAACGGTTCGTCCAATTCAACCTTTAGTGGGAGGTGTGGGATTTGGAGGATGACTGTTTCTTGAACAGTGCGCTCAGCGCTGAAGAGGTCCTGAAAGTATTCCGACCAGCGGTTCAAGATGGAGGCATTATCTGTGAGGAGTGCCTGTCCACCAGCGCTTCGCAGGGGACTTTGTACCAGGTGCCTGGGGCCATACACTGCTTTCAGTGCTTCGCAGAAGCCCCCGTAGTCACCGTTGTCAGCGCAAAGCTGGGTCCTCTTTGCGAGTCTGGACCACCACTCGTACTGGAGCTCTCTAAGCTTGCGCTGGAGACTGCTGCAGATGAGGCGGAAGGCAGACTTCTTCACAGGGCAGGAAGGCTGGGATAGGTGGGCCTGGTGGGCAGCTCTTTTTTTTTTGCTAGATGTTCCTGGATCTCTATGTCGTTTTCGTCAAACCAGTCTTTGTTCCTCTTTCTAAAAAAGCCCAAGACTTCAACAGAAGATTTTACAATAGCAGTTTTCAGTTTTTCAGGGGAGGAGTCTGCTGGATCAACTGTGTCTTTGAGCATGCGCTGTAAATCTGTCTGAAGGGCAGCTTTCTTGTCGTCACGCTGAAGGCTGGCAACATCAAGCTTTTTCTTTGGGGGGGGGGGGGGGGGGGGGCTTTCTTGGGTTTCAGCTTGAGGCGGAGCCTGAGTTTGCAGCGGACAAGGCGGTGGTCAGTGTGGCACTCTGCGCTCGGCATCACTCTGGTGAGGAGGACGTCACTGCGGTCCCTCTGACGCACTAGGACATAGTCGATAAGGTGCCAGTGCTTGGAGCGAGGATGCATCCAGGTGGTCTTTCGACTGTCCTTTTCTGGAAAGTAGTGTTGGTGATGACAAGTTGCTGGTCTGCACAGAACTCCAACAGCAGGCGGCCATTGTCATTGCAGTTCCCAACGCCATGCTTGCCGAGGACTCTTTTCCAGGCTTCGGAGTCTTGGCCCACTCTGGCGTTGAAGTCGCCAAGGATGATGACTTTGTCGTCTGCAGGGGTGCTCTGTAGGAGGCTGCGCAGGTCAGAGTAGAACTTGTCTTTTTCTGCAGGCTCTGCCAGGAGGGTTGGAGAGTACACACTGAGAAGGGTGACGTATTGCTGGTGTCTCAGTGGGAGGCGCATGGACATGATGCGGTCGGAGTGACCCGTTGGTAGGTTTTCCAGCTTAGTCGCAATGGGGATCTTGACCATGAAGCCCACGCCTGAGAGCCGTCTTTCTGATGCAGGCCTGCCTGACCAGTAGAGGGTGTAGCCAGCGCCAAGTTCCTGGAGGCTGCCTTCCTCCGGGAGGCGTACTTCGCTGAGCGTGGCGATGTCGATGTTTAACCTCCGCAATTCATGGGCAATGAGGGCGGAGCGACGTTCAGGGCGTCCGCTGTCTGCTGTGTCGAGCATGGTTCGGATGTTCCAGCATGCTACGTTGAGTCCGGTCGTGGTCGTCATGGGAGTGGATCCGTTGTTTTTTCTTGTTTTCTGACCGCAGCAGAAGATGTCCGTTGACCGCGGCTAGCCAACTGGGGTTACGAGGGGACGAGCTTTGGTTAGGCCACCTTTTCTTGGCCCCTCTCCATGTGGAGCAAGCAGTGCTGTCCCTAGAGAAGGCTGCTTGGTCATTCAGGGTGTGCCGAGCGACGTTGTCATCCCCAGGTCAACATCAGGCGACCAACATCCTGAACCGCCTGCATGCAGGTTTGAGACTGCGGCTTCCAGTGACATCTTTCACCTGCCGTTTTGCCCCTTGCCCATCGCTACAAGACTTGGAAAGGTCGGTGTCATGGTCCGTGGGCGTTTCCTAAAGCCTGCGCGGTGGAGCTTTTTGGTGGAGTGCAGTGTGCGCAGTACTAGCCCCACCCTTTAAACCCTTGGTTCGTCTGCCATGGCCTAGCAAGCTGGGACGGTGGCATCGAGATCCTCGGGTCGTAGGTTTTATATCAGACTGTCCTTGTCCTAGACTCTGGTTCAAAAACCTTCCCCGGAGACACGGGTGCTTTGATGTCACGGTTTCAAGGGGTCTCTGCCTGACTCAAAGGGTCGAGGCCCCAGGGGACGAGTTACGTTGGTGGTGCGGGTAGTGGGGAACTCTTACAGCGCCTCCCCCGGGATCACCCTAGTCTAGGGCCTCTTGGCCTTTGTGAGGCACCCTCGTGTGTAATCCCTCCGGACTAGCATAGCTTCCCTCTATCCCAAGACCGTTCGTGCGTGGTCCCTGGCCACATCCTCTCCGAGGAAAACTGGGCAGCACTAGCCCCCAGGCTAAACACGGCGGATCTAGAGTAATAATAATAATAATACCGTTATTATATAGGCGCTTTTTCTCAATTTTGGGGAAATCGACTCAAAGCGCCGCGCCTGAAACCCAACACACACACTCACGAAACAGACACGGATTTACGCCATTTAAGACAAACACAGTAAAAGAACTGAGGAGAGAACCTCGAAAATAAATCATTGTCCTGCTGCCTTGCAGGCCTGGCCGCTTGGCTGTGGAAAGGCTAAGGGAGTAATCAACATACTCTTTGTCTTTTGGACACTAATTATCTTATATGATTATGTTGGTACCAGCTTGAAACCCCATCAAGACTTTGCTGGAGAACTTCGTTTATTTTTTGGCAATTCGCTGTTTGATGTATGTATGGTAGTGTCATCAGCAAATAAGTCACTTGTTGCATCGTTATGTGAGATAGAAAATGGTAAATCATTGATAAATATGTTGAATAACAATGGGCCAAAAATTGACCCCGGAGGAACACCACACGTTACTAAACCTTCACTCGAGTAATTACCATTAAGCAAAACTTTCTGTCTTCTGTCACTTAGATAGGATGATATCAGATGTACGGTATTGGAATCGATGTGATACATCGGTATTTTTTTTAATAGTAAGATAGAGAGGTTGACTAAATCAAAGGCTTTTTTTAAGGTCAAGAAAAACTGCACCTGATAACTGAGAATTATTAATGGCTGTAAGCCATTTATCAATGATATGTATGATATGTCTTTTAAACATCTTCCTGGAAAGAATCATGACAGACGCTCTGAAAGATCATGAAGGAACTGTCAGTATTGGAGGCAGAACAATCACGAACTTACGCTTTGCGGACGACATTGATGGCCTTGCAGGAACAGAGAAGGAGCTAGCTCAGCTAGTGGAAAAGCTGGACAGTACAGCCATTGCGTATGGGAAATCAGTGCAGAGAAGACCAAACTGATGACAAATAACACCAGTGGCATTGGCACTGAAGTCATGATTTGAAGCCAAAAACTAGAAACAGTTAATAAATTCAAATACTTAGGAGCCATTGTGACAGATGAGGGATCAAAACCAGAAATACTGTCCAGGATTGCACAGACAACAACAGCACTGACAAGATTGAAGACCTTATGGAAGGACAGAAACATCACACTCTGCTCCAAGATCAGACTGATGCGCTCCTTAGTCATCTCAGTGTTCTTGTATGTCTGCGAGACATGGACCCTCACAGCAGTTCTTGAAAGGAGGATACAAGCCACTGAAATGAAATGTTTTCGAAGGCTGCTTGGCATTTCATACAGAGATCACATCACGAACGAGGAAGTGGGAAGCAGAATCAGGCAAGCCATCGGGCCCTATGAAGACCTATTGGCCATTGTGAAAAAGCGCAAACTGAAGTGGTATGGGCATGTCACGCGTTCAGTAGGGCTTGCCAAAACAATCCTGCAAGGCACTGTGCAAGGAGGACGAAAGAGAGGAAGACAGAGGAAAAGATGGGAGGACAATCTCTCAGAATGGACAGGACTGAGGCTGGGTGATACGTTAAGAATGGCAGAGAACAGAGAGGAATGGAGGGAGCTGGTTGCCAAGTCATCAGTGGTTCCCCAACGGTCGGCAAGACTACGGGATATAGATAGATGATAGATAGATAGATAGATAGATAGATAGATAGATAGATAGATAGATAGATAGATAGATAGATAAATAGATAGATAGATAGATAGATAGATAGATAGATAGATAGATAGATAGATAGATAGATAGATAGATAGATAGATAGATAGATAAGGGCAGTTTGGCAAGAGTGTTGCGGGCGAAACCCAGACTGCATTTTACTGAGTAGACCGTTCTGTTTTAGAGAATTTTGCAGATGTGTATGGGTATGTTTTTCAGTAGGTTTTGAGATGACTGGTAGAATGGAGATAGGTCTATACTCATTCAATGAGTTTAAGTTTTTGCTTTTGGGAAGGGGAATGACCTTAGCTGTTTTTAACTCATCAGGGAAAATATTTCTTTGAATAGAAAGATTGTAAATGAACGTTAGAGACTCAGCTATGTAGGGCAGAGCTATTTTAAGAATTTCGCAACTGATGCCATCTGAACCACATGGCCTCATTTTCATATTATATATTTACCCACGTCAAAAACAGTCATTGGGGGAGTGAGAAAACACAACCAGCAGTACTGTTACTGTGAAATCGTAGTTGCTCAGAACATTGGTATTTCGCAGGATCATTTGTATTAGTGCGTGCTAAAGTCTCAGCTATGCTAAGAAAGTGAGTATTGAAGGTATCTGCAGTGAGCTCAGGTGCAATGTTCATGTCTCTGTGAGTGTGACCTTTAGTAAAGGTGTTGATAACTTGCCAAACAGAGCGCAGGTCGTTGCTGTCTGCAATGATCTGTTCAGCATGTTGTCTTTGAGCTTTTCGGACTAAAAATTTGACAAAATTTCTTTGTTTTTTATAGTCAACAATTTTTTTCTTTCTTAAGTGTATCTCTGAGTTGCATGGCTGCTTTTATTTCTCCAGTTAGCCATTCAGGGATTGTGGGATGTTTGACACGTTTTGTTTGCACTGGGGCATGTTTATCTAGAACACCAAGGAACAGTTCAGCCCAGCGGGTGAGGGCTTCATTTCGGTCATTGTAATTTAACACATCATTAAATGGGGTATTGGATAAGTCATAGAGATAGGCATTCTGATTAATTTTTTTGAAAGACCTGTAAATAATAGTCGTGTGCCCTGTGCAAGATTTCTTAGCTAATTTGGCAGACAGCGAGAAAGATACTGGGAAGTGATCACTGATAGAAAAATTGAGAACATGGACATTATTAACAGCATTTACATTGTAGTATAGATATGGTCTATCATTGTCGCAGAAGATGAAGTAACTCGTGTGGGCGACTGAACAACTTGTGTTAAACTAAGAAAAGAGATCATTGAATTCCACGAAGAGCAACAGTCTTTTAACAAATCAACATTAAAATCACCTAGGATATGTATATCACCCTTGCATTTCTGTACTGTGTCAATCATAAGGGCCGGATCACTTACATGTTTGGGGGGGGGGGGGTCCCAAAAAATTTTGGGAGAAATTAACCACATGAAACAGACACCTAAGGCAGAGTTTTGACTGTTTTGAGTATGGCTTTATTATTTTTTTTTTTTTTTTTACCAAGGTGAGCAAAGATCATCCTTCAGTGTATCAAAGTTTTATGTTGTAGTTTTTTATGGGGGAAGGGGGGGGGGGGTCCATGGACCCTCCGCCCCCCCCCCCCCCTTGATCCGGCCCTGATCATTGATTTAAAGTCATCAAGGCATGCCACTGTGGCCGCTGGATTTCTATAAATAAACCCTACAAGAACGGGTGATGACTTCGATGTTTTTATTTCCAGCCACATGCATCCAATTTGCTTTGATTCTAGTTCAAATCTTCTAGTCACATATTGAATTATAGAGTCATGTATGTATATTACTATGCCAGTTTGGCCTAGAACAGAGGCATCACGACGTAGAATAGCAAAATTAGGTATGGAGATTGCCTGATCACTGATATTGTCTGTCAGGCGGGATTCAGTAAAGCCAAAGATATGAAATTGTGATGGCTGATTTAAGAGAATAGTGATGTCTGGTATTTTGCGGCAGAGATGATACACATTAAGGTGGCCAATGTTCAAGAGACGATCTGGGTTGTTGGTATTTGGTAACATGTGTCTTTCGGACTACAGGATAATGGGAGAAAAGAGAAACTGGTTGTACATGTGAAGTAACAAGAGAATGAGAAAGTAAAGCTAAATAACCGAAGCTAAATACCCGATAACAGGTTTAACACAAACGATCTAATCTATGCAATAAGTAATGACACGCAATAAGATTTCCAAACACGGTACAGGTCACAAATGAGAGTTCAAGGTTCCTATAACTCAATGCTGCCTTACAAGATCCCCCCAAAATTATTATTTTTTTAAATCGCAGAAGCGTCCAGCAATTTCTTATGTCCGGAAAAATCCCAAGAAAAGCCGTGACAAGCAAATACAAATATGCTTGTGATGAAAGTGTCAACACTCGCACGATATGTCAATATGATGCCATCGCAGCACACATTTAAGATATTAAATAGATATTAGTAATCGAAACATAGTAAGACATTATAGATATTAGTAATCAAAATATAGTCCATGAATTACTGTGACACTGAAGGAATCATGCCCTCCACATTTCTATTGTATTGAGTATGAGTGCCTCGCATAGCCTGACATTAGATAAGTCAACAGGCAGACAATGAAAAATTCTAGTGATTATGATGTAGTGAATATCACCAAAGAATTAAAATAAATAGAGAGTCATAGTCTATTCTATGCTCACCGTCTTCCTCGTATAATGTGTATGAGTGCACGTCAAGACAATACAGTAACGGGAAAAAAAGCAATGGGCATAAAATAAAGTATACTACTGAAATGCTGAAAGCCGGGATCCTGCCGAGAATATCATTTAAAACGCAGAGGTCATATTCAGTTTTTATGCTTAACACCTTCGACAAGTGAAAAGTCTCAGATAGGCATCATTAGTAAAGCGGCAACATATACTAGTAAAGCAATATTTCATTTTCTTTATCAGACCATGATAGTTCAAGGGTGATAGCAACATAGCTTGGCGCCTAGTCATGTTCAAGAGTGGCGCCAGAATAGCTTGGCACCTAGAAGGATCGACCATGTTCAAGGGTGGTTCCAGAATAGCAGTTAGCGCCAAACCATGATAGTTTATAGGTGGTGCCAAAATACCTAAGCTCCTAAATGCACAAACGTTTGAACTGTAATGGGCTAAAATGAAGTCTTCGCGGGTGTACAGCTCCCAAATGTGCTGTTCTGACACCACCCTTGAACATTTTGTATTGTTTAGTCGGCTAAAAATACGATACTTTCATGGTATAAATTGAAAATGTTCGCGTGTCATACCGTTCTGTCTGTTCATAAAGATAGGTATGAGTGTGTAAATCCTACGGATAAGTCACTGAAACACTGACAGTGAATGTCAGATTCTTTTTACATTATTTGTTAAATAGAGTTGGGCACGAAACAAAAAGCGTCTGCATAATCAAATAATCAGCTCCATTTTCAGAGTTCATGTTCGTCGGTTTGTCTGTCAGTATTTCTGCCTCTTCTGTCTGTCTGTCTATCAGTCAATGTCTCTGCCCGTTGTGTCTGTCTGTTTCAGCCTCTTGTCTGTCTGTGTTTCTGTTTCTTCTGTCTCTATGGCTGGTGCAGTGATAATCACATGATTATTAGTATTCTAAAGACAAAGAGTATGTTAGTTACTACACATCCGAAACACCAGCATGGCCTACCAGCTTTAACACTCTCCTTAAATAGCCAGCCTGTAGAACAAGTAACTAGGCATCGCTTATTAGGCGTTATAGTGGACGACCAATTAAGCTGGAAACCGCATACTGACTCTATATGCAAAACAATCTCTAAAAATCTGTTTCTGTTATCAAATCTACGCCATATAGTTAATACTGATATCCGTAAACTCTTTTTCCATGCGCATATTAAAACGCATTATGACTACAGTTCTAACGTCTGGGATGGATGCAGCGAAGTCATCACATGAAAAAAGTTAATTTTTTGTATCGTCGGGGCATTAAATTAATACTTCCCGGTCCTACTTTGACTGACGAAAAATTAAAATCTCTCAAATTGCTAACATTAAATAAACAGTTTGAAGTTAATCGCTGTGTTCTACTGCACAAGATCATGCACGGAAAAGCCCCACCCTATCTAAGAACTCTATTTTCCGACAATAATAGGAAAAACACGAAAAATCATAGTTCGACCCACCTTCCAAAAATTAGATTAGACATCTGTAAAACCAGCCTGTCCTTTTCAGGTGCTAAAGTGTAGAATATTTTACCTCCACACCTGAAATCAATTTGTAAGATTAGCGTCTTCAAAGATCGCCTCCATAAATACTGACTTCAGCAGTAAAAGTATGTTCGGCTCCCATATGCTACTATTTGTATAGTTAGTGACAAGTTTCCTATTACCTAATAATCTACTGTTGCTGCAGATTATGTAATAGTTCGACTGTCTGCATTAACTTGTCAGGTTCATACATATATATATAATAATATAATAAATATATATATATATATATATATATATATTTTTTTTTTCTTTAATTTTTCTTTCTTTCTGAGGGTGTGAAAGGTGGGGGAGGGGGATGGTTCTTTTTACTTACATATGTTTTATCTTTTGCTGTATCGTCTGATTATTTTTATATGTGTAGAGTAGCAGGACAGTTTGGAAGATAGGCATTGCTATGCTTATAACTTTTTATCCTGAATAAAAACGTTTCATCATCATCATATCTCTCTCTCTCTCTCTCTCTCTCTCTCTCTCTCTCGTGTGTGTGTGTGTGTGTGTGTGTGTGTGTGTGTGTGTGTGTGTGTGTGTGTGTGTGTGTGCGTGCGTGTGTGTGTGTGTCAGTCAGAGTGTTGTGCAGTCGGTGTGCATGTAGAAAGAAGGCAGTCCTAAGAACTTCAGTGGCGCGTCCAGGGGGTTGGGCCCCCTCACCTCCCCCCTACCCCCCCCCCCCCCCCCCCACCCCGTCAGCCCTGACAAAAATTTTTTTGGGATGGTTATTTGTGGAGCTTGTGTTTTACTATTCGATGGTTCTTCTTTTCTTGTACGGTGTATATTACAATTATCTCACGGGATCGGTGGGTGAGCCTAGTGTGTTCATGGGGGTATAGTCAAATCCCTCACTTGGCACTGCTGACCTGCACCTGTCACAGTACTTCACCCAGACATAGAATGCCATGTGCCCCGCACTCACAGGGGCTCATGTAAATTTGTTTGGTCAACCCCAGCGGTGGAAGTTTGAAAGTGTCCAATCATTGCTGAACTGGGGCCCAACTCAGTCCCTCAGCCAGGCATAGAGTTGCATGTGCCCCTTCAGTCACAGGGGCTCTTGAAAAGCATTTCCTCTTTCTGTGCGATACAAATGATGTTGCATCCGCATATGTGGCAGTCATCTGGGTTTAAGTCTACGCCTGTGTACACGCCAACTGTGATCAGTAAGCGAGAAATCAACTGCGCTGTGAGTGTCGCCCCCGGGGTGAGCAGCCGACTGGCCCGGGTGTCACAGGTAATTGCTAATCCCCTAATCCCGTCTGGTGGCTGTCCAAGCTGGATCCATGTTGGCACAAATATCGGGTGAAAGTTGGCTAACCAATTAGTGCCAAGCTGGATCCATCTAGAACCAGTATGTTCCCGTGAATATTGGCTGCCAAAATTATCAGTGCCAAGCTGGATCTCATTCCTAGAAGCCGAGTTGTTGGTGAATATTGGCTGCCAGATTCAGAGTGGCCATGATGTGATCACATCCTCGGGCCAGGCATATGTTGTGAATATTGGGTGCCAATATAGTTGCCGATGAGAGCTTAATGCACCATTCTCCCTGGTTGCCAGATTCGCATCGTTGTGCAAATGTTATTGCTGCCAACCTTTTTCCAACATGATGATAATAGTATGTGGGGGTCCTCCAGAGTTATGAGATTAATTTTCGGGGCTAGAGATTTAATCGGCAGCTTTTGTTTTCTTGAGGAATATAACAGAAGACCTATGTTCTATGCAAAAACGATATGTAATTAATCTGATAGTCTTATTCAAATCTACTACGTTGCGTCCAGAAATAATCGTTAACTCGAAAACACAATCGCAATCTTAAGATAGATAGAACCAAGACGTTGAAGCTACGAGATTCTATCCTAGTGTATTGCTCACAAGTTTAATCTGCATTTTCAGTTTTTATGAAAATGGAAAACACAACTCTAACTATAGACCGAAATGAAGGACAATGATTATCTCATTTAACGCCCTTTCCATTCTGATTACATTTACTGCCTGCAAATAATTTGACCATGATTAGCTCAAGAATAGTGCACAGAACAGGCTTGTGTGCACAGCTCTGTCACCACCCTTGAACTATAAAATGGTTGATCTATATATCCTTTACCTCATAACATACGCTTTCAACAGGGCACAATCTGATAGTTTAAAAAAAAAAAATCCTACCTATCATGGCAGGTTCAAGATGGATTAAATTATCGCGTCACGCAGTCCCCTACCCCCTGCTCCTCACCCTTCACAGGTAAAAAAGAAAACTGTCTGGTAACAATACAGCCCTGTCTGGTAACAATAACCAAAATGTAAAAAAAAAAAAAAAAGCCCACAATATTATTGAATTAACGGAGAAACAAGTTGATCTCTGTATAGACATGAGACATACTAAAAGAAGCCGATCTTCTCCGTAATGATTACAGGGATGAGCACACTAGCTATGTTGTCCCTATATGGATACTGGGCTAAGTAGGTGATCTGTTAAGATGTAGAATCAGATTTGTGTAATCCACCAGCACATTTTTTTAGCCTGCTACCATAAAGTTAAAGCTTTGTCATATCAGATTACGACGAATTTATACTGACATGGAGATTCGTGAATTGTGAGACTAAAATTTCCTCCATAAACGTACTTACAGTGTATTTTTTTTCCTGGCGGACGAAGACAACAGTTTGGTTAGTGAGGAAAGAGAAAGAAGAGAATTGCTCATATGAATTGAATTGTCCTTATCTAAGGTAGAGCCCTGTTTCATCCTAATAACAGCAGCATGCTTCTGATAATTAATTTGACTATGATAATTCAAGGGTGGTGCCAGAATAGTTTACTTGGCAACCTGAGTCACCAAGACTATTCCTTGTCGCACCACCCCATAATCTAGAAATGGTTAATCGCTGTCGCGCACAACATTTGTAATTGTAGCCGTTCAGAAGCTATAGATCTGACGCAGAAATATTCAGGCTCTCGGCATTGAATGGCTGGGTTTAAAATCTAGGTATACAAATATAAAACACTTCTTGATGTTGTACTGTATAAATGCGGGACGGAGCAGGGCAAGGGGAGCGGAATGAGGACGCAGGATGTGTAAAGAGGTCATGCATGTCATTGCCATTTTTGTTAGTGCATCTTTACAGTAACTTGTCAACTAAAAGCAGAGGTTTGCTCGTGAGCTCTTTGTCTTGAGTAAGCCACTAATATTCTAGCCTGTAGCTTTGCCGATGCACTTGTTCGAAACGATTAAACAGCTTCTGCAAAACAGAGATGGTGTACTTAAAACATGTGTATGTCGTTATTTTAAATGTATTATGTTTTTTGTCACACAATCTAAAAAAACTTGAATGTGTGCAAGAGCTTAAGTGATGATCTAAGGCAAGACTATTACGTTGTAAGAAGGCTGAGGACTCGAATGATGTTTAGTGCAAGCATCTTACAGAAGCACTTTGTTTTTTGTTTTTTCGGCATTCACTCGATCTAGAAACTTTAACAGTGATAGCTCGAGGGATGCTGGAATATTTGAATTCAGAATGAAAACTTAATAGTTGCAATCAAAAATTAGTTGTATTTTTCTTCTGTCCTTTGGACAGTTTAGTTGAGATTAGATGTCCTAATGTTTGAAGTTGGATGTTGGCTTTAGACCGCTGCGAAAAAAAAGTCTAATTTAATACAAATTTCGTAACTGAGGGTTAGATGTCAGAAAATGGACAGAGTCTTGTAGCCATGTATTGGAGATTATATAACCATTACACAGAACAGTAGTAGGTTTGTGTGATTAAACGTTTCGAATGAAACAAAAGAGAAATGTTGTCAGTTTCTATACAAATAAATCATCAAAACATGCACTCTATCATTCTCTAGTTCTACTACTGTAATATGATTAACATCTTTGTGGAGGTGATCAACAGGGTGATGATGTAACCCCTTGGTGTGGCTGTCTGGTTATTTGACACTATCAGTCGTCATATGGGGATTCCTGGCGAGGAATCATAATCACTATGTATCAGGCGGGCTTAGAAGTATTTAGTATGCTGATAGCCAGAGGGTTAGCATGCAGCTTGCAAAGTAGACTAATAGAGAAAAACCTAGACTAATCGCAGCTGAGTTGCTATGTCTTGTGTCCTGCTCAGGTAATCAATCAGGCAATGCCATGGCGGAAGGGGGTAGGGAGTAGCTGCGTTAAGCCAGGAGGGGTTGTGAGCAGACGTGATGCAGAGGAAAACTAAAACTATACTAAGTCGCGTGGTCAGTCGTCGGATTTTGTTCCTGCTGGAGGGCTCATCACGAATGCCAGGGCAGTAAGTATGGATAGCCAGAGGGTTTAGTCAGCTTTGCCAGAGAATAACTATAATACCGATCTATACTAAGTCACTGTCAGCAGTCTTTGTGCGTCCTGCAGGAATCTTCACATTGTCAGGCAGTAGAGTACTGATAGCCAGAAGGGTTTTAGCAGCTTGCAGTGTTCAACTAAAACTATACTAATTCTAATGTAGTCTGTGTGTGCTCGCTTTTCGCCTCCCACCTATCGCTTATTCCACTCCGCGATTAACAATTGATCCAGTAGTAACTGATGTTTAAAACGTGGCGTTTGGCCTATGTCCTGTTTGTCACTACCATGGCACCTTCCTACACCATCTGAAAAATAAAATGATTGTATGATTACTGTATTCCTGTAGAGTTGACTTTAAGACGAGGTTCACTTGAAAATTGGTGTTTATTACTGTGGAAAGTTACCCTTGGGCCAAGTCTGAACTTTTACAGAAGTCTGTGGTTGCTTAGTCTCAGGGTGAAATACCAATTGATGCATGTTTCATGACCGGGCAATGGCTCTTAAAACTAAAAACCATCTGACAGATGACCCTAAAACAAGGACTCCACTCGGCCCGTTTTTGCCATAATCCATGCAGTCACTTTGAAATGGTTTGTTCCCATTTTTGGACTTCAGATTTTTCCTTTTAAGAAGTCTTTTAAGATAAGTCCCATTCTTATTTATAGAAAGGAGCTTTTAGGAACGGTCGCAGGTGGGGGCGAATTTAATAGAGCATGTCACATGTCAAGGCAAGAGGCTAAACATACTAATTGAGAGCAACAAGAAAAAAAATTACGTCATGTTTCTAGTACACTAATTCGCTATGACTGAACGTACATTTGGCGTGATGCGGCCGTATGTGCTGAATGTATGCGTGATATGGTCTTGTAACCAAGAGTTCTTATCCTTTGATATTTCTGTACACACTAAGCTGATTTAAAACTTGGTCTTGGTAGAAATTACCTTTCTTAAGTGGGTGATTGGCGGCCTAAGACAACATCGAGCTTCATTGTAATGGAATGTCTCATTGAAGACATAAAACATCTGTTTATAGAGAATCAGAGTCGATGTATTGACCCAGTATTAGAGATACCGTAATTTTTGTCCATTAATTACTTGGAACTCTTTGGGCATAGCAGCCATGTGTTGGAGAGAAAAGGACATTGGATTAGTTCGTTAGCAGCTTTTCATCCTTTCACACCTTCAACAGTATAAATTAAATTCTTTTCAGAAATAGGCATTAAAACACTACAAAAACTTTACTTCTAGAGAAAGTCAGACGGCGGTGACGTAAAAGAGGACAACTCCGTAACCTACGGAGATACTGACTAATACTATAAATATAATAATCAATAAAATTTATAAAGTGGCTAACTCCCTGCGTGCAGGCTCCAACGTCTGAATGAGCTCCTTAATATATGACGGCATTTTCTTGCACGAGTTGGCCCTCTCTCTCTCACAAACATGCGCGAATCTCAAAGGAGGTATAGATCCTTCACTGCGCACTCCAGGCGCCT